>QVQW01000160.1:0-14100 GCA_003635345.1 Coniochaeta pulveracea | reverse complement strand
AGTCCCAGAACCCCATTCAGTTCTCGGACCCGTACTCGTACCCGTATGGGTGCACAGGCCAGAAGCAGAGCGGGGTCAGCACCGGAACGGTGCAGCCTTGGCTCTCCAACTCCAAGCCCTGTTACAGCTATAAAGACCCCGTAGCCAAAGGGCTTCTCGGTTTCCCTTTATAAGGCCGTTATATTCGGCTTCGAGGGTAGAATAAGCTACGGTCGAGGCTCGTTTCGATTTCCAGCTAATAGGGCCGTTCCCTACTTTAAATAAGTAGCCGTAAGTCGACCGGGCCGTTATTTTGTAGCCTACGAAATCACTATCGGTATAGCCCTCGGGCGCTATATTATTATCCTTAGCGCTATAGTAAATTCCGAGGTCCCGAGTAGCGAAAAGATAGCTAATAAGCCGTTTCGCAGCCTTTAAGTAGGCTATAATAGGCGTTTGGAGTTGTCGGGAAAGCCACTGAACCGAGAAGGCAATATCTAACCTAGTTTAGGTCATAGCGTACATCGCCGTACCGATTAGCTGCTGAAATAGGCGTTTTTCGGTGTTATTTAGTAGCGAAGTAGGCGAATCGGGCCCTATTAGGCCCGGCGAGAGTGGTATTTTCGGCCCGTTCGTGCTTAAACCGAAGTACTGAACGGCCTCTATAATATAAGCCGTTTAGCGAATCCATAGGCTCTTTTTAGGCCTGTTTCGCTCGATTTAGACTCCTAGAAAGAATTTGGCGGGTCCTAAGTCCTCGATATCGTACGTCTTCGCGAATAGCCTTTTTAAGGCGTTAATTCGGCGAATCGAGGGTCCGATAAGTAGGCAGTCGTCAACGTAGCTAATAATAAAGATTCCTTCTTTACTATTATAATAAGTAGCCGTATCCGAGGTTAAAGGCTTAAAGCCTAGGCTTTAGAATAGGCTTACTACTTTCTACTACTAGAGATAAGAGGCCTGTTTTAAGCCGTATAACGACCGTTTTAGAAGAATAACTTAGTCCTTAGAAGGGTCCTAACCGTACCGCTTTAGAAAGTCCTTAGCCGTAGTACTACTAAGGCTAAACTCGTATAAGCCTTTAGGGGGTTCGATATAGAGGTCCGTATCGACTCCGGCGTTTAAAAACGCGCCTACGAAGTCGATTTATTCGATTTCTAGGTCCTCGATAGCCGCTATAGCGAGTAATACTCGCTAAGTCGGCGGCGTAGCGGTAGCGGCGTAGGTCTCGGTAAAATCGATTCCGGGGATTTGTTAGAAGCCTCGGACTACTAATCGGGCCTTATATTTATAAATTTGGCCCGAATCGTCCTTCTTAGCCTTATAAACCCAACGGCTAGTAATAGGGGCCTTTTTAGCCTCGGAACGGTCGATAAAGAAGAAGGTATTTGTCGTAAGTAGTTACTTAAGCTCCTTAAAAGAAGCCTCGAGCCACTCCTCCTTCTTAGGGTGTTTTAAAGCCTATTTAAAGGTATTAGGCTCCGAATTCTTCGCGGTTTTAGCTTTATTAGCCGTATAGACCGCGGAAAAGGCTTTATTAGCTAAGTAGAGTACTAGATTACTAGTATCTATTAGGTCCTCGTCATCTACTAATTTGTATTCTTCTCGGTAGCTTTTCGGGGCTCGAGAGAGTGGAATTTCGAAAATAGGAGGCGTTATATACCGTTATTGCCCTTATAAGGTAGGTTGCCCTTATAGGGTAGGTTGCCCTTGTAGGGTAGGTTACCCTTATAGGGTAGGTTGCCCTTATAGGGTAGGTTCCGGCGGCGGCGTAAACGGCGTTTCGTCCGTTTCGGACGATTCTTTAAGACTTTCTTCGACGTTAAGGAGGTCTAAGGCGTTGGTAGGGCTAATAGAGCCTTCTAAATAGGCCGTTGGATTTTCGTATAGCTTTAGAAAGCTAGTTTGGATAACCCTTCGTTGCCCGAGCTAAACTAAGTAAGTTTAATAGCTTAGAACGGCTAAAAGCCTCCCTTTAGTACCTTTAGGCACTAATTTATCGGTAGTAGCCCGTTTTTTAGGGGGAATAAGTACTAAGTACTCAGAGCCTATAGCCCGATAATTATCGAGGTTAGGAACGTGCGGGGCTTTGCCGGGAAGTAGTTCGTCGAGGAAGAGTTGATAAGGCGTTAAGCTAGTAGTCGAATTTGCCGTTCGGTTAATAATTTCCACTATAGGGCCTATAATATAGCCCTAAAGAGTAGGTGGAAGGCTAGAGGTAATAATCGTAGCCCTTAGACGTTCGAGAATAACTCGAATAGAGCGTTCGGCTAAGCCGTTTTGATTATGAGCGTAGGGGCTTAATTCTATAAATTTGATACCCTTTTCTAAGAGATAGGGTAGTAGCCTTCGAATTTCGGTGCCGCCGTCGTAGTGAAAATGGGCCGGATAGCGCTTATAAGTATTATAAAGGCTTTCGATCGCGAATTTAGCCTTTATAACGGCCTCGTCCTTAGACTTTAGTAGGCGTAAGATTCGGAAGCGCGTCTTTCGGTCCACGAGAATAAGCCCGTAAGGCCTATTATTTAGAGGGGTAGGGCGGATTATAAATATATCCCCCTCTATCCGCCCTAACGCGTAAAGCGGATCTTCGACCGGTTCTCGAGAAGGTCGACGAAGGATTTTAGCGGCGTCACAGCTTTTATAAGCTATATCGCTAAGCCTAACCCGCTGAAAATTTGGCATCCCTTTAGTAATAAGGGCGGTCTTTTTTAGTAAGTCTAAGCTTACGTGGCCTAACCGTATATACCAGAGTTTAGCGGCTTGAATAAGTGCTTCGGAAGGGGTTTTTAACACCGTAGTAGGCGTAGGGTCCGTAGAATTTTCCGGTGAATTTTCCGGTGCCGCGGTAGGATTAGGATCTTTAGTAGAATCCTCGTTAAGATCCTCGATAGAATCTTTTATAAGGTAAGCGGGGAGCCCTTTAACGAGATCGTCGATTTGGTCGGTAGGGTTAGTAGTATTATAACACTGCCAAGTGGCGCCGTAAGCCTATAATTTAGGCCTAATATTAGTGCTTTTAGCACTTTTCGTAGTAAAGAAGAAGCCTAATTTCTAAAAATTTAGAAGGGCTATTAGTCTTCGAGAGGCGGTATAAATCTTATCTTTAATAAAGGTGCCGCCGGAGGCGTAGAGCCGGTGCCCGCTGACAATATTTAGCGGAAAGTCGGGAATATAGAGGGTATCCGTTAAGGAAATAGGGCTGAAAATAGGCTTATTTTCCTTAAATCCTGAGAGGAATTCGATTTTAACGGTCCCTAAGCCCTCGGGGTAAACAGGGCCTCCACCGGTTCGTACGACTCCTAAGGTCTCGGGCTTCGAAAAGCTTATAAATAGCCTTTTATCGTTGCAAATATGAACGGTAGACCCTATATCGAAGAGCCACTAGCCGTTTTTTAGGCCGTTAGAGTGGGAAAAATCACCGATAATATCGGTAGATTCTTCGACTTCTTCTTCCTCGGTAGAACCGAAGATAGTACCGGTTTCGAGATTATAGCTTATCGAAAAGGCTTCGTCGGCACTTAGATCCTCCTCTTTAACGCTCTTTTTAACGTTTTCTTTCCTAAAGTTAGGCTTAGAATTAGGCCTCGAATTTGGCCTCGATTTTGGCCCCGGATTAGGCCTTGAATTAGGCCTAAAATTAGGCCTTTCTTACCTCTTATTCGGACTTTGGAAGTCCTTTCGAACGCTTTTAGCGTTGGGATCCTTTTCGAAAGACTTAGGCTTCTTATAAGAAGCCTATAAGGCTAAGAGCCTTTGGGCAATCGAAGAGCTCGAAATTCGGGTTTCGGCGAGTAAATCCTCCTAAAAATATAAGAGGTTTAGGCGGGTGACTTTTCCTTCGGTATTATAAAGCCACCGTTCTTAGCGTAGTAGGCCTTTATAGCGCTCTACCTACTAGGGAAAGTGGCCTTCGAGAACCCGGAAATAGTAGTTAATTTGATCGATTTCAGCGATTTCAACGCTTAAGCCGCGAAGCCGGCTAACGAGGGTATTAAATTTGGCGTTAAAATCGACGATACTAATACTTCCGTCGTATCGAAGGCTATGGAATTCTTCGTAAAGTTCCTCGCGAAGGGTTTGCTAGGCGGGCGCGTATTAGAGCTTAAGCCTTTTATAGGCTATCGCCGGGTCGGTTTCGTAGGCTATAATAGCCTTCGGGCCGCTTTTTAGCGTATTTCGAAGCGTAAGAAGTAGGGCTGCCTTTTGAGGATCCGATAGTTAGGTATTAACAGCGTCGGGGTCCTCGAGAAATTCAGGGATTCGTAGGGCTCGAAATTGGATCGATAGGGCTTGATACTATTATTAGTAGTTTTCAAGACCCGAGAGGCGTTCAGATTCCGTAAGGTTTAGCGATTATTTAGCGAGTTCCTTCATCGTTAGGTCGCTAATATCGCTAAGAAGGGTAGGAGGAATAGGGCGTTTAGAGGCTAAATTAGCCTCTTACGGCGCCTACGGCGCCGTATAACACTCGTTCAACAAGTTAATAACTTGCTAAAGTTAGGCCGTTAGGCTATTTACCTAGCCCTAAAGGTCCTATAAGGTAGGACCTTAAGGCTCGTGATTAGCCTCGAAATCAGCTATTTTTAGCCGATTTTCTAGCTTAAAAGTACTACTTAAAGGCTTTTCCCGCGGTAGAAGTAAGGCTTAGAATAATATTCGTAAGCCTAATAAGCCTATTAGATAAAGGCTTACGGGGGGAATCGAGTACTACCCGATTCGGAAAGACTTCCGTGGAATTCCGAAGGTTTCGGGGTATATCGGCCGGATCCGGAATATTAAAATTCCGGGCTTATAACCTATTGCACCGTATACCTTAATAGGCCTAAATATAGCACCTATATAAGGCTATAACAACTATAATCGCTATAACGTAGCGAGTAGAAGCGTAAGGAATCTCGGCCGAAAGTAGTGAGGTCGGTAAGTCTTAGGTACGATAGCAGAGCTTACTAAGATGCTAAAGGAAGCGAAGATATAGAAGAATAAGGCTTATATTCTTACTTACTAAACTACTTGCTTACTTAAGGAAAGTCTATCTATAAGAGGGTAGAAGGCCTATATTTATAAGCGTTATACCTTAGGTTGATTTGTAATCCTCTAGATTCTAGAGGGTTCGGCGTAACGTAAGTATATTATAATATAAGGGGAGTGCCCTAGAATATAAGGCTATTGCCCTGAATTTGTAGGGCGATTAGTAGACCGGTAAGGCCTACGTTAGTGGTAGTACTCTTAGCATCGGGAACTATAGGGTAAGTTCGGGAATCTTAGGAAGATTCCTATGATAGTTCCTAGCCTAAACTATAGGGTAAGTTCTGCACCCCGATTAGGCCCTAATTAGGTTATAAGGTAAGTTCCCTTAGTATAGGGTAACTCCCTAAGTATAGGGTGAGTTCCCTTAGTATAAGGTAACTCCCTAAGTGTTGCCGCCACTTATAGCTATTATTTTAACAAAAGGCTAAGTAAGAGATATAACGTAGGAGGGCAACGGCTAGTATTCCGTACTATAAGGGTCTTGTAGTTTATAGACTAATTCTTGAAGAGAGAAGAAACCTAAGACTATTAGCTTAGAGGGAGTCCTAGAACCCTATTTAGTTCTCGGACCCGTACTCGTACCCGTATAGGGGCATAAGCTAGAAGCAGAGCGGGGTCAGCACCGGAACGGTGTAGCCTTGGCTCTCCAACTCCAAGCCCTGTTATAGAAGGCCCTACGCTAATAAAGGACTTAGAAGGCGATTCCTTATATTAGTTTTTCTAATCTCGAGAATACGAATCTAATAATATAAACTCGGAGTCTAAGGAGGAATAGCCTTACGAATTCTTCCTTATTATAACGGCTAAGCTAAATAGATTTAAGCTAACTACTCTCCTTACCGATATTATAATTACGTATATCCTAACTAAAAGAGGGCTTATACTAAGGCTTAACCTCCTCGATACGGAGGTAAGGTAAAGAGAAGAAGAAAAACTAAGATATATCTTTATACTTAAAGATAAATACTCCGCCGCGGTATTCTACGGTATTATATTAAACTTTAACGTAGCCGGTTATTTTACGATAAGAAGACCGTAGTTCCTAGTATTATAACGGTAACTACTAAACCTCTTAATTAATACTAACGCGGAACGGGTAACTATCCGATTCGGAGGAGGGAACCCGTTTACCTCGTTAAATATTACTAACGTCCCTACGCTCTTAGGTAAGATAAAGTTCGTATAATCGAGGCCGATATACCGTTTTTACTTTACTTTTAATATATAAACCGCCTCGGGATTAAGTTCGATAACTTACGTAACTTATTATAATAAGGAAATATTACGGTATTAATTATATATAAATAAGGCTACCTTTAAATAAAATTAAACTCTAAGAAGGCCGTTCTCGTCTTTCTTATAGAAATAGAGCTTCGTCGGTTATACCGCCGATTCGGCTATTTACTAGTCGTATATCTTTATAAGGTTCTTATAATAATAAGCTATTTAATAGAACTAAGTACTTTAAAATTCTTAATTAAGGTTTATTATTAGTATTAGATAAATATACCGAGCTTATTATAATTTAAATTCACTTTATAAGACGATTACGAGTTTAATTACGAAATCGTAATCGATATCTTTAAAGTAGAAGAAAATTAGCTAATACTTTATATAATAGATATAGTAATTACGTTTAACGTAGCTAAGTTTTTAAAAGATATTAGTACTCGGTATATATAAGAGTTTTTACGTCTTTATTAGATCGACGTCTATTAAAGGTTACCTAACTAAATCGTTACGGATATTAATAAGTAGTTCCGTTCCTCGGAATTTCGTTAGCTTATTAAAGAAATAACGATCTTATTTAAAGAAGTACTAATTAA
Organism: Coniochaeta pulveracea; assembly: GCA_003635345.1. Classification (NCBI taxonomy): domain Eukaryota; kingdom Fungi; phylum Ascomycota; class Sordariomycetes; order Coniochaetales; family Coniochaetaceae; genus Coniochaeta; species Coniochaeta pulveracea. Next base: position 7,264 of record QVQW01000160.1, on the reverse strand, counting down.
AGCGTATTATAATATTAGTAAGATAGAACGATATTACGCCCTTTTATAATATACTTACGAAATCTTATATACGGAAGATCTATTTATAAACCGAAAAGCCGTATTTTAATATATAATTAAAGTAGTTAACGATATTACTAAGCTAAACGGGCTCGTCTTAACGCTCTTTATTTTTAACGTTTACTTAAACATATCGGAGGATTCTTAGCTATCGCCGATATAACGGTAACGCGCCTTAGCTATTTAGAAGGTAATAAAAGCCGTAAGACGGTACTATACTACCCGTTAAATAAACGAGGCTCTCGTTATACGTAATAAACTAGATACTTCCCGTCTAATATAACTCTTATTATAATTACGAATACGAGTCTAATACGAGAAAAAGGGTTAGAAAAGACTCTATACTATTATCGGGGTTTAAAGGGAAAACTATATAATAACAACGGACCGAGGCTTTTAAGTCTTCCGTTTAACCGTTATTAAGCCTTATTTCGAGGACCCTACCGCCGAGTATATTATTAGCCTTAAGACCTAAGAACCGGCTTCTACTACTCTTAAAGCCGCTCCCGGTATAAGAGATAAGTTATTAAACTTAGCGGTAAGACCGAAATATAAGAAAGGGCGTTTATATAAAGTCTCTTTAATTACCGCTAACGTATAATACTACTTCTTAGCCGAAACCACCGATTCTAACGTATTCTTAAGTAATAAGGAATAGGTAAACGCCGCCTTAACGGTATAACTACGTATATAAAGTAAAATTATAACGTTAAGTAATCTTTTCGAGGAGTTTATAAAGACCGAAATTAAGAGCTTAATTAAGCGAAAAGTCTTCTAATTCGTATATCTTCGAGATTTTACCCGGCTTAGCGATCGGATCTAAGTCTCGGATTATAAACGAAGTTAAAAATAAAACGACCTCGTTTTATAAGAAGTTATACCTAATTATCTAAGGCTACGGCGACGATAAGAAAATAATAATACTTATATAATCTTTTATTATTTAATAAGTAAGCTAACGGTTAATTCTAACTCTTATACCGAGTTTATTATATAACGATATAACTCTTTAAATTAGGGATATTATTTAAGTCTACGTTTAATTTAGAATAAAACTAAATTATAAGATTTTAATACGCTTACCCTCGTAAATCCGGGATTAATATCCTCCCGATATTATTATACGAGTAATAAAACCGTTATATAAGATTACCGAAGCTAATACTTATAAGTAAGTAACGTATTATAATTATTATAAAAAGAAGCTTTAAATAACTCTTAGTTCGTACGATTTATACCTCTTAATTACTACGCTTAAGAATCCTAACTTCGTTTACGTTAAAATATAAACCGACGATATATTAGGCCTCTCGATTATAACCTTTTCTCGTTATAAAGACGAGGAGCTTAAAGAAGCTAAGTTTACGGTAAAACCGAAGTAAGTCCTAATAATAAAGGAGCTACTAATTTTCAACGGGGGTATCGTTTCTTTAAATAAGGATTCGCTAATTCTATAATAAAAAGGCTAAGTTAGAAATTTAGCTCTCGTCGACGTAGATTCGCTAATAATAAAATAATAATACGTAGAATAACGTATATAAAGAGCTTATATCGCCTTAATCTATTAACTAAAAGCTTTGTTAAAATAATAGCTATAAGTGGCGGCAACACTTAAGGAGTTACCCTATACTAAGGGAACTCACCCTATACTTAGGGAGTTACCCTATACTAAGGGAACTTACCCTATAACCTAATTAGGGCCCAATCGGGGTGCAGAACTTACCCTATAGTTTGGGCTAGGAACTATCATAGGAATCTTCCTAAGATTCCCGAACTTACCCTATAGTTCCCGATGCTAAGAGTACTACCACTAACGTGGGCCTTACCGGTCTACTGATCGCCCTATAAATTCAGGGCAATAGCCTTATATTCTAGGGCACTCCCCTTATATTATAGTGTACTTACGTCACGCCGAACCCTCTAAAATCTAGAGGATTACAAATCAACTTAGGGTACAACGCTTATAAATATAGGCCCTCTACCCTCTTATAGATAGACTTTCCTTAAGTAAGCAAGTAGTTTAGTAAGTAAGAATATAAGCCTTATTCTTTTATATCTTCGCTTCCTTTAGCACTTTAGTAAGCTCTACTATCGTACCTAAGACTTACCGACCTCACTACTTTCGGCCGAGATTCCTTACGCTTCCACTCGCTACGCTATAGCGATTATAGTTGCTGCAGCCTTATATAGGTGCTATATTTAGGCCTATTAAGGTATACGGTGTAATAGGTTATAAGCCCGGAATTTTAATATTCCGGATCCGGCCGATATACCCCGAAACCTTCGGAATTCCACGGAAGTCTTTCCGAATCGGGTAGTACTCGATTCCCCCCGTAAGCCTTTATCTAATAGGCTTATTAGGCTTACGAATATTATTCTAAGCCTTACTTCTACCGCGGGAAAAGCCTTTAAGTAGTACTTTTAGGCTAGAAAATCGGCTAAAAATAGCTGATTTCGAGGCTAATTACAAGCCTCAAGGTCCTACCCTACAGGACCTTTAGGGCTAGGTAAATAGCCTAACGGCCCAACTTCAGCAAGTTATTAACTTGTTAAATAAGCGTTATACGGCGCCGCAGGCGCCGTAAAAGGCTAATTTAGCCTCTAAACGCCCTATTCCTCCTACCCTTCCTAACGATATTAGCGACCTAACGATAAAGGAACTCGCTAAACAATCGCTAAACCTTACGGAATCTAAACGCCTCTCGGGTCTTAAAAACTACTAATAATAGTATTAGGCCCTATCGATCCAATTTCGAGCCCTACGAATCCCTAAATTTCTCGAGGACCCCGACGTTGTTAATACCTAATTATCGGATCCTCAAAAGGCAGCCCTACTTCTTACGCTTCGAAATACGCTAAAAAGCGGCCCGAAGGCTATTATAACCTACGAAACCGACCCGGCGATAGCCTATAAAAGGCTTAAGCTCCAATACGCGCCCGCTTAGCAAACCCTTCGCGAGGAACTTTACGAAGAATTCTATAGCCTTCGATACGACGGAAGTATTAGTATCGTCGATTTTAACGCCAAATTTAATACCCTCGTTAGCCGGCTTCGCGGCTTAAGCGTTGAAATCGCTGAAATCGATTAAATTAACTACTATTTCCGGGTTCTCGAAGGCCACTTTCCCTAATAGGCAGAGCGCTATAAAGGCCTACTACGCTAAGAACGGTGGCTTTACAACACCGAAGGAAAAGTCACCCGCCTAAACCTCTTATATTTTCAGGAGGATTTACTCGCCGAAACCCGAATTTCGAGCTCTTCGACTACCTAAAGGCTCTTAGCCTTATAGGCTTCTTATAAGAAGCCTAAGTCTTTCGAAAAGGATCCCAACGCTAAAAGCGTTCGAAAGGACTTCCAAAGTCCGAATAAGAGGTAAGAAAGGCCTAATTTTAGGCCTAATTTAAGGCCTAATCCGGGGCCAAAATCGAGGCCAAATTCGAGGCCTAATTCTAAGCCTAACTTTAGGAAAGAAAACGCTAAAAAGAGCGTTAAAGAGGAGGATCTAAGTGCCGACGAAGCCTTTTCGATAGGCTATAATCTCGAAACCGGTACTATCTTCGGTTTTACCGAGGAAGAAGAAGTCGAAGAATCTACCGATAATATCGGTGATTTTTCCCACTCTAACGGCCTAAAAAACGGCTAGTAGCTCTTCGATATAGGGTCTACCGTTTATATTTGCAACGATAAAAGGCTATTTATAAGCCTTTCGAAGCCCGAGACCTTAGGAGTCGTACGAACCGGTGGAGGCCCTATTTACCCCGAGGGCTTAGGGACCGTTAAAATCGAATTCCTCTTAGGATTTAAGGAAAATAGGCCTATTTTCAGCCCTATTTCCTTAACGGATACCCTCTATATTCCCGACTTTCCGCTAAATATTGTCAGTGGGTACCGGCTCTACGCCTCCGGCGGCACCTTTATTAAGGATAAGATTTATACCGCCTCTCGAAGACTAATAGCCCTTCTAAATTTTCAGAAATTAGGCTTCTTCTTCATTACGAAAAGTGCTAAAAGCACTAATATTAGGCCTAAATTATAGGCCTACGGCGCCACTTAGTAGTGTTATAATACTATTGACCTTACCGACCAAATCGACGATCTCGCTAAAGGGCTCCCCGCTTACCCTATAAAAGATTCTATCGAGGATCTTAACGAGGATTCTACTAAAGATCCTAATCCTACCGCGGCACCGGAAAATTCACCGGAAAATTCTACGGACCCTACGCCTATTACGGCGTTAAAAACCCCTTCCGAAGCACTTATTTAAGCCGCTAAACTCTAGTATATACGGCTAAGCTACGTAGGCTTAGACCTACTAAAAAAGACCGCCCTTATTACTAAAGGGATGCCAAATTTTCAGCGGGTTAAGCCTAGCGATATAGCTTATAAAAGCTATGACGCCGCTAAAATCCTTCGTCGACCTTCTCGAGAACCGGTCGAAGATCCGCCTTACGCGTTAGGGCGGATAAAGGGGGATATATTTATAATCCGCCCTACCCCTCTAAATAATAGGCCTTACGGGCTTATTCTCGTAGACCGAAAGACGCGCTTCCGAATCTTACGCTTACTAAAGTCTAAGGACGAGGCCGTTATAGAGGCTAAATTCGCGATCGAAAGCCTTTATAATACTTATAAGCGCTATCCGGCCTATTTTCACTACGACGGCGGCACCGAAATTCGAAGGCTACTACCTTATCTCTTAGAAAAGGGTATCAAATTTATAGAATTAAGCCCTTACGCTTATAATTAAAACGGCTTAGCCGAACGCTTTATTCGAGTTATTCTCGAACGTCTAAGGGCTACGATTATTACCTCTAACCTTCCACCTACTCTTTAGGGCTATATTATAGGCCCTATAATGGAAATTATTAACCGAACGGCAAACTCGATTATTAGCCTAACGCCTTATTAACTCTTCCTCGACGAACTACTTCCCGGCAAAGCCCCGCACGTTCCTAACCTCGATAATTATCGGGCTATAGGCTCTAAGTGCCTAGTACTTATTCCCCCTAAAAAACGGGCTACTGCCGATAAATTAGTGCCTAAAGGTATTAAAGGGAGGCTTTTAGCCGTTCTAGGCTACTAAACTTACTTAATTTAGCTCGGGCAACGAAGGGTTATCCAAACTAGCTTTCTAAAGCTATACGAAAATCCAACGGCCTATTTAGAAGGCTCTATTAGCCCTACCAACGCCTTAGACCTCCCTAACGTCGAAGAAAGTCTTGAAGAATCGTCCGAAACGGACGAAACGCCGTTTACGCCGCCGCCGGAACCTACCTTATAAGGGCAACCTACCCTATAAGGGTAACCTACCCTATAAGGGCAACCTACCCTATAAGGGCAACCTACCCTATAAGGGTAATAACGGTATATAACGCCTCCTATTTTCGAAATTCCACTCTCTCGAGCCCCGAAAAGCTACCGAGAAGAATACAAATTAGTAGATAACGAGGACCTAATAGATACTAGTAATCTAGTACTCTACTTAGCTAATAAAGCCTTTTCCGCGGTCTATACGGCTAATAAAGCTAAAACCGCGAAGAATTCGGAGCCTAATACCTTTAAATAGGCTCTAAAATACCCTAAGAAGGAGGAGTAGCTCGAGGCTTCTTTTAAGGAGCTTAAGCAACTACTTACGACAAATACCTTCTTCTTTATCGACCGTTCCGAGGCCAAAAAAGCCCCTATTACTAGCCGTTAGGTTTATAAGGCTAAGAAGGACGATTCGGGCCAAATTTATAAATATAAGGCCCGATTAGTAGTCCGAGGCTTCTAACAAATCCCCGGAATCGATTTTACCGAGACCTACGCCGCTACCGCTACGCCGCCGACCTAGCGAGTATTACTCGCTATAACGGTTATCGAGGACCTAGAAATCGAACAAATCGACTTCGTAGGCGCGTTTTTAAACGCCGGAGTCGATACGGACCTCTATATCGAACCCCTTAAAGGCCTATACGAATTCAGCCTTAGTAGTACTACGGCTAAGGACCTTCTAAAGCGGCATAGCTAAGACCCTTCTAAGGACTAAGTTATTCTTCTAAAACGGTCGTTATACGGCCTAAAATAGGCCCCTTATCTCTAGTAGTAGAAAGTGGTAAGCCTATTCCAAAGCTTAGGCTTTAAGCCTTTAACCTCGGATACGGCTACTTATTATAATAGTAAAGAAGGAATCTTTATTATTAGCTACGTCGACGATTGCCTAATTATAAGCCCTTCGATTCGCCGAATTAACGCCTTAAAGAAGTAATTTGCTAAGACGTACGATATCGAGGACCTAGGACCTACTAAATTCTTTCTAGGGGTCTAAATCGATCGAAATAGGCCTAAAAAGAGCTTATGGATTCGCCAAACGGCTTATATTACTAAGGCCGTATAGCACTTCGGCTTAAGTACGAACGGGCCGAATATACCGCTCTCGCCGGGCCTAACGGGGCCCGATTCGCCTACTTCGCTACTAAATAACACCGAAAAACGCCTATTTCAGCAGCTAATCGGTACGGCGATGTACGCTATGACCCAAACTAGGCCAGATATTGCCTTCTCGGTTTAGTAGCTTTCCCGGCAACTCCAAACGCCTATTATAGCTCACTTAAAGGCTGCGAAACGGCTTATTAGCTATCTTTTCGCTACTCGGGACCTCGGAATTCACTATAGCGCTAAGGACAATAATATAGCGCCCGAGGGCTATACCGATAGTGATTTCGCAGGCTACAAAATAACGGCCCGGTCGACTTACGGCTACTTATTTAAAGTAGGGAACGGCCTTATTAGCTAGAAATCGAAACGAGCCTCGACCGTGGCCTATTCTACCCTCGAAGCCGAATATAACGGCCTTATAGAGGGAAACCGAGAAGCCCTCTAGCTACGGGGTCTTTATAGCGAGATCCAACGCCCTATTACGGGCCCTACGCCTCTAAAAGGCGATAACAAAGGCGCGATCGATACCGCCTACAATCCTAAGCACCACAACCGCACAAAACATACCCTATTAAAATATTAGGGTATTAGGGAAAGCGTAGCCGCGGGCAATATTATCGTCACCTATATTCCTACCGAGGAAATACCCGCCGACGGCCTTACTAAGGCCTTACTAGCCCCTAAATTCGAGCGATTTCTCGCCCTACTAAATCTCTCTAAGCCTTACTAAGGCTAAATTATTAGCACGCGAAATTTCGGAATCGCGGAGCTAAAGAGAGTACTTAA
>QVQW01000016.1:0-443780 GCA_003635345.1 Coniochaeta pulveracea | reverse complement strand
CTGACACAGGTTTGTCTCTAGCCTACCACATCCACGTCGACCCCGTTCCCACCGACGGCAACTGCACCAAGACGCTGGCTCATCTCGACCCTTTCGTTCGTGGCGAGGATCCTCCGTGTGACGCCAACTTCCCCCAGACTTGCCAGGTCGGTGACCTGAGCGGCAAGCACGGCAAGATCACTTCGGACCCCTTCGAGCTGTCTTTCTATGATCAGTTCGTCTCGACACAGGATGGCGTCGGCGCATACTTTGGCAACCGCAGCTTCGTCATTCACTTTGCCAACAAGACTCGTATTAGCTGTGCGAACTTCGAGATGGTCACTGGTACGAGTGCTAGCGACATTCCCCAGTCGGCGAACTGCGCGGCCGTGTCCACCGCCACCACCAGCACGAGCACACACAGCACTGTGACAGTTGTTACACCAACACCGAATGTGACCGTTACTGGTCCTCCCACCGGCGGAGTGACTACGCATACTTCGCCCACCTCCACTCCCTCAGGTTCGCCCCCGCCTGTTACCGTGTCGGCTGGCGATAGGTTGAGCATGTTTAGCGGTTTTGCTGGACTGGTTTCGTTCGCTGTGGCCATCGTCTTCATGCTCTAGACTGAGAGCGTGGGGAGTGATTTGACTTCACCTTGTGGTTCATTCTACTTTCTTATTCCCCGGCATGGTGGTTACTGCCGTCTAGCACCCACATGCTACTCTTCTCCGAGGATGTGGAACGCAGGAGTCTTTAATAGGGCGGAGAGGCCTGTTATTATTGTTGGTACGGGCGTTCGTTGGCAGCATGGTATTATGTGGAAGAGTTACTCGACATCCGCCATCATGGTAATTTGGCCAGGATCTGTACGGTTGTTCTGTCTCTCGACTTGGCGGCATAAAAAAGCATGATAATATCTTTTATCAAGGACAGGGTCTTGACGACAAATAACACTTTGGTATCATCTCAACGCCGTTAATGTGATACGCTGAGAACTGGTGGTTGAGTCCGTCACATACATCTTCGAGTCCGGCGAGGGTTTGGCTTGTTTGAAGCTTTTTATCTGCTGTGGTCCACAGCGGGATGAACCATTGAAGTCTTGACGCTACAGGCTAAACAGCCCCTGCCAAGCCATGCCAAGAACTCTACTGTTTCTCACTATGACCGTTGATTTTACCTTTTCTGCCATCATCTTTACTTCCTAATCGTCCACAGTACACCTTGACCAGAAGTGTCTGGCTCGGCTGTAAACATGTCTGTCACCGGTTTCAAGTCTTCACGCGCTTCGTTGAGTGTCGATGGAGCATCAAAGGACGGAGCGGCCCCCGTAAGCTCACGTGTCACCATAACAGGCAACTGTCAGCATTCGGCAACCTGTTATTCCAGGCCATTGTAGCCACCCCAAATCCGGCCAGAAACCATACAGGCCTGCACACACACGCGCAAGGCGCGCATCTTGGGTCACATCCAGCGCTTATCACAATGGTTGTTGACGATGTATTTGCACCCCCAGACTCACCGGGGTCAAATCCTTGGCGCCGTTCGTGCGAATCCTTAGTCGGAACATTTCTTGTCGAGCCCGAAATATACCCTCCCTCAAACACAGCTTCATCGAATACTTGGTCCAGGAATGGCCACCTCTATCGTGTCATGACTCTGCGGGTGCGGCAGCTCATTCAGCCCCAAGGGTTGTAGAATGCATGTCACCTACATGGGGAATGAGCATGGAGGCGGCTAAGCATATCAGCATCAATTTATAACTCATGGACAAGCGCGGCAAAAAGCACAATGTACCTGGCAAAAGCCTGGTCAGTCTGATATGGAAGGTCCCTGGTCGTCGCCAAATCATGCCACCATCGCTGTCATCACTTGCTTAGGCTGTTGCGTTGCGCACCTTTTTGCCGGTTTTGTGCCGTGGCTTGGCGCTCTCTCTACTGTTCTTCAGCTCTTACTCTTCGGCGTTCGACGTCGGATCCCACCCTTCAGTATCCCTTTCTCTTTCGGTTGGGATGTTTACACTTCGGAACTGCGAGCGCAACGTCCGTATTGTCTTTACACAGCAAAGATGACGGGGGAAGCGCAGATAAGTAATGGTTGTCAGGGGTGAAGTCACCTACAGGCAACGCTGTGTGAGCTGTTGTCCTAACTCCAAGCTGCCCGACAAGTCGCCCTAGATTGGACTGCTTTCTGCTTATATCCCCCAGTATCACGGTTGGCACACAGCATTGTTACGGATATCGCGCATCTTGGACTTATACCCGATGACAAGGCTGTGAAATGGTCAATCGTCTATACGTGGCAGCCATGGGGGACATGCCGATTAAGTACGACTGAGTATCTACGAACTTCTCGATATTCCTTCGCCGGCGGTCTGGTGTTGTTTGCTACAAGGTTCTGATTCCTGGCAAGCTTGACGCCTCAGGTACAAACCACAAAGGTGTCAAAGTCACTAGTGTGGCCTGTTGTGCCAGTCTTCCATGTTTGCCTGTCAAACTTTTCTTAGGTCAACCTGGTGGTCGAATCCATTGTTTCGGTTCTCGGTAGGCTTGATTCGTACCTTGCCCGGAGCTAGCATAACCACACATACTCCCCTCGGCTACAATGCCACTTTTCCATACTCGCACAGGTTAAAGCTGCACTGCCCTGTCCATACCGTTCAGAATGACTCCCTTGCATGGCGTGGAAGTTTTTGAAAGGAATTGTTTGATTTCATTGGCCTTCGATGGTTCTTCAACGTGGTTCGATGGATCTTCAGTAAGAACTAGTCGAACTTCTGCAACCCTCTCAAGCACCTACTACCACCCTAACGGGAACTTAGCGCAGGAACCAGATTCAAGGCTGAGTCAGACTGGAGTCTGGGGCTATCTGTTCACACGAATGAGTGTGTGCGCTTTTGCTACTTATGGTAACGGTATGCCCGATGGGCCGATATCCGGATTGGACACCTCTTGCTTACCACACCCATTCGTAACTTCTCGGGACCCATTCGTAACTTCTCGGGACCGGGAATCTGCTTACACTCCCGTAGTGTACAAGACGTCTGGACAAATGGAAGCGGCTACCGCAAGGGGATGAATAGCCGTCTACAATGGTCTTAGTCGAGGCCAACGCCAAGTGGCGCTATGGCTGGTAGGAGAGGGCAGGGACAAAGTACGTCCCCTGCATGGCTTCGCCCCCGGTCCGCGAACCTTATCATGGTCGTGGTGCAGACAGACAAGTTACACCGCCATCATGGCCTTTGTGTCTGCTCTGGGAATATTGGTTGTTACCTGTAACCCATGAGGTGATATCAACACGGATGCGAAGCTGTCAGCACCGTCAGTCTGCACATTGGGGGCCTGAAGAGGTGCTACGGCGCGCCCATGTCATGCTTTATCGGACGGGAAGGATCAACAGGCTCGGTCATTGCCGTGGACTGACGTTTCTCAAAAGGCGCGTGGTCCCAAGGATAGTTAGCTCCGAGCTTAAGTGATGGTTGGCAAGCTATTCTCTCTACACTTGTTCTGTCCATCATGTTTCGGCTCAAGTTCAATTCTCTCACCAATAACCGCAAGAGGCGCTCACAGAGACCTCAGAATAGGATTGAGGCCGGCTGTGATGGTATTGAGAATGGCACCGCCGTTAGCACGTCGGAGAAAAGCAGAGACAATGAACCACAAATAAGTCGATGGCTCCCACGCAGAAAACAAATCACTTCCACAGACTCAACCATAACCACTCCAGTTTTGGACGGAATCACCATGGTTGGATCGGGGGTTGCATGTCAGGACCAGCTATTCGGCTTCAGATACATACCTCAGATGGAGGCAGTTAGCCCTGTCTCGTCAGACGAGGTCAAGGTCATGCAGCCTATAGGCTATAGCAGGCCCGTGGAGATCATTAGGCAGGAGGAATATCCCCACATGAGCAGAGGTAACGTCTATTACCACGGCAACGAGGGACAACCTCAATACTGATTTAGGCATCACGCAGGAACATATCTAGACCACAGTGGAACAACAATCTACGCCAAATCCACCATCGAAGCCTTCTCCCACAAGATGCTCACCAACCTCTACGGCAACCCCCACTCAGCCAACGAACCAGCCAATACATCAGGGGAAGCCGTCGATGCCGTGCGAGAACAGGCTCTACGCTTCTTCGGCGCCGATCTGGAGCATTTCGACCTCGTGTTTGTCGCCAATGCCACGGCAGGCATCAAGCTCGTCGCCGAAGCCTTCCGGGACATGGCGGAGAAGACAAGGTCGGGGACCTTCTGGTATGGTTATCACAAGGAAGCTCATACGAGTCTTGTGGGCGTGAGGGAGTATACCGGCGGAGACCACCATTGCTTTGAGCATGACGCCGACATGACATCCTTACTTGAGGACCCGGCTGGCGCAGGGTTCGTCAACCGACGGAACCTTGCTGGGCTCGGGCTACTTGCTTATCCGGGTCAGTCGAACCTCAATGGACGACGACTACCGACAACATGGGTGAAGAAATTGAGGGAATCTCAGGCTCTGCAGAACACATATAGCCTTTTCGACGCCGCGGCACTGGCCATGACTAGCCCACTAGATCACCTCTTCGCCGACCCGTCTTCAGCACCGGACTTCACCGTCTTGTCCTTCTACAAGATCTTCGGCTTCCCTGACTTGGGTGGACTCATCGTCCGCAAATCCTCAGGCCATATCCTAGCACTGAGGAAATACTTCGGTGGCGGCACGGTTTCCATGGTCAGCACGTTTGGTCCGGGTCGGAGTTGGCACAGGTCCAAAGCCCTTGATGGGGATGCGAGTCACTCCATACATGATGGAGTGGAAGATGGGACACTGCCGTTTCACAGTATCATTGCGTTGGGGGAGGCGATGAAGGTACATAAGAGGTTATATGGAGAGAGGTGTATGGAGAATATCTCACGGCATACGACGGGGCTGGTGAGGGTGTTGTATGAGGAGATGAAGAGGCTGAGACACAGGAATGGCCAGCAGGTTGTGCATGTCTACTGTGGCGACGCGCATGGTGATGAGGTGTTTGGAGATGCGACCAGACAAGGGGCTACGGTGGCGTTTAATGTCCTCAGGCAGGATGGGACTTGGGTGCCGTACTCGACGGTGGAGAGTATGGCTAATGAGAGGGGGATCTATGTTCGGAGTGGTGGTGAGTCTGCATCTCGTACTTTCCACGCGTGTGAAAAGTTTTGCTAACCTCAGAGACAGGTATATGCTGTCCGGGCGGTTTATTCTCAGCTCTAGGCTACGAACAATGGGAACTCGACCGCGCACGCTCAGCGGGTCACTACTGTGGTTCGGATGGCGACACCACCGTCATACACCAGTTACCGACGGGTGTAGTGAGGGTCAGTATAGGTGCCATGACGACCATGCGGGAGGTGCAGACATTTCTCACCTTTCTGAGGGAAGTGTTTGTTGAGAGAGATGCTTGTTGGGTCAGTATCACGTCTAAGGACTCTGCCATTGCCGTGGGTGCTAGACATGCGCGCGCTGATTCTGGGTATGCTGAAGGAGGTCAGGCAATGAGCAGACTAGGGTGAACCATGTGTTGGACTGGCATGACAGGGAGAGTGCTTGTTGATGCATATGTTCTAGGTGTTCACGGTTTTGAGAGGGGAAGGCTTGGTCTGCGTTTTGTAGCATATTGTGGAGTTCTGAAGCGTAGAATCTCTTGCTCTGGGCTATGATACCATTAAATATTACTCACAAAAGCGGCTAAACTAAGGGCCATGCCGCCAGTGATTACACCATTCTGTACGCCCAAGGGCTAACCATAGAGGACCCTCCCGTCCACGTCATATTACCGGAAGGGGAGTCCAAGTACGGTCGATATTGCTGAATGGTATATAGCCTCCTCAGCCGCCTTGCAAAAATGGGAGAGGGCCGTCCGGCGATCGTTCTCAGGGCACGGTTGAGACGGCAAGAGTTAGGGTCCCCGGTAATTGAACTCTCTTGTTCCCGCCGTCAACCATCTGTCCTTGAAGTCGAGCCAGATGGCTCCGGTGTGTCGAGACCAGACGACCCCAATGACCACGCTCAATGTCACTCTTTCCTCAAAGCCAAGCTGTCTCGTAGCATTCCATCTCCTCTGGGGTAAGGCGATGAGCTTTTTGCCTCATCATATCCACGACCACGGCAGAGGCTTCAGTGTCATGGTGGCCGCATATAGAAGGTAGACCGATTCCGAGTTGATTTGACATCAACCGAGGCACACAAATCCGGCGCTTGCTAAAGTTGCCACAATCTTCATCTTTCGAGCCTACAGGTATCAGCCCGTCGTACTTTCTCCATCCTCCACATCATCGTCATCTTCAGCTTCGTCCTCCTCATCCTCTTTCTCCGGGATATAGGCAACCAAGGCCTTACTCGCGCCCTCCATGCAATACTGCACCACCTCAATCATCTTATCCCCCGGCGCCAGCTTCGCGATTTGACGTAGATCACTTGTCCTGGGCAAGTAAAGACTGTATTCCCACCCCTCACACGCCTTCGCCAATTTCTCCAAGTTATACGGCTCCATCAGGCTGAGATCGAAGATATCGTGATCCCGATAATTCACCCCTCCCCACGGCGGTGAGGCGAATATCGTCGTCGTCCGTTTGTCCAATATCAATTCAGAATCCACCCTCACTTTCAGCTTCTCGTCCTTGTAAGCAGCTAGAAAGTCAAAACAATCACCAAGCACCCATGTGATACGATCTGCTACGCCGTAGAGTTCCGCGTTGTGCATTGCACAGGCGAGAGTGTCCATGTCTTTCTCGATGGCAATAACCCTATCCCATCCTTCCAGTTGACGGGCAAACGCGATCGCGTTTCCGCCCACGCCGCCGAAGAGGTCGACGATGGTGGTCTTGTGAGGGGGGGAGATGGTGAGGAGGTCAGCGGTGATCTGGTTGGCTATTGGTTCGGGGGTGACGCCGAACCAGGCGTCGTCTGTGAGGTGGACGGGGTAATAGTCATAGTCTGTGAAGATGGAGTTGCGTTGTTGGTAGTACCTGAGGAGTGTTAGTGTCTGATATGTTCGGAGTGCTTAGATTTGTTGTGGAATCACTTACTTTTGGAGGTCCCATGGTACCTCGCTGATGTCTTCATAGTGGTGACACTTGTCGGTGAGGGGGAGGGATTCTACCCTCTTGAAGCTCATAGTGAGGACTGTTCTGTAAACTGAATGTAATCTGGTATCGTAGTTACCCTATCCTGGTCAAAATACAATATGGCTTATTGCTGTTTGTAGCTGTCTACTCAAGAGTAACAATTCATGAACATCACATGTAAAGGCACTAACAAGAGGCTGCGGCAAGGCGGCGCTAAAGTGCTAGCGCGACCCACTTGGTGGAAGCTCCCGGTCTGGCAGCTTGATGACAGGGTTGCTTTATCATTCATTGGCAGGAGCTTCATCCCTCCCCTACGCGCGACCCAACGTATTCCAGTTACTGCTGAATCCACGACAGTCAACGCATGTTGCGATAGCATGAGCACGATGTTCAACGCCCTCAACCGCTTTATCTCCCGTCTTGACGGCGACGATCCCCGAAACAAGCAATCCAACCATGGCGGGTTCGGATTCCAAGTCCTGCGCAACACCAACCTGGAGCTGGCAATCGAGCCATGGTTCGATTACATCGTCGGCATCAATGGACGCATGATTGTACGTCTTGAAACCTCTCTTCCCAAGGTGTCTCCCTGCAGTAAATGGCTAACAACAATTGTGGCAGGATGATTCCTCCCCCGCCCTCTTCGCCCAAGAAGTCCGCAACTGCGCCGGCTCGAGCGTCATGCTGGGTCTCTGGTCCGCAAAAGGCCAGCGCACACGAGCCCTGCACATCCCCATCCCGGCCGATGCCCCATCCCTGGGTCTCACCCTGCAATGGACGCCGCTCTCCGTCGTATCCAATATCTGGCATGTCCTCGACGTCCCCGCCAACTCACCTGCTGATGTCGCGGGCTTGTTACCGTACAGCGATTACATCCTCGGCACACCGGAGGGACAGCTACATGGCGAGGGCGGGTTGAGCGAGCTGGTGGAGGATCACATTGGACGGCCGTTACGGCTGTACGTCTATAACAACGAGTATGATGTTACCAGGGAGGTTACTATCACGCCGAGCAGGGACTGGGGTGGCCAGGGCGCGCTGGGTTGTGTGTTGGGGTATGGAGCGTTGCATCGACTGCCGGCGCCGTTGAATGAGCCTGTCAATGCACCGGGCGAGACCATGTTCGACCTGGATTCCCATGGCCAGCAGCAGCAGGGCGCGCAAGGAGGGTTTATGTCTGCGATGGGAGGAGCGCCGGCATCAGGAAGGTCTAGTCCGTTTGTGCCCGTTGGAGTGCCGTCTCCGGGGCCGCCACCACCACCAAGTGGTGATTTCTTGGTGCCTGCGCAGATGGTCAGCCCACCGCCGCCACCGGCTGGTGGTGTTGCGCCGCCGAGAGGGAAGAAGAAGGAACGGCACGGGCATAAGAAGGTGGATTTGATGGATGACTATCTCAAGGAGGAGGAAGCAAGAAGTCAGGAGTTGGACGGGCCGTCAGGTGGAAGGAAGACGCCGGTCGCGCCACCACCTAAAGCAGGCGGACCGCCGCCGCCACCGCGGGCTGAAGACACGGCGTCGCCAGCACCAGCCGAGGCAGAGTAGGAGATATTTTGTAGAATCAAGCCATGTTGATTTGCGTGCTTTTTTGACAACCATACCCCCTAACGCCGTTTTATGTACTTGTACAAGGATTCTATCCGTAGATCAGTCCTGTGAACCACCAGATCTTCCAAGCAAGCAAGCCAGAACCAAATGTTAAACCATTGCAAAAAGAATTGAAGCAGGCTAGTTGATGAAGTTGACGCAGAAGAAGTGCAGGATAAGACTGCAGACGATGTAATCGGCAAAAGCTCTACACCCTCAAATGTCAGCACCTCATGTATCCTGTGAAACCCAGAACTGGCAGACATACCTCTCAGGAGAAACACTGGGGAACTCCGACTTGTTCGCCTCCGTCGTCTGAATCCTCAAGGAAGCTATATCCGTCACCTCCTGTCAGTACACCAATCTTCCATCCCACAACCTCTCTTTTCACTGCTGATTTCGGAAAACCTACCAGTCAAGACAAACTGTCCCACCGTAGCCCCGAACCCGGACAGGAACGCATTGAACGGATAGTTGCCGGCCAGCACACAGTACAGGAACTGCAGCGCGCCCACAACCATCAGGAACGCCATGAAGGCGTCGATCAGCTTGGTCCGCTGCGGCGTCTCGTCGACGTAGTGCGTCCAGACATTGCTGACGATCTGGGCGGGCGACTGCTTCGCGTTGGCGGAGGCGGCCCTGAAGTGTCGTGCCGGGGCGGTGTTGAGGGTTGTGGTGGGAGTGGTGCCGGAGGGGACGCTGGCGGCGGAGGTGGTGCTGGATTGGGTGGTTGCTGCGCTGGAAGGGGTGATGTCGCGGTTGGCGTTGCGTTTGGGCGCCATCTTTTCGCGGTCAATTGGGGGGATGTACGGAGGGTGAGACTGGGTTGGGGTTGGAGGGAAGGAGGACGGCGTTTGTCGGTTGGGTGTAATCCGGGCAATCTGGAATTCGAAGTTGACTGTCTGGTCAAGCAACAAGGTGGAAGCTACGAAGGCCACGCAGCTCGATGGACCCCTGTGAGGCGCTCGGGCCATAAGAGCTTCCATGGTAAGGTGGAGTTGTGGTGGAGTGCGTGCGGGAGGAGCGGCCATTGGTCCGTACTAGCGAAGGACAGATCGGGCGGTGATTGGCCAAGAGATCAACTGGTGTGAGCTCTGACGATGATGAGGTGATTGAGCAGGCTAAGCTCATTGTTATTGCTTTGCTGCATCTTCTAGGTCGTTGTCGTGAGCTCAATCTGAGGATGACCACATAGATCCGAATGTCGTTGTACCCCTGAGTCCGCCCTCACCGCAGTTCACAATATTGGTTATGTGTGTGCATAGTGCTTAGCCCAGCATGAACTTCATCGAGGTATGTACGGTCAATAATACATCTCCGAAGCCTTGTTGAATAGTGCTTGACCGCAAGGAAGCATTGGCATTATACCGATGTACTTACTTAGCTTGCTAGCCCTTTCAACCTCATCCGGAAGACCATCTGCATCTTCGATTACATCGGGCTAGATCTGTGGTCCTGACCAGCCAAGAGTGAGGCCTCTCCCTGTCTAATACTCAAATACATATGAGAGCTGTTTTCTTCCTACCCATCCAGATCTCTTTTTGGGGATATACAGTTGTGTGGTAGTTCAGAGCATGGCTCCAACGACTTACACTCGCCCTCCAGACTAGTAGAAATCCGCGCCGCCCAACGAACCTTTGAAGGTGCCTACATGCGCACCGCGCTATCCCAGTTCTCCTTCAGCCTGGTAATCCTCAAGATCTTTACCTCGGAATTCTACGCCATAGGAGCTCTCTTCTCAGTCTACGGCGCCGCCGTCCTTGCGGTAGCCGCTTACCGTCGGTTCGAGGGGAACCGGCAGTTCTTTGATTCCGAAGAGGAGGAGGCCGTTCAAGACCAGCATCAGGATGACGGCGGGAGAGCGGAAAGACAGGAGAGTAGGAGGAGCGTGGTCGTCGTCAAAAAGAAGTTTCGTACGAGTGGGAACAGCGTGGCGTTGTTGACGGCTTTGAGTCTGGGGGCGTATGTCACTCTGATGGTGTTGGTTTGGAGGTTGACCGGGGAAGACGGAGGAGGGAGTGGGATGTGATGGTGGATGGCCATTGTCTCTGTCGGGACTTGACGGACGAGATACTCTATGTCACTGAATGGACTCATTGACCTTGGGTGATTTGGCTACAGTCTGCGATGGACAGCCGCAGTATGATAAATCTGGGGCTCGGATTTTGAGGAAGGGGAAGTGAGTTCCTGTAAGCAAGGAAGGCCGGAGGACGTCCTCCAGGCTCTTCCCGCCATTTGTCCGACGTTTGCTTCGGACTGGCGAAACTGCACCATGGGTGAACCGTCTTGACAAGGCTCAGGGGTACGAAGACGAGCTGTTCAGTGAGAATCTAAGCTGAAGGATCGTCGCCTAGGGCGAACTACCACCACAGAGTGGCAATGGCTTCCAGGAGCAGTTGGGTGACTGCATGAGAATGCGGGGAAGAATACCATTTTTGTCAACAACTGCATATGTCTATCACTCCCCATCGGGCCATGCTTTTTCTGAGTTTCGGTGCCAGGCATACGGCACTTACATGACCGTAACGGTGTTCAACCCTGACGGCCACCTGCATGTCTAGTGCTGTGGCTTGTCGGCTGGTACCCGAAACCTGTCACAAGACCCCACCATGTGGGAGTTGAATACAGCATGATGGGCTAGGGGTAAAAACAGCTTATGAAGGGGAGTTGGAACATTGGTCTCCTCGAAGTATCGCTTGCAAACAATCTAAATGCTTTCTATAAGTGTATTTCCCAAAACATATTCCAACCAAAGTGACACCGCCTTTCTTCTATAAGCCAACATATCTGAAACTTTCTGCAAGCAAACAACTGAATCAGCAAACATTGCCGACAGATTGGAAGCAAACAAATACTCTCTGCCACAGCCCGTGAAACCAAAAAGTAGGAAACAGAGGTACCAACGCTTTTCCATACCCCAAAATTTTAGCGTGACAAAACGAGCCGAGCAAAGTTTTTGAATGAAGTCGGTGACAGTGTCAACCAAGGGATCAGTCCAGAAAATATCTTGGAAATACCACGATTGCCAAACGACCAAGTCACCCCAAGGTATGTGTGAGTTCTTGTCCGACGTACCAAAAGGCAGCTACACGGGACCGGCCCGCTCCGAGCGGTGACGACAGTGGGTCGACGTGGAGCAAAAGACTCACTGTCCAACATCGGTCGTTATTTTAAGCTCCTGTTCCTTCACCCGGTTCCACTCCATGGAAGAGGCCGACCTGCATTCCAGTCTTGCATGTCCTCTTCAACCAAGCCCAATCAAACTATAAGATACCTTGCGCATCCACCACTTTCTGAAGACACGGGCACTTTGCGCGGGCTACTGGTAGCCAGTTAGACCAGCCCAATACTCGTCCTCTCCCAATGGACCCAGGGTTCCTGGTTCGCACCATGTACTCCCCATAAACACTGTAGGCATAAGCCTTGAGCATGCGGCAACAGTCCTCGATTCAGAAGGATATCATAGCTCCGGCCGGCATCGCCATAAGAAAGAATGGCATGCTGCGGAAATGCGATGTCTCATGAGAAATCGAAAATGAACAGCAGGACTGAGGAGAGATGAGGGTCCCATTCTGTTTTGAGACACTGGAGTCAGCGTTTCTAACCCGTTCCAAATGCCATGGTGCGCAGAATGTCGCAGATCGCCCGATTTGGACGTCTTGTTGCAGGTTTGTCGCAAACCACCCCTTGAAAAGGTACCAGCCCGCCCATGTCTACCGAACCCTTTCAAGTCGACGTGCAACCTCGGGCACTACATTTCTTTTTGTTTTGTTTGGCTGACCAAAACGACCATAACATGGATCGTGTATCCAGCGGTGAGATCCATTGTCGATAGCTGCTCAGCTGTGCACCAAACCAAGCCAAGTCGATAACCCTGAACATCGACTCCGTGAAAACGCACACCCATATGACTGGTTACTCCTTTGGACCGATAATTTATTGGTTTCCACGGACAGCGCCTTTACCCACGTCCTGCAGATGCCTTCTTCGATCTAGTACATGCTGGACACATGTGGAGGTTGTTCTTCGGAGTGTTCCGCAGGATGGGCATGTCTCTGTTCGCCATACCATTGGCCGTAACTCTCTCCAGGTTTGGCGTAATGGTACTGCGGCCACGATTGGTATTCTGGTGTCGCAACAGCCCCAGCCGACAAGGCCACTTGATGGTCCATCGACCCGGAGACCGTGTCAACGCCCGGGATGGTTGTGGCGAGTGACGGCGCATATGGACGACCAGAGAATGGGGCATAGTGGGCTTGCTGACTCGTCATGCTGTCGGAACTGTACGAGAGGGAGCGAACTGGCGCCTCATATCCTGACCACGTCATGTCCTCCCGCGTTGGTACCTCCCCGTGCCCCGAGGTACTCCAAGATGGGTCTGATGTCTGACCGGCATAGGTAGAATAGGCGTTCACGGCAGGAGTGGTAGGCGACTCCCCTGGATATCGCCAGCTCATATCGCCTGACTTGGTCGCGCTCGGACTAGCGTCTGCCGACATCCAGTTCGTCATGCCTGATGTTCCATAAGTCGCCGGGACAAAGCTTTCCGTCCCCGACGTCTTATTCGAAGGTACCACAGGCTGTACAGAAGGCATTGACAACTGAGTGTAGCCCTGTTGTCCTCGCGGATCTAGAGCTATCTCGTTTTGCATGGCTGGGGAGGGCGAAGCCGACGTCAGTTTCGGTGCAGTTGAGGTGCGCGAACTTGACCTTTGCTTTGGGTCTATCGGTGGCTGTTGATCCACGGGAAAGAAGCTGCATTCCTTCTTCAATCTGATGCAGTTGACGCAGCGGCCCTGAACATCAGTAGGAGATGGAATGCACCTGATCTTTCGTCTCCGACAGTGCCCTTTACCGGAAATCATGTCAGCCGAGTCCTATACAGCCATCTACCACTACCTTCCCACCGGGATGGAAAAAAACATACCACAGGCCACCGAAGTTCGGTGGTAGCCAAGTTTGTTTCGTCTCTTTTCCGCAGCGGCTAGGCTGAGCTCGCTCTGGTCAGGTTCCGCGGTTTGGAGTGAAGGGTGTTGGGACTGCTGCCCATAGGCTTCGTGATCTCGAACGCTGGGTGTCGACATGGAATGACTCAGTCGTGGGATATTTTGATACGAAGTTGAACGTTCTCGATTGTCCACTGCGGATCCTCGTTGTTGGTGAGGATGGGCCGGGTAGTAGCTGGGCGGTGGAGCATTCATGTCGGCATTGCTGTGGCTCGGAGGAGCAGGATATGAAGGGGACATGATTTGAGGCATGTGCGGCGGTGACCAGACAAGACCACGGCGGAATCGCTTGGTGCCCAGTACTCCACGTATGACTGCAAGCCCACTGGAGCCAGGGCAGCCATGAACTGGCGCGTAGTCACCCTATAGGACAACTCTGCCACAGGCGAGCAGTTATTGAGTCCGGCTGATACTCGAACGGCCGTCCAGGAGATACGTGGTGTGCAAAACACGCCACAGATATGACCTAGTCAGGTAACGACTGTTGTTATACCTACGCGTCCTCCCGGCTCTATCAGGTCGAACTGCTGCGTCTTTTGGCCTTAGGTGGGAACGAGTGAGTTAACTTTTGATGGTCAACGTGGCAGTGGGACAGCCTGACCCGGGAGTATTGAACGAAAGTGGAAGGGTCGTGGTTGATGATGGATTGAGGGCACTCAGAAAAGCAACTTCTATGGGCAAAGTTGAAGCTGGCAGACGTTCGGACAAAGAAGGGTAGCGAAAGTGGTTGACCAATGGGAATTGTGGTTGACTCTTCGAGTGGTTTCCCTTTAGGGGCAATGTAGCGATTGATTGAGGGCAGGTATTATGGCTGGCGACTAATAAGACACGGGCCCAGTTGTGTTCTGTCGAGCAGTGGCGACTGGCTTTGGCGCAAGGGTTCCGACCTGGACACACGGCCGGAGCTGACAAGCCGGTAGACTGGCTGGAATCCAGGGTCCAATTTGCTTGGCTTTGGACCCGGGCCGGACACGGGAGGACTGTGGAGGGACCAGTTGAGGATACCCTGTTGCCTTCTTCGAACTCCAGTATAGGCAGGATTGAGTGTGGAGGGCCAGTGTGCCCACAAGTGTTGACACAACTTGTCAGTACAAGTGATCCGACTCTTCACAAAAAGGTCCCTGGATGTGGAGAGGTCGAACCAGTACCGTCAGGTTGTGTTGTACACAGTCCTGCAGACGCTGCACTTGGATGTAGAGGCACGGCGCTCTTTATGCTGGGAGGCACTGCAATCAGGCTCGCATAATATCCATGCGATGTGAGCTGTGTTTAGCGAAAGCAAAAGTCTGGGCAAAAGGACTGCTCAGGTGACAAGCAGCAAAAGAGGATGATGGAGGCTGAGGACTTGCAACCGACCACAAGGACTTCCGAAACGGGCGATGGATGGCAGGCCGCACGTTGTTGATGCTCTGGAACCATGGACAATGCGGTAGTGGATGAGGTTGGATGACGTCGATTTGTCGCCGTATGTCTGAGCGTCGTGACCTTCTGGAAGAGAGCCTGACAGTTGCTGATGTTGTCCAGAATAAGAGTGAAGATCAAGACAAGGAAAGCAAAAGGTCGAGTCTGAGGTTAGAGCCAAGCTTGGTCCGGGGTATAAGCTGGGTCCTCCCAGTCTTTTAAGGTGTGTGATGGACAGCCCGGGGTCTGCAATCCCTGGAGCACAGGATAGAGATGATGCTGGACTAAGCACCGGTGCGAGGGCATGCGTAAGCGTCTCAAGAAACAGATGAGAGCCAAAGCTCATCTAATTCTCAGCCCCTCGAGCCTAGTTAGTCCTGCTAATCCACAAAGGGCATAAGGGTGTTGATCGTGGAAACTTGGCTGCAAGCCACCGAGGAAGATCTTGATACGTGTGCATGTACCAAAGCAATACTGGGAGCTGACCGGGGCCCTTGTCCTTGGATCCAATGGAACAATAAGACGCAAAACATGCGCTAGGGACGGTCCAGTCCAGCAAGTCAGTGGCGCTCCAAGGGACAGCCCACGCTGTGTGTGTAGGTACCTTTAACGGGATGACGTGGAGCCAGTCATGCTATCCTTCTGTTGCTTTTTTCTCTTTCGGCCGCACGCTTGTCGATGATTTCAGGTCTTTCGGGGCTTCGTGCTAGGCTGTGAGATATGCTGGTTTAGGAGGGGGATTGGGGCGGTGAAAGATGCGTTCTGAGCTCTTGTCGCAGGACAACATGGATCACTTATAAGACTGGACGGTACCTACCATTATGCGGCTATATGAGTGAGCCCAGGTTGGGCGTTTTGGTGGCGCATCTTTTAAGGCAGAGGAGGAGCAGAAGCTGCGGTCGCCCATACCAAAAGCGAAACAAGAGAATTGCTCTTGATGAAAGCAAAGTCACTGACATTGCGCAGGAGTATGATGACCGTATGGTTATGTGCCGGGTATTATCCTTTGTGCTTTACTGCATATAGGTGCTGAAGCCAGGGTTGAGTTTTGGACCTTGTCCAAATTGTCGAGATTGCACGAGACGTGCAGACAAAATCGAGGTACGTCGCGCTTTCCTTCTTACATGCAACATTCCCAGTGGCTGATCCGGAAGGAGATACCGGCTGCTAGGACATGCGCTACTGTCTGCCATCAATACCTTATGCAAAGCTGAAACATGCGCCTTCCATGGAATAGCAAGGACTCTCTCTCTTTACATGGAAAAGACTGCTTTAGCCTCTCTCCGGTCTCTCCACCCATATCGAAGGTCGGTGATGGTCTGATACGGCGATACCACCATAATCAAAGGTAGTTTTGCGCAGGTCCGACAGTCTTTTGACTCGTCCGTCTAAGTCCTCTATAGTGCCCGCATAGGGCAGGGAAGATAACGCCTTCATTCAGGCGGATTTTCTTGCCCACCTCCCGGGTCTCCACTAAGGGGTCTGCTTGAGATGGAAGGACCTGCATCAAGGTCTGGCGAATGAGGTACCGTAGGGGAGTTGTTCAACAGCAACATGTACCTCAGTCCTTGTGGGCCTCTATGGTTAGTCGGGACGACCTCAGCCGGACCTTTATCAATCATCCGAGCCTCTCCTGATGTGTTAGTAGAATAATCACGATTCATCGATTGCCACCAATGTGCTGATGAACAAATCGCAAGCTTACCCTGGTGAAAATCCGCGGCAGCGCTCTCTAGGCCTTCTGGTCTGATGAGCATGAGGACTTTTGATCTGGAACGAACCTTGATGTGTTGCCGCTTCACCAAGCAGGATCATACGTCACAGTCTGTGCACCATGGGAGCAAGAGTAAGATGCAGTGGGCTCCGGGCTCCCCAGTTGCGCCGGGACAAGCGGCCATCTCTTGCCTTTCTCACTTGGAATCGGACCGGGGAAATGATAAAAGGAAGACACGACATGCATCTCTCCCCAGTCAAGAGGCCAGATTGCTAAAGAACACCCCCCTGGCACACCGGCCGGTAAAAGTAACCTCAGGCTAGTGACCAAGGATCTACCAGCAACCAATCGGAAGTGGCCATGGTGTCAAAGATCTCCTGGTTCAATCTGATGCCATTCAAATTGCGTAAATGATGTACGTACCGTACTTACAGACACCATGTCGACAGCGCCGCATACAAACACAGTCACTCATGCTTGGTTGTAATCGGGAAAGTTGTGAGTAAAAGCTTCAGTTCGTTGGCCGATGCCGGCGACGACTTGGGAGCTGTTTCGGGCTGAACCTGGTGAGAGAACCTTTTATTCTTGTGCTTTGGCGAACAAGTATCAAGTGTTCAGGGGTTGAGCTTCCAGAAGCGATCGACAACAGCGGGTCGATGCGCGGAGCGGCCATGGCAACATGTGATTCTGCGCATTCGCATGAAGTATGACCTAAATGACTGTGGTGTGTTTTGCCAGATGAGTTGAAAGGCCGATACGTCGCACGGATGGCATGTTGACACTGTAATTTCCAGGACTCGACTACTTTGGCGAGTGGTGCCAGGGGCTCTAGACTAGTATAATGCTTTAGTAGTGACCAGTGCCATGATGTGCCATGTTGGGCAGCCAAGTCAGGCGAAGGGTAAATGCCAGAGGTGATATGCCTGAAGTTGTTCGTGCATAAGAACGATCCTGGTCTTCGTGGTGTCTCAGCGAACTCGTCTTGGACTAGTACTCTCCTTCAAGCCAGGAATCTTTGTATCACAATGGTGTTCGGTTATTGACAACGGACTGTGGAACGTGCCTGGGAGATCTGTTCCATGGCGTCTTCGAGAACTCTTCTGGAAGCAAGGAAAGACTCGCACCAAGTCGTATCCCAGCAGGGATAACATGACCATGCCATCATCAAACACATCAAGTCGGGACCGGGCATCCTGGATTCAAAGCGCGCTCCTTCCAGTGAGTCTTATGACAAGGCGCAACTGTCGCTGTTGTCAGTAGGTAGTGCTTCAGACGAGATATCGGCAAGCTGAGGATGTACTGTAATGATACCATGCTAGAGCTTCCGCGCCTAGGTACCTGGTATTGGTGTCCGCCTTCAAACATCGCTGAACGGTCTCCATCTCAACTAACCGATTCTGCCACAATGAAAACGTGCATAGCCGAGGCGATACATTTCACTGCTGAGTGCTTGTGGAAATTGGATAAGGTAGGTAGGTAGGTACTGAAAATAACAAGATGCAGTTGTTGGCAGTGAGGAGTCCTTTCCTTCCAAGGCAAGTGGGGCCTGCAGCAGCGTCCTCCAAGGCCCTAGTGACATCGCCAGGGGGCTCTGACTTACGATTTCTCAACAACAGCCGCCGATTAGGAAGATCAACTTCACCATACCACAAACCTGCCATTTCCCTGCACTGACCTGCCAAACCCTCTCGAAATCACACATGAAAGATAAGATTCAGCAGCACCGGATCTAGGACGCATCCTACCCGAGCTTGGAGCGTATGTGGCTGGGCGAGATCCGCATTCAACTCTACGTGGTGGTACGATGAAGGCTACGCGGACCAGAACGAGCCCTGCTCCGGTCATGGCTTCTTTCTTCAAGGCCATCAAACGTGGGTCGACAAGTCTATCTGGCAACCGACATGTCGTGATCTTCCTTTAGCCAGATGTTAAACGCGATGCTCTATCGCGTCTCAGTGTCGGCATTCTTGACCCTGGATAGGACGAAACTGGCCCCATCTGGTAGAATCGGCAACCGGGCCGCTTTGGCAAAGTTACCTCATCCTTCAGCACTTGCGAGGCACGTCACACCTGGGCGTTAGGTGCCCAATATCGCCTCCTCAATATGGACCTGCGTATCATGCACAACACTATTGACTGTCAAGCCTCGCTAACGACTTCTCACCGACATATTCCAGGTTTTGGTGACTCCTGAGAAAGGCCGAATTGCTCCACCACAATTAATCTACTTCAATCTGTTCTCAAACCGGATGATCGTCTTCTTAGGCTCTGTTCGAAGCAGCCATGACCTGTTCTGGCTCGCCCTGCCCAGCAGAGGCCCCAGGTCCGCCGTATCCTTACCTGTTTGACCTGCCACGGAGTTGGGCATGGTTTGGGGAAGGTTGGCTGCCTCGACTGAATACTTGCTCCGTGTTGGGGACCATTTCGAATGTCATTTATGGACAACGGCAGCTGTTCGGCACCATCCGAACCTTGTTTTGAATGCACCTCTATTCCGCGCTCTGTCTCGCAGAGTTTCAAGCCGTTACTGTGCAAGATGCCGTGGTCGGGACTTCAGCCGCTTCCAAGACAATCCCGCTTACCCACAGTTCACCCTGTACCGTGATCTTGTCCCGGTCGTATGTTCAGCACTGCAACGGCCACCGGGGCTGTTACATTGCATCTTACCATTGCTGTCACTGGACTCGCTTATGCGGTGCTATAGCGGCGAACATAAAGTCGATCCTGGCTGCACCTTGCTTTTTTGGAGCCTCACCCAATCTCTGCGTTCAGGCTGTACAAGGACTTCGAAAAATGTAAATCCACATATGATGACAGAGTGAGACAGATGCAACCTTCGTGGGCCTATCTCAGCGTGCGGCGATACGGGCAGTTTCCTCCGGCCGCCAACACTGAGAAATCCTGCGCCAAACCAAGGGACCGGATTGACCATCTGATGGACAGCTCTTACAAGCCTAGTGCGTCTTCCAGAAGGAGAGGAGAGTTATTTCTTCCCGGAAACAGTGACCAATACCGCGCGCCTTCAAAAAACCTTAGCGGAGGGCTGCAGCCCAACGCGGCAATCTGCCAGACATCTCGGACCACATTACGCCGACACATGTATATCCAGCACTTATTATGTCAGTAGACAGTTTCAACCCAACACTGCCAACCGAAAACCTTTCCATCTACTAGAAGGCCCAACGGAGAACCAGCATCAGAGATCCCGTCTTGTGGTGCTAATCGAGTGCAAAAATCATCTGCCCAAGGTAGAGAACATGGTTAGCCCTGACAAGTTGTCCTGTGGCAAGATGACCGCCCTGACGCGTCATATTGACCAGTCTGATCGTACAACTTGAAGCTGAAATCCAGGCATAGCTGGGTGCTACCAAGCACACCTCAAATACCGTCCATGTATGATATTTCTGACACATACTTGCAGGTCATTACGCCGGATGTTCGCTCCCACATCTTGAAGCTTGAAAGCCTCCCAAAAAATCGTTCTAGCCACGCTTGTGTTCAGACATGGGGCTTGTCAATAGTCCAACATAACTGGAAGGTGACACACAGTGCAGTCCTGCACCGCACGCCCGCTTTACTCCAATCGAGGACGCTCACCTTCTCACCGACCACTCCCTCTTCCAAGGAATAACTGAGACATTGTCTCACTCATCTGCATATTCAAAAAATGACAAAAAAGGATGGCCAAGCAGATAGGTAGATATTTCCCGCACACGTGCTGTCAGACATCCCTCATTCCAACACACCGTTCCTTTCCGTGGGGGTCACCCTCGAGGCGTCGGTGGCGCCCCCCTCACCGGGAAAAGCTGACGCTCGAGAGATTAGCGATCCAGGATTCGTGGGTAGTCACAGTAAAGTCGATATATCTGTTATCCCAACCTCACCCAATCGTAGTATTCCTCACGACAACACGTATCGGTGAGCACAGAAGCAAGGTCTTTCTACACCGGTCTCAAAGTTTGGTCTGAGCGATATCCTTGCTCCGGTCTTCACAGGGTAAGATCAAGCGGGAGGAGAATGGCGCTTGTAATGGTGTCTGGGTTTATCATATCATTGTGAGCGGGATGGCGAGATATTCTATGGCTGCGAAATGTTTCCACGGGGCGACGGGCTCATGCAGATAGGACGCTTGACCTTACCGCCCTGGAGGGTCCTCTCGGATACCAGGTTCGCTGCGAGGCACCACTTCCCTCTGGTCTGGTATTGTTGCCACAAGAGAGACGATGAGACATCACAAGAGTAAAGAAATGGTACCTCGTGGGAGTAGAGACATAGCTGCATATGGATTCTCAAAGAAATGATTGGAAATGACGGGGCACTCAGTCAGACTTCCTATGTTTTTTCAACCAGTTCAATGGTACCAGAAGCGCTTTCTGACAAGGTAAAATCTTCCCAGAATATCACTTAATGCTGGTATAGCCTTGGAAGTGCCAGTGTTTTTCTTCTTGTTGATACTATTGAGAAGAGACTGCCCCAGCATTCTTCTCCATCCATAGGAGTGAGTTAGGAGGGAAAATATTCATTGCTATGATTATATTCCTTTCCTTCCACATATCTATAACCCCCGGACAATCGTCCTCTCATCAAACAGATCCCTCAGTAATCCCTGCTCGTAACCCTCCCAGTCCAGCGGTGCCATGGCATACGTCGACTCAAAGGCAAATATACTCAGTTGCCCAAAGAAGGGACGGAGGATCTTGGCCACCAACTCGTCTCTCTTGTCCAGATTCACCTCGTCACTAATGCCACCTGGTCCAATAAGCGTTCGGCGGATGGGTCCTACGCTCGTCGCCGTCCAGTCCGCGGTCTGGTTGCCGAGGGCGGCTGACGCGCCGAGTTCTTCTGAGAGTTCGTCGACGAGGGCTACGGGTTGGTAGGTGGAGGGGCGGTAGACGGCGTCGATGGTGTCGGTGACGAAGAGCCACTCGTGGAGTTGGAAATCGTCAGGGGCGACACAGACTAGGAGGTCAAGGAGTTTGCAGGCTTGTAGGATAGAGGTGTTGTTGTATGTATCTGATGAGGTGCTGTTGTCGGGCGCCACAATGGAGGAAATGGCTGTGTGAAGTTCGGTGTTGATGACGGGCCAGAGGGGCGCGAGGTGGATGGCGCTAGTCTTCAGGACAAGTGCTCGAACTACCATGAACACCTCTGCCCGAGTGGTTGACGAGGGTGACGAGGTAGACGTGGCACCTAGTAGATCCACCAGTTTGTCGAGTATCAGTGGCAGGTCAGTGACGAAGGTGTCGTTCGCTGAAGCCAGCACAAGGGTAGCAATGCGCCGCAAGTTAAGCTGTGTCTTGCGGTCTGCTTCAAGTCGGGCTGAAGTGGCTCCCACGCCGAAAACGATTCCTGCTGTGGTGGGCGGTGTGATCCGGCTCAGGATCTCGGGCATGCGCTCCTTGTCGCTGACGATCCACTGACGGAGAAGGGGCAGCCAGTCCTCTTTCACGCACGTCAAGTCGGAGCCGAAGAAGCGTCCATCATTAAACACATCGCCCACATCCTTCTTCCACGACTTCTGGTTGTTCGGGAGCCTAGACAACTCCTGTAGCAGGACCAACGTCCCCTTGGACACGGTGTCTGGAAAAGACTTGGACCGCAATGCTGGGCCAATGACGTTGGTGGATATGGCAGAGGAAGCCGCGAGCACGCGGTCTGGCTCGACCAATATCTGAGGGAGATGAGGTACGATAGACGCGAGAATGCCGACAACGTCCTCGGCCCGCTCAGCTGGCAGCAACCTAGGTGGTGTTGGTGATTGTCCAGACGCACCACCTGGCCGTTTATCTTGGCTTGGGGTATCTGCGATGGACGGTCTAGTCGTGAAAATGGCCGTTAATAAGCGGAGGAAGAGGTCTGACAGCTCTCTCCGCATCTTGCGCTGTTCGCCGAAGTTGGTGTTGTCCACCTTTTCCCCGAGAATAGCGGCAAATTCCAGCAGACTTGGCAACGTTTGGCGATGCGGGAAGGGGTTGGTCAGAAGGTCTCTCAGGAACGTCATACAATCCTGCCATATCTCGTCCATCGAATCATCGTCGAGTGCTTGAGCGTAGTCCACCAGGAATACTACTACATCCGTGTCCTGTAGCTCTACAGTCAGGGTGGATCTTCTGGATGGGTCCAGGGCAGCACGGTTGGTTCGGCTATAGAGTGAGTTAAACAATGCTGGAATGGTATGCCTGGGCCGAGAACCGTCAAGGGCGGGCAGGAGGTTGAGGACTTGCTGATGTGTGGACGAGGTCGGTTCGTTCAGAGAAGCTCGCCAGATACCAATGACTGTCTCCAAACATTCGAGTGTCTCCGCCGCAAACAGGTGCTCGAGCAGTCTACGTGCTCGGTTTCGCATTCGAAGAGACGTATAATTGAATGAGGCGGCTGAAGTGGCATCCTGGTTCGCCGCCTCCTTATCTTGACCCCAGGACCAGATTCGAAAACATATTCGGACAGCATCCTGAAAAGCGAGGAGCACGGTAAGCCTATCATTAGCCGTGGCACTGCGTGAGTGCGGTGCATCTGACGTAAAGACACCAGACACCATGTTTCCGAAGAAACCCTGCGGTTGGTCTGGACTCTTGACAGCCTGGGCTCTGGCCTCTTCAGCCAGTAGCCTGTCGTGTCCTCGTGCCAAAACTTGTTCAAGTCCGTTGACGAGGGAAATTAGAGTAGTCTCCGGAGCGTTGAACGTTCGTGCAACTGCATGATCCTGCTCCTTGAACACACTCTCCAGTGCGGCAAAACTGTCTCCTATCTGCGCGCAAAAGGTCTCAACCAGTGGTATCAGCACTTGGAAGATGGTGTCTGAGTAGAGTGGTAGGCTCTCCGTTAGGAAGTGGATCCAGCTGTCCAAGATGGGCCTGCTGCTGGGCGAACTGAGTCCGGCTTGGATACACTTGATTAGTGATGGGGGAGGGGGCGCGAATCTCGGCAGTACTGGTGCCTCTACAGACACTGATGAGCGCAACGCTTTCGTAGTTTCGTGAGTTATACTCATGGCTCGCTTTTCGCTGGTTGGGGACATCGGCAGATCCACCGGTAGTACTTCGCGCAGTCTCAGGGATGTGTGAACCACATCAAGAAGGAGGACCTGGACATATGGATCCGGCCACTGTAGCGATTGTGCAAGCCTGTCGATAAGCGTTATCTCCAGATGCAAGGCTGAGAGAGGTTGAGCGTATGGACTGGAAAGTATCGGTTGGAGAAGTGTGAGGGCGTTTCGGTATAGTTGCATGACCTTGACTTCTTTTTCTTGCGGTATATTATTGCAGGATATGCATTTGAGGCAAACTTGCACGTAGAACTCTTGCAGTGTTATGTCTCCCTCAGCCCCCGCTACACAATGTATTAGTAACATACTCCCGTTCAGTTATGGGGAATGGGTATAACTCACCGATCTCTGAGAAGAAGGGAATGTTGGAACGAGAGGACACAGTCTTCCTGGCAAGGATGGCCCACATGGGTTCGTTGGCCCATCTCAAGATACTGGATAGGACACGAAGATAGTATAAGGCCAAGTCAAGGTCGTCGTCATCAGAGAAGGTTACTAATTCAGGTGATTTCTCATCCACGGGATCCCTTTGCCTAGCGAGAAATGGAAGCTCCAGAAGTTTCAGCACAATGATTTTGAAGATCCTACAGCCAGTTTTAGCATCATAACTTCTAATGAGTAGTTTGCAGACTCACCGGTCAATTCCTACGAGGGATAGGATCCAGTTCTTCGCCGTCATGAATAGCTGTGTCCGATCGTCGCCCAATGCATCCAACATCAAGAATAAGGGGCGAGTGAGCATTACATCATAATTGTCTGAGCCTGCCAGGCGTGGGAGGTTCAAGTCGCCGTTCGGTGTCCTGGAGCCTCGCCTATCCGATCCCGACGGGCTGTCCTGTAGTGTGTGCGACCACAGAACGGTAAAGGTGCGCCCCGGCTCAGCTGGTCGCACTGCATATGTCCCTTGGCTGTCATGCTGTAGCATAAGGCTGCAGATAGCGGCTTCTATATCCCTGTTCAGGGGTGTGAGGGCTGTTTGTAGAACCCAGAGGTTGCGTACAGTCTCGACATGATACTTCGGCTCAGAAGCAGACAAGAAAGACCAGGCGTGCCGTACTAAAAGAGGCACCAGTTCAGATAATTCGTCAGTCGTGATTCGGTTGCTCGTATGCAGTTGTGTGGCCAGGGATAACGTTGCGGAGAATAAATCAAATGGTAAGAGGCCTGGAAGGAGTAGACTGTCATGCACGGATGATAGCAGTGATGCCACGTCAAAAGCCACCTGCTGGGGAATCCTGGACAGAAGAAGTAAGAGGACTCGGCTCTTCTGTGCCACATCCCTGCTGACCTTCTTTCCTTCGAGACCCTGACGAGCAAGACTGCAGGCCTTTTGGAGCAGCAGTTCGCCAACATTTCGTGGTACAAGTGGAGGATGTGCAGCTTCCAAATTTCCTTGGTCATTCAAGTAGAACCTTCTAATCTTCTTGAGAAGCTCCGTGTTCGGGATGGCCTTCAATATCTGGGGTTCGATAGCCGCACTGGACTTCTGTACTGCGTCCAGAGGAAATGCTCGTTCCGGAACCATCTCAAGAATTTCAGCAACAATGCTGAGCACACTTCCATTGATGTTCACCTGGTCAGCCTGCTGAGAGCCGGTTCCGTCCCGCCTTTCACTAGCATCCTCGAGCATGCATAAAACGGACAGGATCAGTAGAGGCGCGTGTACTGTGATCATCTCTTCCTCCCGGATGTTGAAGTGTGCCATGATGAACTTGACGAAGTCGAGCTTGTCACCCCTGTCCGTTACCGACAGATCGCCCGGACCGATGGCCTGAGCTAGCAAATTAATCATCTCGCCATATATAAGTCCACTTTCGACACCGTCAAAGAAGACACTTGCGCTGCGCAACACTTCATTGAAGTCTGCCTTGCTCTGTGCTTTGGTCTTGAATTTCCTAACGCTGTCAACGATGGGAAGGAACAGCTCTGGGACAACGAGCCCGCCAATTTCCCATCTGTCCATCAAAGACAGACATATCCGGTAAGGACGTGCTTTTTCCGTGGGATTGTCGTTTGGTGCTGACTTGATCATCGCCAACAATGCCCTTGTCAAGGGCTGCAGACCATACTCCTCAAAATGACTGGTTCGCGGCATGAAGTATCCTTGGTTCCCGGATGTAGATATTGGCGACTCAGTCTCGTGCTCCTGTGCCGCCGGTTCAGGTCCAAGCAGCCACGTCCATAACCGTCTGTTCAGGCTCATGTCACGACGTATCGTCACTCCAGCAGCTGCTCGAAGAAGTAGTTCTAGATCAGGGGCCTTGACCCTCGTTTGAAGGACCTTGGAATGCAGAGGAAGATGGGTGACCAGCAAATCGAGGTAGCCTCTTTGGATGAGAAGTTGATCGTCTGCTAAGCCAGCGGCAAAACATCGCAAAAGAAGACCCGGCTCGGGTGACGTGACCAGTTCGCCAAGCTTGGATGCCGCGTCCGCCTCGTCCCCGTTCTTGGTTCCTTGTTCTTGCACAACGGCTTGACCTAACTTTGGCAGCGTGCGCACGAGGTAAGCCAAGGCACCTCCACGTCTGCTCTGTCCTGTTATGGAAGCCAAGAAGAAGCATTGCCAGAAGAAGTCGTCCCCAGTAGAATGCTCCACGCCAGTAGCTTGGCTTGATGGGATAATCTGAGCATCCGCAGGGCGAACAGCACGCTTGAAGCGTTCCATCAGCTTGAGGGTGCGCTCAAAGTCCTCCGCTGTTTCCTCTTCTAGACCTGGCAGAATGGCAAGGATAACGGACTTCATGGCGGGGCGCAGCGACCTGGGGTCAAGATCCAAGAAATACCGTTCAAGGAGGTCGAGGAACGGTGTCCGAACCGAGAGAGAGGCAAAAGATAGGGTCGGCGCCAAGCCTGGCAAGTAAAGGGGAAGATCCCTGGACAGGCCATCCTTTCCAATGATGCTAAACACATGGTTGTAGACCTCTAGTGCCTTTTGGTGTACGCCCGACGGAAGAGACGGGTTCAAGCATTGTGATAATCGTTTGGCGACCGTTGTCTTGGCAGGTATGATTGTGATATTGGAGGGTCGAGCTTGCAGAGCCTATAACCATTATCGGGTGTCAGTCCTGGCCCAGTGCTGGATGAAGCGCGCATCCTTATACCTTCAACAACCGGTTCAGAAACGATATGTAGTCTGCCCACTCTTCCAGTGCCGTGTCGAAGAGAGAAAGAGCTCGATCGACTCCGGAGGCATACTTTCGATAATGTTTATCTTTCGAGAGAGGCTCGACTAGAGTAAGATCTGGTCAGAGACTGTACCCCGTATCTTTATGCTTGGAGACTGACCATGACCTAGCTGGTTGCGCCATTGTCGCGGAGCCGGAGAGTCTCGGCCGGAGCTCTCTGGTGAGACGGATCTTCTCCCGGCTTCAAGGGCCATACTTTGAACTGCAGCTGACTCTTGGCCGATCACCGCAGCTCATAGGGGATGATCGATCTAGTATGTCGTATTGTCCTGGCAATCATCGCTATTGACAGCATGAATGATTGGGCAAAAGTGGTAGCTGCACAAGCAATGCGGGCTTGTATGTATCGAAGGCTACGTGGATTGTTTTGGAAGCTACATTGGAGTCGAAAGGTACGGTACCTGGTTGCGTGGCATGGATTCCTCTCCCCACAAACCATAGCTCCCAAGTACACCATTGGTCGGGGTAAGAAGCGGAGGCCGCTAATGTCATGCAGGTTGCGCAAAGGCTAATCCTTATCGTTATCGGAGCTATTGGCGTCATGGCCTCCAACGACATGCTGCTGTAATGTGCGACATTGGTGGGTATAAACTTAAGGTACTTAGAAAAGGGGGTACCAAGCAAGTAATGGAGAAGCCACCGCCTATGCTGCCCGCCGTTACTCTACACATGCTTTGCTTCTAGATTCGCTGGATGAAGATGAGCAGCTACTCCTTGGGACGGCGACGACTTCACGATGGCCCCGCGGGAAGACGACGCCAGGCAAAACTACCGCCGCGATGAAACACCTCCACCACCTCTACCACCTCGTCGCAAGAACCCAGAAGCAGATCCCGGACCTCTTCAAGCGAAGCCAACAACGGCGATATCTTCCATAGACATTCAAACCCTCTCATTTCCAGATGGATCACAAGGCACTTTCTCGAAACCTGCCTCGAGGGCAGTGTCATCTCCCATACCATCGGCGAAAAGCGGAAATGTCACACCGTCATACTTTGGGCTGTCCACGGCAACAAGCAATGCGAACAGCGATTATGATGAATCCATGAGCGTGATGAGCTTTGCAGCTACTACGCGACCAACTGGGGATCTAGCAAGTCTGGTCGCGGGGGAGCTGAACAAAAAGAGTCGGGCATGGAACCTTCTGAGGTCACAGTCCATCAGCGTCCAGCCATTTGAGAGCATCAATATCAGCACGCCAAACGGACTAGCCAGCTTTGAGACGGAGTTCGACGATATACCCGACCTGGGCGAGAATGCTACCGATGACAGCCGGCTATTGCTGTGGAAGTCGAAGTTGAAACACTACATGATTCTCTCCTCTGCTGGAAAGCCCATCTGGAGTAGGCATGGGGACCTGAGCCTGATCAACTCGTACATGGGCGTGGTACAGACCATCATATCCTTCTATGAGGGTGCCAAAAACCCACTATTGGGGTTCACAGCAGGCAATGCTCGCTTTGTGGTTGTCACTCAAGGCCCCCTTTATTTCATCGGAATCAGTAGGTTGGGCGAGAATGATGCTCAAATACGCGGACAGTTGGACGCTCTCTATATGCAGATCCTGTCAACCCTGACGCTACCGACGCTGAAGCACATCTTTGTGAACCGACCTTCCACAGATTTGAGGAAACCGTTACAGGGGACCGAGTCCTTGCTCTCTTCACTAGCAGATACTTTCACCAAGGGCTCACCGTCAGCACTCCTAGGGGCATTGGAGTGCCTCCGGCTGCGGAAACACCAACGATATGCGATCAACAATATCTTCCTCAAATCACGAACTGATAAGCTGCTCTACGGCCTCATTGTTGCAGGAGGTAAACTAGTCAGCGTGATCAGGCCACGACGACATTCTCTACACCCAAGCGACCTCCAACTCATCTTCAACATGCTCTTCGAGTCTGGCGGTGTCAAAGCCGGCGGCGGAGAGAACTGGATACCGCTCTGTCTTCCAGCATTCAACAACAACGGTTACCTCTACATGTACGTCAGCTTCTTCGATAAGGACTCGGAAGGGATAAGCCAGCAACCAGCTGAGGAACGATCTGAGACGCCCGAGGATGAGATTGCCATCATCCTCATTAGTGCCGATAAGGAGAGCTTTTTCGAGCTGAAGGAGATGCGGGATAACCTGGCGCATCAGCTAGCCAAGCATGGAAGTCTGGCACTTATACGCGCAGCGGCTAGAGCTGGTCGGCCGAAAATCACGTCCATCGCTCCCAATTCGCAGATCAGCCACTTTTTGTACAAGTCACGGGCAAACGTGCAGTTCTGCATGGCCACTTTCGAGCCAGCATTTAGCAATAGCCTTGTTGCCCGGAGGCGGCTGATGACACTCTATCATGAACTCCACGCATCTGTCCATGCAAGACATTCCCATCTGAAGGTCCTCCACAGCGTTGGAGAGGACGCGTCGAGCTTGGCATGGGTGACACCGATATTCGAGTTCTACTGTGTCACGGGACCGAATGTGCCTCGCTCCGTGATGACGCAGGGGGCCAACAAGATCATACAGTGGGCTAAGAAGGAGGAGGAGAGGCTGTTTATCATTGGAGGTGGTGTGTTTTAAAGAAGCTATACCCATCGGCGGCGTCTGTAGGAATCTCATTTAGATATGATAACACCAAGCTAAATTTCAGACAAGAATATTCCTGACAATACTGCGATGGTGTCTCCTGAAACGTATGTTGTTATTCACCCTGGAGTGATTTCATGTCCTCTACACCTCTAGTCGTGTTGTCTCGTCTTTTCTAACACCGAGCCTGAGTGTATAGACTGACTTCTCCCAAGGCCAAGCTCGTAGCAGAGTATCTTGGCTGCTGGTGCTTAGACGATCCAAGAACGAATACCAAGAACTTTGTAAATTTCTAGCCAACACCATCCCCGAAGTCTGTCTACCCGACTCCCAAGCTTAACAGCAAAAAAAGGGGACACGACAGCGGCTTCAACCTTCGACACATCCAAAGTCAGACACCATGGTTATCACTCATCCTCCTCAAATGCTCGAACCGAGTACCGCAGTCTCCTCTTTTCTGACTCGCACCGGTGCTGCTTGCTCCGTCTCAAGGAGCCACCGAAGAATTCGGACTTGTCCATGCTGTCGATCAACGCATGGGCCGCGAGACCTGGGGATCACGACCCTGAAATGCCCATTTCCGTCTGTTGTTGTTAGCTTGCCCGAGTTGAAAAGGGGTGAGGGGAAACAATAGAGAGAATGAGAACGAGTCTGCGCCCCGGGTAGGTAGCAGTGAACAAAACTTTCCTCCAGTCTCCCGTCGTGTGATGCTAGAACATGAGATGATATATCGTACCTAAT
The DNA here is from genome assembly GCA_003635345.1 of Coniochaeta pulveracea. Lineage (NCBI taxonomy): Eukaryota > Fungi > Ascomycota > Sordariomycetes > Coniochaetales > Coniochaetaceae > Coniochaeta > Coniochaeta pulveracea. The sequence goes on along the minus strand of QVQW01000016.1, from coordinate 413,457 downwards.
ACATAGCGAGTGAACAACACCGAGGAGTCTGCGCTTGAAATGCTTGTACTATCCGACGATTCGAGCAGGAGGTCCACATAAGATGAGGAATCCGTGCTGTAAATGCTGGTACGATATGACAATCCGGGGCTGTCGTCCACATCAGAGATCAGGGACTGGGTGGCAGTTCGGTCTTCAGTCACAGACGGCAACGAGGACCAAGGCAGATGAACTTCTCTTGCAGAGAAAAGAAGCAGACGTCCCACAAGTCTGATGACACGTGTTGCGCATAGACAGATGTTGTAGGCGGCCATTGCTCCCTCGCGGACCTTGGTGATCAGGGACTTCAGGGTACGTCTCAGTGGACTGCCATTACTGCCAGAGAGGAGCTCGCCAGGTGGTTTTCGAGCATCGTGTCTTGGGCTCCATAGTAAGGGGTCCCGCTCGTCTGCGTATCTGCGATTCGGGCGGGTGAGCGTGGGATCTGGGTTAGCAGTCCTTGTAGGTTGAGCTGGGCCTTCAAAAATTGGTGCCCACCCATCCCAGAGCCACACATCTTTCCCCAAATGATGTCCTGAAGTGAGTAGAAGAGCCATGTTGGAGGTATCATGGTGCTTTTGCTGGGGGTCGGATGGCTCTCATTCATATAGCCCTCTTGAGCCGGAGCGGTGGATTGCATTTTGAGCGTCGTCCAGACATTCGATCAGACTATAGTGTTTCGAAACGTTCATTATGGGATGGCCTGCGAGTTAAATGTATTGCTAAGGCCAGCTAAAGTTGAGACTAACTTCGTGTCTACAGGTAGTAGTGTGGATATCATAAGTACCTTGGATACATGAGGTGTTGGCAAATACACTACCCTCGATCTGTCTAACATAATAACCGTAAACCATCAAAAGTCTTCTCGATCGCAGCTGATACCTAAAGAGTTCGACGCGCCACCATCGTCCAAACTATCCGTGTACATGCCTTTACACCTTGTACTCCGAAACCCTGTCCACTCAACCATCCAGGCCACCATATGCCTGACGAGAGACTGACTGTAGCTTTTCCACGGTAAGTTTGACCAAAACAAAGCATAAAATACAAAGTTTACAGCAATTCGGAGCGTCTAAGGATCGGTGTTAAGCGAGGTTTCGCCTGTGCTGCTGCTGAACCTGCGACACGAATGGACGGCCTTCTTGGCAGACTTCATCCACCTTGCAAACTTCTGCCGAAAGCCTGCGTGCATAATATCTTCCTCGGTGGAGCCGGAACTGAAGGTATTACTGCTGGTCCCGTGCAAAGTGACCGGCACGCCCAGTCCGATCTTTTCATCCCGTCTCTGCAGCCGAGAATCAGAGGATGAGGTCTCGCCAGACTGTGCACGAACATCGGTCAAGCGCATCCTCAGGTTGGATAAGCTTTTCTTCAAACCTCGTGGTTGCGTGGCCGGACCGCCATGTGCATTACCAGGTGGTGACGGCAAGGGCTTGTTGAGGACCGGTGCTTCTTCTTTGTTTCTGCTTGCACTCTCGTGCCCCGAGGCACGTCTCTGTAGCGATTTGGCTGTAGCGCTAAGGCGTGCAGTAGATGGCAGCCTGACAGTGTTGCCTTTGGACCTGCCGTTGAACCCTTTCGTAGCACGCCCTTGGTTGGAAATACTCACAAGAGCTGCAGATAATTCATGTACATGCGTAGGGTGGTAGCTGGAGTCTGGGGCTTTTACGGGTAGGGTAGATCCAATGGCTCGTTTCAAGGGTTGCCTGCCGACACACAATCCCGAGATACCGTATGTGATAGACGTATCCTGGGACGGGTCCGTAGCACCGTTGTTGCCTTGCTGGATAAGCGTGTTATGCAGAATCCGGGGAGGCTTCCCAGCAGGATTTCGAGACTCTGGAAAGAGGGAGTCCGTCTTACAGGTATCAGGTGGCTGGCCTCCCCCGGCGGAACCATGGAAAGACGATAATCGTTGAGGAACTCTCAAGTTCGCACTCGATGTTAGCTTCAGTCTTCGGTTACCGTTCGAATATGCAATGTTCGGCAATAACGGCAATGCCTTGATCTTGGCAGAACTGTAGACCAAGCTCGATCCGTCAACAGAGTGCCGACTATCGAAGGTAAGATCAGTTACCACCAGCCTAGAATGGCGAGATGGATAGATATCAAGGTCGTCTTTCTCCAGGCCCCTGTTTGATGTCCTCCTCATAGCGTGTACGGTCGTCGCTCTATCAAAGTGTCCAACTAAATTCGCGCTTTTGATATCGTTCTCCGTCTTCGTCAAGTCGTCCCCGTCCCGCAGCAGTCCAGCATTGTCCAGCTTGTGCACGAATGACTTAAGATCAGACAGCCCCGACTGAAGGGAATATAGGTCGCTTTGACGTTGGGCCATCGGAATTATTGCTTTGCTCGCTTCCTCGCTGTAGTCGCCTAATTCAGCAACATAGGCCCCGTTGGTTGGCTCGGAAGCTCCTGGGGTTGTAGCTGGGTCTGAGTGTCTCGTATCGTTTTCTGAGTTGTCGACCGTACTGCAAAAGCTTATGTCAGGAACGTTGTTGGAATCAGCAGTGGCGACAATGTTTGTGCTGGTATCGTTCTGCGTCGGCTCAACAACCGAGGTATGCTCGTTACTATCTACTACACGGGTCAAAGGCTTGTCATCGGCCTTGTCAAGGTCGACTTCGGTAACTGTATTGTCTCCTTGGCCTTCAGAGAGTATTGTGCTCCACGACCTCTCGGTTTCAGGGTCAGGTTTCGATAGAACGAGCGCATCGTCTGCCTGGTCCATCTGGCTCGCATTCGTAAGCTGGGTAAGGCTACCTTGATGAGTAGATGCCCCAATAACAATGTCCTCGGCCGTATAGGTGACCAAGATAGGTCCGGACGTTACAGCACTCGTAGAATCCAGTTTTTGGTATGTGGTGGTCGAAGCAACGGAGTCTGATGTCACTGTGTCATGATCTACAGGGACAGGAACAAGCGCCAGGGAGTTCTCGCGTACGTCCTTGGTCTCAATTGACTTGCAGTCGAGGCTCGCCAGTGGAACTGAGGAGTCCAAACTGGCTCGAGCGGGCGCTGGAGCAAGACTTGAAGAGTCTGCGTGCAGTAACGGCGGGATAGGGTTGCCCAAATCCATTCCAGTTGCAAGAAGCGGCTCGCAAGAATTATCCAGCACCATGGGTCGGTTCATCATCGACGACCGTGTGGGAGTGGGTGACACGGTGACACAGGCGGTAATGGTACGTCCAACTGCTGGTTCGAAGTCTTCGCCGTAATCATAATAAAATGATCCCAGTCGCGGGACAGAAAGGCGCGTGACAGAGGACGCACGGGAGTGTCCGTACAGTCTCACAATTGACGAGATGCTCGACGTCTCATCAGCTCTGTCCCCTGGGGCAATTAAGGATCGGTTGCGCCCGTGGTTAACCCAGGCAGGAGGCAACTCTGTCAAAGCATGCCCAGATCGATGTACCTGATGTCCGCTGTTACCAGATGAAAGGTACTGGAACGACCTCCCATCACCTGAGTGTGATCTTGGGTGAGGCTTGTGATGGAACTCCGATGGATATGCCCGACTGTACGACCTATGGATGGTGCGCTGGCTCACATGATCAGCTATTGTCGAGTTGCAGGGGGGAAATAGAGGAGGTAACAAACATAGGAGGGTCTGTCGATCTCTACCATTCTGCTGTAATCGACGATGCCATCAGAAGTGAGAGCCGGCGATATGGGTCTCACCCCAGGTCGCTTGAGCCGAGTGTGATACGGGTAAGGTGACCGTGGCCGAGCCATGACTCTAACATCGCCGCCACTGGAACGACTCTCGGATGTCCCAGTAGACTTTTGGTCCGACAGGACTCGCGAACCGCAGCTGGTGAGAGAATAGGAACGAAAACCAACGTCATCCAGGGAGCGCGCAGACGAGCCACAGCCAGAGTTGTCTCTATTCAAACCATACAAGGATATAACCTCCGAGGTCGTATCTCGATAAGTTGGCAAGACCCTGCGGTCATCACGAGGATGTCTTCTTCCAGCCGAGTTCATGCTCATCGTTCTCGATGGGAGGCTACGAGAAGGGCCCATGGTTGGGTGATAAGGAGTCCTCTTGCGGTTTGTCGAATGAGAGGGCCTCATTGAAAAGATTCCAATGTCTCCCGTCTCCGTGGTTGTCTTGAGCATGCTCTCCAAAGGGCCGGGTGAAGCGAGCATCGTCTTGGTATCGGTTAGTCTCCGAGACGGCGGCCAGGCTCCTCCACGGAGCGGTAAGGTCGCATCGTCTTCAGCGAAGCCTACGCTGCTACTTCCATGACTCGAAGGACGTCCTGGTGGCACATCTGGACCCATGGCTGGACTGGAGACCTGGATGGTCGGCGTTTGAAGGAGTGCCGGGCACAGGGAGGAATGAACAGGCTAAAACAGCACAAAGAACCCTCCTCGGGCACTTTGAATCTCAGCTGAAGGCTCACTTCGATCGAGTCATGATGGGGAGAAGCTAATATTAGGAGAAGGAAGCTTGAAGTGCAAGGCAACCTGGCAACACAACTTACTGGCTCGGAAAAGAGCTCAACCCCAGTTCAGAGATAGCATGGAGTGCTCCTTCCATCCAGCATGGATTGCCAATGCCTGCCTGCAACGATATAGGCGAGGCCCGTCATCCGGAATCCTGGGTCTCCTTGGAAAGAAGGAGCAACGGAGGATGCCTGAGGGAACATGCATCGTTATGGAAGGCGACTTCACTGATGAACCAAGCAAGAGCCCTAGCAATCACACTGGCCCATGCCGTGATGCTGCCTGCCAGTATTGAGCTTACCTGGATATCCTCAGGGCTGGTCTCACATACTGGATGATATACTGCTCACAAAAGGGTGAGCTCTCAATGTGGAAAACGTAGTCGTCCCCAGTAAGCTGAGTGCATCACTGCAATCACTTCTCTGACTCGTTTCTACTACCGTCATTATGAGCTCTGAGTGCTGATTATCGTGCCAGAATTGTGTCATTGATATCAGAATCGGTTGTGTTGTCAAAAGTTCTACGACAAAAGACTTGCTGCTTAGAAGCTGAAGTTCCAAGTTTAAAGTCCCAAGCGTCCAAAGGTTACGTCAGGCCTACAAGACATGGACGCACACATTGGTGTTGTAGGGTACGTATGTGTTTACAAGGCGTTGACCATTTTGACTAGATGCGACTAGAGGTGTCTCCTGAGCCTCCACTTTGCCCAGTTTGTCCCGGAGCCAACGGGAAAGCTAGGCCTAGGCATAGAGGTACCCTGAGAAAAATGCGGTCTGCAATGCTCCGGCTGTAAAGAAGCCGCTGGGAAATCTTCGCTCAAAACCCGAGATCTGTCCTTTGATATGAAAGGCAGGCTTGGCAGGACTGATTTGAGGTAAGCTGCTCAGCCGCGGCCACTGCAGTGTACGTAGCAGGAGATAGACGCGCGGACAGACGTTATGGTTCGCTCATAGGCCCGCGTGGTTGCGAGCTGATAGCACACCTACACTATTGCCGACCATAGCTCCAAAAGACAGGAACTACCTAAGCCTCCTTTACCACTTCAACAACTAAAACGTGTTCCTCTCAGACCTCTCCCAGACCAGAGCGAGGCGTGTAAGTTCAAGTGGTCTGTAGATTGAAGTGCAGGTGGGGAAATGTAAGGCAAGGTACATCCAGTACGTTGTATTGCAGTGGCTGCAGCAACAACCAGAAGCGGGAACGAGGCGTGCACTATCAATTCCAAGGACCCCTAAAATTGTCAAGACTGGGTACCGTTGTATAGAAACGTGCCGCGGAAGGTACATCTGAACTTGCTTACCCCCTTGGCGGGGACGCCACCTTCATCCAATGCCATGTTGAAAAGACACCTGTTCTCAAGACTGGGGAAGCGGCTGCGCTAGCTTAGAAATTGATTGATCCCTCCCCGATGCCATTAGATAAAGCTTACAAGCAGCCACCTATCCTCCGTTCTGAGAAAGCGAACACTCTCTTCCCAACCCAGACTACTTCACCTTTTTCTAGACGGGTTGCTTTTTGAAGTTCGCTACGTTTCGGCAGCTTCTCTTCGTCTTTCCACTTTGACAACATAGAAATATATTCAAAGTACAGGTAAGTTGCCCACGGTGCTGCCCCCGCCCGCTTGCCTCTGGTATCGGTAATTGAACCTCCTCGACTGCATTCTGCCATTACGACAGCAGTCGAGTGTCAAGTGCTTAAGCCGACACATAACGATCATCGTTGCTGACTTGTTCGGCACTCACAGTCACAATGCACACCAAGAGCATTGCTTTCGGTCTGCTCGCAGCCGCGGCAGCCGCTTCCGCTTCCGATGTCGTACAACTGAAGAAGGACAACTTTGACGAGTTCGTTAAGAGCAACGACATCGTCCTCGCTGAGTGTGAGTTCCTCCTTTGCATGCAATGCTTCGATACTGGAGCTGCCACTGACATCTGTCTTTACAGTCTTCGCTCCGTGGTGCGGCCACTGCAAGGCTCTTGCACCCGAGTACGAGGAGGCTGCCACCTCCCTCAAGGAGAAGAACATCAAGCTCGCCAAGGTCGACTGCACAGAGGAGCAGGATCTTTGCCAGCAATATGGCGTCGAGGGCTACCCAACCCTCAAGGTCTTCCGTGGTACCGAGAACATTGTTCCCTACAAGGGCCAGCGCAAGGCCAACGCGTGAGTTGTCTGTTCCTACCTGGCAAGCGGTAGGACAAAGCTAACGTTTCACTCTCGCAGCATCACATCCTACATGATCAAGCAATCGCTTCCAGCTGTGTCCGTCCTGACCAAGGACACCATTGAGGACTTCAAGAAGGCCGACAAGGTCGTTCTTGTCGCCTACTTCGATGCCAACGATAAGACCTCCAACGAGACCTTCTCCCAGGTCGCCGACAAGCTCCGTGACAGCTACCCCTTCGGCGCCAGCAGCGATGCTGCTCTTGCCGAGGCCGAGAAGATTACCCCTCCCGCCATCGTTCTCTACAAGGATTTCGATGAGGGCAGATCTGTCTTCACTGACAAGTTCGATGCCGAGGCCATCGAGAAGTTCGCCAAGACCGCCGCCACTCCTTTGATCGGTGAGGTCGGCCCCGAGACCTACTCGGACTACATGAGCGCTGGTATTCCTCTGGCCTACATTTTCGCTGAGACTGAGGAGGAGCGCAAGGAGCTCAGCGATGCCCTCAAGCCCGTCGCTGAGGCCCACCGTGGTGTTATCAATTTCGCTACCATTGATGCCAAGGCTTTCGGTGCTCATGCCGGTAATCTGAACCTGAAGGCTGATAAGTTCCCCGCCTTCGCCATACAGGAGACCGTCAAGAACCAGAAGTTCCCCTTCGACCAGGATTCTGAGCTCACCCACGACGCCATCAAGGCTTTCGTTGACGACTTCGTTGCTGGCAAGGTTGAGCCCAGCGTCAAGTCTGAGCCCATCCCTGAGACCCAGGAGGGTGCCGTCACTGTTGTCGTTGCCAAGAACTACAACGACGTTGTCCTGGATGACACCAAGGATGTCCTGATTGAGTTCTACGCTCCTTGGTGCGGACACTGCAAGGCTCTCGCCCCCAAGTACGAGGATCTTGCTGGTCTGTACGCCAAGAGCGAGTTCAAGGACAAGGTTGTCATCGCCAAGGTTGATGCCACCGCCAACGATGTCCCCGATGAGATTCAGGGCTTCCCCACGATCAAGCTGTACCCTGCCGGTGCCAAGGACCAGGCTGTGACCTACTCTGGCTCGCGTACCGTTGAGGACTTGATCAAGTTTATTGCCGAGAACGGCAAGTACTCCGCCTCTGTTTCCGAGGAGTCTGCTGAGGAGACACCAGTTGCTCCTGCGGCTACCGAGGAGGTCCATGATGAGCTTTAGATTAGCAGTCCGTGGATACGGTTCTTAATCACGGGTTTTGCATATCTGTTGTTTTACTCTGCGTTTCCCTTATTGCTGGTTGGTATGGATGAGACAGCGTGAGCAATGGGATCAGATGTTGACAATGTATAATGTACCTCCATGTCTTGGGCAGTAATGAACAGCTTTTGATGATTTTACGACTCAAACCTCTCCCGTACAGCTCATAGGACCTCTAGGTCAATCCGTGCTGTTATTTGAGTCTAAACTCTGAAGCTTCTGTGTTAGAGTCTAGTCTTATGAATGTTCTACGGTAGCTTATTTTGCCAAGTGTCACCGCCTACAGCGTGTACCCTTTGCCAATTAACGGCGGGTCATTAGCTCCTGCTCCACGGCAGCTACACTAGACGACCCCAGACTGGCATAGGTACGCTCGTGAGCTCTCTCCGCATTTGAGTACGCATCCAAGTTCGCCGTCTTCCGCAGCACCAAAACAGATCGCCATTGTCATATTCAGTCAACGGTCATAAACACGATGAGCTCGAGAATACTTTCAACAGGCGCGAGAGCCTTATTTCACAGCGCCCGCGCTGTCCGCAGCTTCCAGACTTCGGCTCGTCGCCTAGACGCAGCCGTTGCATCACCAGTTCTGCCCGCTCGCAAGCCCATGGGCGCTTTCCGCGGAGGGTAGGTGATTCCCAAGAGATGAAATATCTATACGAAATAGAGATATAGGGACAGGAGCTAATGGGAAATCCTCAGTCTCTTTGGCTTTTTCTTTGGCAGCACTCTCGCCGGCTCAGGTGTCTATTATTATATCCTGCAAGAATACAAGACCTCGAACGAACTGTTAACGGGTGATATCTACGTACGCTACCCCTTCTCTGTTGTCCAGTCACATACATCCGCGATGCCCTTCCTTCCTCTACCTAGCCCGGAAGTCACGCTGAGAGCATCGCTACGAGCACGGAGCAAAGAGCTGACATGAAGTTGCACATAGGCTCTTCAGCATGCCGTCGAGCGCGTCAACAAGTATCTAGTCACATTGGAGGAGAAGATGGAGGCTCTGGAGAGGAAGAAGAAATAAGAGTTTGCATGCGCAAGTTGGAGTCTCAGCGGGTTGTATGAGCGAGCCATGGTGGTCCTTTTTTTGCTACCATGGAGCTTGGGGACTTACCCCCGTGTACATCGATATGGCATTTGCTTTCCCTTCTATTTGTGATTCAGAAGCAGGCCCGGTAGATGAATCATCATAAAGGCCCAGAATATCACCGTCATTGCCACTATAGGTACCTGTGCTCTCGAATGATTTCCCTTCTGCTTGCCTTCAGTGTCATGAACCGCGGTAGTTTCTGGGGTACACAATCGCACCACAGTGTTTCAGTGACGTAGATTTACAGGCCCACGCAGCGGAGTTGGACACCACTAACGGCCCCTCCTCCGCAAGCTAAACTTTTGACATTTCCAGCTGCGCGTCTCCCCCGAACCACTATCAAAACACGCGGTTGTCTACATCCTCAATTCTTGCCCCCCGCGGGCCCTTTAACCATGAATAACTTTGGAGTAATAGAAGTCGCTACTTCCAAAACCAAACACGCGCCGGGCTGGGCCTACGTCCCCGACTCCGGTCCCAATCCAACTGCCTTCGCAGCACCCACAAGTCGAAAGAACCGAGCTGCAAGAAATCAAGGCGGTCTAGGTCAAGCAGACCTCACAGCCCGACAAGATGCAAAGCTAAGAAAAGAGTTGGAGGCGTTGGACAAGGAGCCGAGTGGAAGAGATGTCCCTGTGCCGGTGAAAGGAGGAGGAGCAAGGGCAGGCAACAAGCACACACCGAACGTGAGGAAGATCCTGATGAGTCAGAAGACGTTTGCGAATCACCTGGACGATTGGATTGCGCTGGGTAGTCAGGAGGGACATGTCAGCACGCCGGCGGCATGGACGGATAGGAATGCCTCCAAGAGAGGGAGCACGGCGCAGAAGGGTGGGAGTAAGGCGCGGACGGCATCGACGAGTGCGAACAAGACACAAGCACCAAAGACAAAACCAAAGGTGGAGGAACCACAGGATACGGAAATGCCGGACGCCGATGTTGCTGTCCAGGAAGCGCAGGGTGAAAACACAGAACCGAGCAGTTACCCGCCGGACGGCACTATCCTACCGGCCTACAAGCGCCCACCACCGAAATCTCATCCGGGCGATAGCGATCCGCTGTTGGTATCCAGGATTGTACCGTTTCCGACGGATGAGGAGTTGAGGGAGCTCTTGACGGCGCCGCCGCTGAGCTATCTGGATGCTAGAGCGGGGCTGGATGGAGAGACGATGCCGCCTCCGAGGAAGTTTTGCGAGGTTTGTGGGTACTGGGGCCGGGTCAAGTGTGGGAAGTGTGGTGGGCGGGTGTGTGCTTTGGATTGCTTGGAGACGCATCGGGAGGAGTGTGTTCGCCGATTTGGGTTGTAAGGTTGGAAGACAGGATGAAGGGCACTTGCTTTTGGTGTTCTGGAGTTTATGATACCCCGGTGTATATTTCTGGAGTAAAGATCATGCTGCCTGCAAGAATAGTATTCATGGTGACTGATTTGGGAACCTTGAGTGTGTTCCATTGTTGATAGTGAACGACTACTCGTCGTCACCTATGTACTATCCAGATCTGATCTATATGTACAACTGATCCCCCTCCCCGGCGCCATCCTTGTATCATCTAATCTCTCTCTCCTCCCCTGAAAGCGGCTTAAGGGTTATCAAGTGTAAACCCGACATCACCAGCAGTGGCACCCCCCTGGCAAACCGCGCTCAAACTCCCAGTCGGACAGACCGCCCTTGCGGCCCGGACGCATTGCTCCCACCGTCCCTTGGAGATGTTGATCTGCGCTCCGCTCTGCGTCGCCTTCAACACAAACTTCGCCGTCCCCGATTGTCCTGTCGTGGAGGCGGGTGCGCCGCCGCATTTAGTGATCGACCCGGCTATGCCGCCGCAGATGCCGAGTTCTGCCACGTTTTCGTCGTGGAAGACGATTTTCCTGCGAAATGTTAGTGGTGTGTCAAGTAAGGCTGGAGCAGGGAGATAGGGGTCATACTTGGAGGTGTCCAGACAGGTGGTGGATGTCACGGCTGCTGGGTTGACGGCGGTTGAGGCGCGCATGGAGAGGACTTCGAGATGGTCGGATCGGACCATGACGCGCGGGAACATGTGGTATTCTACTGGTGCTGCCAGGACAGTGAGGGAGAGGGAAAGGGCGATTGCGAAGAGGGTGAGGATGGGCGTTGGAAATAACATCTTGGTGGCTTGTTTGCGTTCCCCGTCTAGTCTAACCCGAGATATGAAGTTGCCGAATAGTGATGCAAAACGTATACAAGGTGAAAGTAAAGATGAAGAAGGCTGCCAGAGCCTGTTACGAAGAAGATCACAGACCCAGCTGGAGAAGGAAGGTGAAGTATCGGAGACGTGACACACAGAGGCTTCAATTCATTTGCGCTCACAACAACTCTGCAAGTATGAATGGAAGGGGAGGAGAGACGGTGAAGGAGAAGATTCGAACTGTATTATCTGTAGTATACGCGTAGCAGTCCACACGAAACCATGCGGAGGACCCAGATATACCGGACTGCTATGTCTGAAACGTGCCCCTATTACAACCCTACCTCATGGAAGACTGTCAGCTACGATCTGCCACAAGGGTGGTACAATATACAGAGTAGAATTGGTGCAAGGAAAAACGGATCTGCAAATGTTTGCGCAAGTCCAATATGCGACACGGGCCTTTAGACTTCCGATTTCGCTGAAGGCGGTTGATGTTCCGTGCTGGAGACGCATTGGTGTTGTTTGGTTGGAGGAGAGGGGGGGATGGTGAAACGGCTTGGAAGTTTGGAGAATGTGTGGCATCCAGAACTGTAACAGCTTACCTAAACATCCACCGACCAGGCTAGCTCTCACAAGAGTGCTGGTTATTCATACTGCTTTCTGAGGAAGTTCATATGTCGAGTATCCATATAGTTTGCAGAGAGGAAGTGGAATCATGTGTTGCTTGTTTGCTGGACGCTCGAAGATGCTTGTTGTGCTGGACTATAATTACTATAAACCGCCAGTTTTCACAAGTCAAGGTGCCGGAGTGGTTAACGGGCGGCCCTGCTATTCAGCTGTTAGGCCGTGCCTTCGGGCGCGCAGGTTCGAATCCTGTCCTTGACGTTTCTGTTTTGCCCAATGCAACTCTTTGACAATATCATTACTCTGCGACTAAATAAGACGGGAGGTGAAGCAATGATACATTGTTCGTTTATCCTCTATGTAGCTGCAAATTTGGTGCTTCACTGTGCGAAGCCGCATATAGTGGCGATAGATGCAGTTTTTGGTATGCAAGCTCCACGTGAATGCTAAGTCGTCTCGAACCACAAATTTTCGGTACTACTTCATGCACGTTTTGCTAAATTGTCGTTGCTGGCCATCAAAACGTAGCAACACTGCCCATCATGGCGAAAGAAAAAAAGAAGGGAGGTGACAAGGCCGCCAAAAAGGCCGAGAAGAAGCAGAAGCAGGAGAAGAAGGCCGAGAAGAAAGCCAAAACCAAAGCATCCAAGGACGCTGGCAGTGACGTGGAAGACGTCGATCTGGATGCCGTGCTGGAGGAGTACAAGAAGCAGCAAGAACAGTTCCACAAAGTCACTGAAACAGTGCTTGATGCTCCTCCAAGGCCGCGCGGTGCATCCACGTTCATCGCCAGTCCGTCCCACAGCAACCAGCTGCTGCTGTTCGGAGGCGAGTATTTCAACGGTGCTCTGGCTACTTTCTTCAACGATCTCTCGATCTACAACATTGACCGAGATGAATGGCGTTGCGTGACGAGTCCCAACGCCCCGTTACCCAGGAGCGGTCATGCTTGGTGTCGTGGTGGCAATCAGGCCTACGTCTACCTCTTCGGCGGCGAGTTCAGTTCGCCGAAGCAGGGGACGTTCTATCACTACAATGACTTCTGGCGTCTGGATCCGGCGACAAGGGAGTGGGAACGCCTGGATGCCAAGGGGAAGACGCCGCCTGCTCGCAGTGGCCATCGCATGACCTACTTCAAGCAGTACATCATCCTGTTTGGTGGCTTCCAGGATACCTCGAGCCAGACGAAGTACCTGGCTGATCTGTGGATTTACGACACGGTCAACTATGTCTGGTTCTCGCCGACCCTGCCTCCTGCGCAACTGAAGCCCGAGGCCAGGTCGTCCTTCACGTTTCTGCCGCATGACCAGGGATGTGTGCTGTATGGAGGATACAGTCGAGTGAAGGCTACGGTCGCAGCGGGGAGGCAGACTAAAGGTGGAGGTGGTGGTCAGAAGAACATATTGAAACCCATGGTTCATCAGGACTGCTTCTTCCTCCGCATCACGCCCCCTGCCGCGGATGCCGCACCGAATACGCCTCCCACGGTACGCTGGGAGAAGCGCAAGAAGCCCGCCAACACACCCAACCCTGTCCGGGCGGGCGCAACCATGGCTTTTCACAAGGGACGTGGTATCATGTTTGGCGGTGTGCACGATGTGGAGGAGAGTGAAGAGGGTATGGAGAGTGAGTTTTTCAACCAGCTCTTTGCATGGAATGTCGAGCGCAATCGTTTCTTTCCACTGGCTCTCCGGAAGCCGAGACAGGCGGCGAAGAAGAACGCGGGTGATCAGCCAACGCGCGGTGGTGGACGACGTGGTAGGGCGCAGGCCAATGAGGAGGAGTTGCTGCGACAGCTCGCGGCGCTAGAGGCTGGTGGGAAGATTGAGGATGCGGACGGGATGGTGCTTGATCAGAAAGAGGAGAAAGAGGAGGTCAGCGACAGGAAGGTCAGAGATATGCCGGTGAGCATGGAGATGCCGCATGTTCGATTTAACGCCCAACTGGCGGTTCAAGACGATGTGCTGTACATTTATGGAGGCACATTTGAGAAGGGCGACCGGGAGTTCACGTTTGACGACATGTATGCCATCGACCTGGGTAAGATGGATGGATGTAAAGAGGTCTTTAGCAGGCCGGTGGAGGACTGGGTTGCTTCAGACGACGAGGATGAGGATGATGAGTGGGATGATGAAGATGAGGAGGACGAAGAGGATGAAGATGATGATGTGGAAATGGCGGATGAGCCAAAGGTCTCGGAGAGTAAAAGGGGCAAGAAGAAGGCTGCTGACGAGACATCTGAGGTTGCTGCTCCGCCGTCTGTCACTTCTACTGAGGACGATGAGACGGAGGCTGATACTGCTGCCACGTCTGTTGATGATGGTCTCCCCCACCCGAGGGTAAGTCAAATCCTTTCCAGCCTCATCATCTATCTGTCTGGGTGACTAACATGCAAAACAGCCGTTCGAGTCCCGCCGTGACTTCTTCCAGCGTACATCCAACGAGTGGCAAGAAATCCTCATGACCAACCTACGCTGGAAGGGTATCCAGCCCGAGTCCCTGGCCGTTAAGGAGATCAAGACCAAGGCATTCGAGTTGAGCGAGGAGAAATGGTGGGATTGCAGAGAAGAGATCACGGCTCTCGAGGATGAGCAAGAGGCCGCTGGTATTGGTGAGGTCGTCTCTCTTGCTGATAGGGCCGAGGGCGGCGGCGGCGGTGGGGGTGGTGGTGCCAGAAGGCGTTGAGGTGGACTAGGAGGGCCGGGGATAGACACTTTGGTCCGATACGAGTGTGGCCAGTGGAAGAACCCCACGATCTATATCCATCTATGATCTACAGTATCTACATCATCTATGAAGCAAGATCTTCTATGCGATGCGAACTAGACCTCTCGCCCATCTATCCTCACCCCTGGGTGTCTTGCCCCATAAATCTACTCTCCTCACTCCTTCTGCCTCTTAGGTAGCCTTGAAAGTCGAGTTCAGGGCACCAAGCTTGATGTTCGAGTAAATGACAGAGGCATCCGGATGCGCCGCCTCGACCGTCTTGGGATCACCGGCCGCGGAATCACAGCGACCACGAGCGATACCGGGAGTGGAGGCGTCGCCATCGGTAGGGTAGTTGCTGTCGAGCCAGTTCATGGCCACGGCATGGTCATCCCAGACGGAAAGCACGAGCACCATCTTCTTGAGCTGGTTGCCCATCTGGGTCATTCCGCCAATGGTCTTGAAGTAGTTGTTGTCGCCGAAGACGGACTTTTGTTGGGCGCAGAAGTTGTCGTCGATGTGGTTTACGGGGTCGATACCGTCGATTTGGACTGCAGAATGGTTAGTACGAGGGTTAAGAATGAGAACGGAGCAGAGAAGGGAACGCAAGGGGGATAGACATACCAACTGAGTTCGGGATTGTCTTTCCATTCTGGACGTAGAACCGGTTGATCTGCTTGAGCTTGCCGTTGTCCGTGCCATCAGTGGTGATGAACTGAGTGACGATGGTGAACGGCTTGGAGGTATCAACCGTCATCTGGGTACCGTAGAAGCTCTGGTCACCCATGCGGAAGCTGTTAAAGTCACAGCCATCCTTGTCACACACGCCGCTGTACCGATCATCACCGTTTCCACAATCGGCACCCTCGCACCGCGTCGGCCCGTTGACCTTGCAGGGATGAGGAGTGTAAGCCGCGGCGTCCAGGTTAGCCTCCCAGATATCCATCTCGGCACAGCACGAGCCGTACTTGCCGGAGCCGGAGTTCTGGTCGTTGGCGCTGCCGCCCCATCCCTCGACGTTGGCCTCGCCGTTGATGAACTTGATGTCCGTGGGACACTGTGAGTCGCAGTATCCAGTGCCGTATTTGGCACCGGCTCTGTTGGTGCTGTACTTGGACATGCCACCGTCCTCGTCCATCTCGGAGAAGTATACGGCACCGTTAAGGCCGCAGGGAAGCTTGGAGACGTCGACGTCGAAGGTGAACTCCTTGTTCAGAAGATTGAACATGCGGTACTTGGTGTCCGAGGCCATGAGGTAAACGCGCGATCCGACGTTCGCGCCGTTATCATTCTTGGTCACAAACTGGAGCTTGAGAGCACCAGACGACGGAGTCGTGATGCCGTAGGTTTTGGCGTAGTCGGCTCCATCAATGGCGCAGTTCTTGGCGCATGTTTTCCCGTCTGGACAGGCGGTGGCGTTCCACTCGTTGCCGGTGTAGCAGTTGGTGTAGCCGCTTGTTACGTGAGCCCAACGCCAGTTGGACTGGGTAGAGGATGGGGTTAGTAAGCGTCGAGTGTGTCTGCGGCCATCATAGAGTCAAAACTCACGTCGAGGACAACCGAGGTACTCTCCTTCGTGCAACTGCCGCTCTTGGTGCAGACTTGAATGGGCATGGAAGGATGCTTCTCCGCAGTGTTGGTTCCCACCTGCTGGCCGAGCACGAGGCTGGCGAATGTCAAAGCTGCGAGCGACCGGACAAGCATCGTTGTGACTTTGTGCGGTGAAGACAGTTGGATAAGGAGACACTTAGACAGCTGCCCAGGGACGATTCTAGGGCCAAAGTTCCAACCTTCATCTTATAGTTCACCACGTCCTCGTGGTTACTCGCCTCCATGACTACCTCCCAATATGAGCCAGTGAACGCATACGGCTTTAGATGTTTACTGTCTGCCACCGGGATACCGAAACCCTCTTATGACGGAGGCCAACTGTCCGTGTCGACCAGATGGATGAGTTATTGTAGACCATTTCATCTGCAGATCATGCCGCGCCTGCCCCCATTCTGGACCCCATGTTGAAATCTGATAACCCATTTGCAATAAGGAGCCGCAATGCGGTCCAGGTCGTAGGACCTCTCCTAGAGATAACCCCGCGGGCTGGAGTAGTCTGGAGTAACCCAAGCCACTATCCTGCCGCGCCTATCGGTATCCACAGCTGTGGGAACATATAGCACGCGCAGAAAGAAGCCTTGAGGCGGGTATTAGGCGGCGACTATAGCCGCCATTACCCAGATGACCCTCGGCGTCGTCAGCCGAAACCGGGCCATCTGCTAGTCTCATTCATGTCAGCTCTATATCGGAATTGGAGACAGCTGATGTCTTTCCCCGGTTTTCGTCTTTAGCCAAGTCATCGAAATTGCAAGAGGCTCGAAGGGCAAATTTAGCATTGTTGGTGGTTGGTTGCGCAGGGGTTGCTCGGTGAGCATGGTCGGTGTAACCGCAGCGGTAAGCGGTTCCTCACCTTGGAACTCGGAAACAACTGGGTTAGTGGGTTTACTGGCGACGACAACAACAACAACATCAACCGCAAGGCGTCTTTCAACTAACTCTCTTACCCTTTTTCTCAAGGCGTCTAATGTCAATTGCAGCCATTCAGAGTATCATGCTGTTCTTAGGAGATGACATGACGGAGTAGACTATTAGAAACTTCAGACCCGACAGTCAAAGTTCTCAAGATAGACCACCAACTCCAACATCGTTCCATCATAAGCCTGCCATCAACACAGGCAGACCCGTACGACCATAGATACTGGAAATCTCCGGATCCCCTCCGCCCTCCGATAGATAACTCAGTGATGGTGATCGCCAGCTTGTCTATGGGAGCCGAAAGGTGCAAAAACGAAAGATCTGAAGTCAAAAAACGACTGTCTCAGTTACGGCGCGAGCCAAGTTAGTCCGGTTCAGACTGGTTGAAACGCTCCGACGGTTTCAAGCCAACGAGTGTCTACAATTGCTGTCGGGTGTGTCCTTAAAAGGAATTCAAGAATTTGTCAGTACGCAGTACGTAGCGACCTACTAGTAGTGTGCTCATCTCCACACCTGACAAGCATGATTAAAGCGACTGGATTCATGTACCGGTACCTTGGGCAATTGTCCGAGTACAGTGCGATATTACTGTGACAACGTTCTTCGTTTGCGGGATAGAGGCCCTCCAGTCAGTTATGCATTCGAGAAGAACGCAGACGTTGTAAGCAGCACCTTTGCACACTTGCGTTCACAGTAGCCTACTAACATAGGCGAAAACAAGGGTGGAACTTGGTTTGAGAACATCTATCCTGGCGTGCGATGCGATGTCCCGGCGCATGTTTACCAGACTTCATTTGAGCCGAACACAGAGTGGTCCGAAGAATTCGCCCAAGGCCCAGAGATCAGAGAATACTGGACCTGATTGGCTCGCAAGTATGGGGTATACAGGTACCTGAAACTCTCCCAGGAGGTCGCAGACCTCACGTGGAATAGTCACAAGTCAGTCTGGCTAGTCAATGCTCGCGATCTCTCGACAGGAGAGACTTACGTCCACGAGACAGACTTTGTGCTGACGGCTATTGGACGCTTCAATGCCTGGAGGTTACCCGACTACCCAGGAATCAGGGACTTCAAAGGACTCATTCGGCATACCTCCAACTGGGACCCAACATATGACTTGTCGGGAAAGAGGGTGGCAGTCGTCGGGAACGGCACAAGTGGCATTCAGTTGGTGCCCAACATTCACAAACAGGTTGCCCACTTGGATCACTACGCACGCAATAAGACGTGGATAGCCGCCTCCTGTTCGAAGACCGTCAAACCGATCCTGATACCGGAGGAGACCAGAGAATCGTTAAGGGATATGAACATCTACCTCAAGTACCGCAAAGGGGTGGAACAGAACTTCTGGCGCGGTTTTGACGGTTGGCTCAAGGATTCACACAGCAACAACGAAGCACGCCAGGATTTGATTAGCCATATTACAGAGCGCCTAGTCTCGGTCGACAGGCCAGGACTTGTCAACGACCTAGTTCCCGACTTCTCTCCTCACTGCCGTCGTCTTACACCGGGTCCAGGATATTTGGAGGCCATTACAGCAGACAACGTGGACTACATTCAGACGCACATCAAGCGGTTCACAGAAACCGGTATCGAGACAGTGGACGGCAAACACCGCGAAGTCGATGCCATCTTCGCTGCCACAGGGGCAAACGTGGACGCAGTACCGCCGTTCAGCATCAAGGCAAATGGCCGTGACATTGCCCAACTATGGTCAAAGGATGGCCGTACGGAGAGCGCAACAGGAACGCAAACATGGCCGAGACGAACTACGCGGCGCAAAAGATTGCGCTCTTGCCCGACTGGGTGTCTGAAGACCGTGTCGAGGCCGAAGAGATGGGACACATTTAAGGGGATGAGCTTGTGGGCGCCATACAAGCTCTGTTTGACCAATGATCTTTTGATGAGCATCTACATCGTTTCAACATGTTGCAGCAGGAATTGACATGTACTCGCTGTACGTGGCGGACACTCTTTTCTAGGTTAGGA
This sequence comes from Coniochaeta pulveracea, assembly GCA_003635345.1. Lineage (NCBI taxonomy): Eukaryota > Fungi > Ascomycota > Sordariomycetes > Coniochaetales > Coniochaetaceae > Coniochaeta > Coniochaeta pulveracea. The sequence continues at coordinate 394,513 of QVQW01000016.1, read as the reverse complement.
TTCCACTATGAGAGGATATGGTCATTAACGAAATAGCTAACCCTCCCATGTTACCATTCCTTGACACACTGTACCATGCTTTGAGAGTTCAGAACTCCACTCTAGAACTTTAGAGTCTACTTTTGACGTTTGTAACTACGGCCATGTTTCATCGAGGATGTGGGTTTGAGGTGGGAAACTACGATGGATGTGACGTTGTGGATCATGTCATCACTAGAGGAAATGGCGCAATACATATAAGTGTATTCAGCAGGTCACATAATTGGATTGGTCTTCTCAACAGCTCGCCTGTAATCCTCCAAACTGACCCTAGGAGTGAACTTCGTACCGGAGGGTCATGATGTCCGCAGCTGATGTCTTGCAACAACCGCCAATGAGAATGGAGGTGAAGAACGCCGAATCACGTAAGCCCTTGGATAGGTTGGCCAGTGTGGGTGCCCATGGTTTCTATGACTTCGTGTCAGTCAGACGTGCGATTAAGGGGGAGCGGGCAGGTGGTCAGGCCTCTGACTGTGCTTTGATGAGCGCATTTGACAACTCCCATTTCCCGGTGGTTGTGTTGTACACCTTGCCATTCATGCTGTCTGGGTACAGCACCAGCGAAGGTATCAGGGCGGTTGGATTCTGCGTCAGCTTCTGCCTAATGCTCAGCTCCAGTGATTGGACCAGACGAGGTAACTTGTGCAGCTCTGTGCAGTTTATGCCGACACCCCATGGCACTGGGCCCTGCACAGTAGGGTCCAACATTGCTTCGACAGCCTGACCTATGGTGCTGCCGTCAGGAAGCGTGTCCACCTCTCCGGGGGATACGCACGATATCCAAAATGGCAGGGTGATATCGCAGGCAGCCACCGCCCTCCTCACGGCTCGTATCTCATCAACCCGGGGAATGGTTTCGAAGGCGAACATATGCAGGCTTTCCATCAAATTCTCGGTCATGGTGAAGAGCTTCAGGCGCTCCTAAGTGCCACTGGAACAGCGACTCCTCGGAATCGTGTGCATCGTCATACCTGCCGCTGTATTCCTGGCCGGGTATCATACAGGCGCCATAGGGTCCCAGGCTCAGCGCTACTTTTGTGTGCTCGTGGCCGTTGGCCGCCCTTAGAGCAATGTCTACGGCGCAGCTCAGATAGTGGCCAATGGCCGACTTGGGGATGCCGTGGGGATACTCGCGGGTCTTGGTACGTGCAAAACCTTCGATCGAGGCCTGGTATGTTGCAGTTAAGAGGACATCGGCACCAGCTTGAACAAAGTCTCGTTGGCATGAGAGAAGAGTATCATGGCCGTCGACGAGCAGGTGGGTTGACCAGAGCGGCGTTGCATCGTCAAACTCTACTTTGTATTTGTCCACCAACGATGTGCCGAGCCCTCCATCCAAGATCTGGATTCGACTCATCTGGAACGGTGACTCGGGAGAGTGGGCAAGGAAAGGGGGGGGAAACGGGGGAATGGATTACTAAGGAGAAGCGGGAGGAATGTGAGCACTTTGGGAGGACGAGGCACTGCACCTTTATAGTTTATGCATAATAATCAGGGACTCGATAATGTTAGATTACCGGCTAGTGGCGGAACACACGATCAGCAGTGGGGAAACCCCGGATGCTCTGTTTCTTAACACGCATCTAAAGTGATCTGATATCGCTCGACGTAATCAGAAGCCATCCGTATGCACCCTAACCAGTTGCTCAATCTCACGCCCGATGCGCATGGCCTCGCACCGGGTCGTGCGCGAAACAATCAAAAAGAAGGCGATGAAGTTGCCATAAACCATACCCGTTCTGGGATCAGGGACCTCTTGGCCGTCCTCTATGAGGTTGACAGCCTTGACCACGTGCGCAGCCAGATGCCGTCCCTGATCAGACCGCAACACCGTCGAGCAGACGTCCCCCCACCGGTAAACGCCGCCCTTCCGCGCCGACACAAACAGCAGCTGCATGTGGTATTGCGCACCTCCAACAAACGGCCGAGACAAGGCCAAGATCCGGTCCTTGTCGCCTAGAGCATGCAGCACCGCCAGACTGTAGTACGAGACTCCGTACGTGTGTGCAGTAGCTTCGATCTCTTGCCAGCCCGGTTGGCGGGGGTTGATCTCGAGCAGAAATACGTCCTCTGGCTTCGTTGTTGATTTTGCCAGCGGGTTGAGCTTCAGGTCGACAAGGCCGTCGGAGTTGGACGCGTCGGGATCTTTGGTGTAGTGACAGCTCGAGTTGCGCAGCCTGGCCTCCAAGTGCAGCACTCCGTCTCGAAACCCAGCGGCGAGAGCGAGTTCGTGCAGTCGTTGCTGCAGCGCCTCTAGTTCGCTTGGCGGGAGAGCCGACGGCAGCATATTTGACGTCTCGACGAAATTGGCAACGGGAGTTGAGTCTTGCTCACCGGCTTTGTCGTCGTCGGCATAGTCTCCCGGGCTAGGAAAATCGTCGTTGACCTCGAAGAAGACGACTCTCCCATCAACGAGCACCATGTTGGCGTCAACCTCGGGGCCGTCTACATACGTCTCGACGACGACGTCTCGGCCGTGCCAGGCGGTAAAGGCGTCCTGCCACAGCATAGGCACTTTGGCACGCAGCTCCTGTTCGTTGGCAACTTTCCAGACGCCCTCGGACGACCACCCCTTCGATGGCTTCACGATAAGAGGGTAAGGGAGCCGCGGCCCGTCCTCCTCCAGCAGGTGCTCTAGCTCGGCCATGGAACGGACAAGCCGACAGTACACGTTGGTGTCTAGCTGACGTGTTTGGAATTTGTTCTGCGCCAGCCCGACAGCCTCGGGCGGTGATGTGTTGAATCCCAACAACGTGGCCGCGCGGGATATGATGGTCAGAAGATGCTCATCGACCGTCATGATGCCATCGAGCCGGTTCCCGTCCGTGTTCCTTTGTTGGTACTCGGACAAGGCCGCCGCAATGCGTTGGTCCATCGCGGCGTCAGCTGTCATGTTCAACGGCACAAATTCCTCGCGGATGTGGGAATATGCGTTGCTCGAGGCCCAGTGTCCTGGGTCCTCGAAAACGACCAGCGCTACGCCCAGCGAGGCAGCCGCTACGGCGAAGCCCTCGAGCTTGGTGAAAGATCCTCCACCGACCACCGCCACTCGCTTTCGCGCTATGGGGCTTGGTGAAAGCCAGGAGAAGGAAATCCGCTTTGCCAGCTCCTCATTGACCTGTGCAGTCTTGTCTTTCTGGACCACGATAGCACCGTAGCAGTGTGGGAGCAGTTCGAGGAGAGTCATTGACTCGTATGTCGCTGGTGTGCATCCTTGGACACGTTGCCCGGGCGCGATAAACCCTCTGGTTTCGGCCACGTCCAGGCAGTCGATCATGCGCCGCGCCAGAAAGTCCGATTGGACCACATAGCCTGAAACCACCGGTAGCAAGAGCTTGACCAGGTATTGGTCCTCGTCGGCCTTCTCTAGCAGGAACTGCAAGGCGTCACATGTAGAAGTCTCGGACAACCGTTGCAGTGTGCTGCTGGAACGGACGTCCACGACAACAGTGCCGGTATCGCCCGGCAATGGGTCCAGTTTCCACGGCCACGTACCGACTACGTTGTAGCTTTGGTCTGTGCAGTCGCCATTTTGATGTCAGTCGTCAACACTCCTCGATCACATTTGACCTTGGTGGATTCAGAAACGCACCCATTTTCTTTACTGCTCTTTGCTGAGAAGGCGGCGATGCTACAACAGTCAAGGCCTCAACCAGATTTGCGAAGCAAACAAGAACGGCGGACACTGGATCATGAAGTCCGGAGAGCTCCAGTGGATGAGGCTTTTGTCACTGCTGGGGCCCAATCCTACTATCCATAGTAGACCAGCCGGAGCGGGTCACTCTTCCCCGGAGCTGCTCGCTAGCCGTATATGGCAGGTGCGTCAACTGCAGAGCAACATTACGATGAGCTGCCAGGCAGGGCAAGATGACCGATCCAGCGATCACACCAAATCCTGCATGTGATGCCTCGCGGTTTGATTAAGCATTTGCCTAGAGGTTGTAGGCTGGGCGATGAATGGGCTGACGAGAGATTTAATTGCCCGATTGCCCGATGTCCCGCCCCCAGATAACCAATGAAAAGCTCCCGTCGTACCTCAAGATCCACACGGAACTATCGGTGTGTCCCGGGACGCTCCTATTGGCCAGGACTACTGATGCAACACCGTTTAGGGGATGATCGGCTCTTTGAGCCTACGGCAGGCTCCCTCCCCAAATCTCATGATGAAGTGACATCCCCATATATAGTGAGGCACGTGCCAGAGACAAAGTATCTACGTATTTCATCCATATTTTGCAGCGGGGTCACGGCGTCACGGTCCAGTATTTGCAGCGGGACCAAAATCTTTGGTCGCGAATCGGGAGTATTATATTGACAAGTTATAGGCTCAGATGCCAATATCACCTCTGGAGGTGATATTGGCACTACGAAAAGCCTACCCTTTTATTGGTTAAGATTCACGTGTTTCTTGCTCCGAGAGCCACAAATTCTAGTAGCTATAGCTTCTTTTAGCGCGGTACTTGCTAAGAAACGTAAATTCGCCAAAAACGTGTAAATACCCAAAGTTATGCGTATTATGCAACTTATGAATTTGCTCCCCCACTTCTCTGTTTGAGCCCGCCCGTAGGCTCAAACAGCCGATCACCCCCTTACGAACGAGTATCGCTTCGAAGGATGTTGATATGAGAGGGGGTAAAACGGGGGTAAAACTGGAGCGCCAATCGGTCCTCATCCACTCAAAGGGTCTAGTATTTGTTTAAGGTGCCGAATCAGCCGTCAAAGGGATGTCGCGGGCTGCGGCGAGATGGTCCGGGGATGGGGGCCCTCCACACTCAACGTTAGGTTCCGCTGTGGGTAGTGTTACACTTACACCTCACGTAGGCGGAAACAAGACGGCCGCATGGCCTCTTCTACCTTCCCGTTCGGGTAGGATGTCCCCCTTTGAAGTACTGTACCTTATACGGCACCCTGTGCACACACAGTAGGACATCAAGTCTCAGTGGGAAGTGTGATTGACACTTCAGAGTTCTGACTCCGAGCCCAGGACGTCTGCCCATTTTCATGACATCCAGCTCCAAGGACTCTGCATCGCTATCCGACAACAAGGCCTCAAGGCTCTCATACGCTGTTGCCAAGGGACGAAGCCAAGGCTCAATAGCTTGACACACCATGGCAAACCCCCCAACGGAGCCGGGCGAAGCAGATCTGCCAAGTCGTTTTGAAAAGTCACAACTGGGTAGTCGGGAGGACAGTGTTGGCCATGAGGACGAAACATTGCCCAAGGTGGCCGACGCAATCCCAGGCTCGGCATGGTTGTGATGTTACTCACCATGGCCGAGCGCTTTTCTTTCTACGGCATGACGGCGCCCTTTATGAACTTCATGCAGAACAGCTGCGACGACGCGCTGCGTCCAGGTGCTCTGGGCTGGGGTCAGGCCAGGGCATCTCAAGTGTCCAACGTGTTTTACATCCTGACACTACTAACACCTATTGCCGCTGCCTAGGTTGCCGACAAACGCCTGGGACGCTACAATGTGTTATGCGTCACCTTTGTCTTTTACCTCATTGGCGCTGCCCTTTTGCTGGTGTCAAGCTTCACCTCTCTAGCCCGCTACTCCGTGGGCCTCTTCATCGCCGCCGTGGTCTTCATTGCTCTGGGCATGTCGGGCGCCAACGGACTTTTGGCTGCGTTTCTCGGCGACCAGTACACCACCGAGGACGGCGCCATCGTCACAACTAGGAGCGGCGAGCGCATCAGGGTGGACAGAGCCCGCACCGTCGAGTCCATGTATAACGCCTACTACTGGTGTATCAACGTGGGGGGTCTCTCCGGTATTGCGACGACGTCGCTCGAGCTACACGTCGGTTTCTGGGCTGCGTTTCTGCTTCCACTTTGTGCCCTCTCCATATCGGCGGCCGTGCTCGTACTCGGGCGTAATCGCTTGACAAGAACAGCGGTGCATCCATCGGCGCTGCCAGACGCGCTACGAGCCATGTGGCTGGCCATCCGCGGCGGCTTCTCCCTCGACGACGCCAGGCCTTCTCACCAGGCTCTCAAACACCGACGCCAAGTGCCTTGGACCGATGTTTTCGTCGACGAGCTTCAGAGAGCTCTGGCAGCGTGCCGCATCTTGTTTGCCGCCTGGCCAGTGCTGTGGCTTTGTCGCGGGCAGATCAACAACAACCTTGTCGCGCAGGCTGCCCAGATGCAGACGTCCGGCGTCCCCAACGACATGATGTACAACGCCAACCCCATTATAATCATCATCTTCATGCCTCTCGTCGACCGCTTCCTCTTCCCTTGGCTACGGCGGTCTGGCTTCACTCTGTCGCCCGTGACCCGGCTGGTGTGGGGATTCGGCCTCGAGGCTCTCGCCATGGCTATGGCTGCCATCGTGTAGAAGCTCATTTATAGCTCGGGACCCTGCTACGAATATCCGCTGCACTGCGCCGCATCTGCCGGGGGCGCGGTTCCCAATTCCGTCAGCGTCTTTGTGCAAGTGCCCATCTACGTGCTCGAGGGGTTTTCTGAAATCCTGTCGTCGCCGGCGGGTTATGAACTGGCATTTTCGATGGCGCCCGTGAGTATGAAGAGTGTGATGCAGTCTGTGTTCAGCACGACCGGTGCCATTGGTTCTGCGCTGGGGATTGCCATCAGTCCCATGTACAAGGATCCCGACATACTCTGGGTCTACGTTTCCTTGGCAGTTTTGATGGGCATAGTGACGGCTTTATTCTATGTCATATGGGGCAGGGACTGGAGACGCAAAACCGCTGGACATCAGGAGTAGGACTTACATACGGACTTTTACACACTTGATTCCTTTTTTTTTTAGCTCGAATTAGCCTGTACCCTGATGAGCTTGGCGCCATGGCTAGGATGCACGCATGTACTGTACATGTACGCAGATATGCCAGGGAATGGATTCCTGGCCTAAATCTCTGTAGGGACCTATACGAAGCTTTTAGACAATTGGATCATCACGGTCAGGTTCTGTCTCATAGTCTAAGGTGAGCAGCATTTCTAGCTGGGGGTGCGGTGCTCTGTCGTACGACTTGGCATTATCGTGGACTACTCCGGATCAGAGACATATCGACCCATTGTCCTGTTCATTTGCTCCCTTGACAACTCCAGAGGGAGCAAAACATAGGCTCTTGTCAGGATCTGTTATCACTCGTTCACCAACCCCTTCAAAGTCTTCCAAAGCCCTTCTTACCTCCATCATCTTTGGAAGATGGCAAGTCAAACCTGTACTTGAGTCTGCAACTTTAGCATCACCCCCTGTACAGGTGCTATGGCTGCATTCCCACTTTTCGTTACAATGCTCGAGGCGTGACCATCGCTCTTATTATCTCGGGTTTGCGCAAACTTTGCCTACTTATCTGCTCTCAGGCGCCTGGTCGAATCTCAGTACGGCTTTCCTTGCGACTATAAACACCACGGTCCAGTGTTCGGGTCTTCTACCAATCTCTGCGGAGAAGTAACCTCCATGTCCCTTTTTGCATCTTGTTCTCATCCTCCTCCTCCACTTTTCCTCCTTTCTTCTTCCCCTTTCTTCTTCCACCCACATAGATTGCTCTCTCATCAAGACGGAATCTGCCTGTACCGCCTTTGAGCAATCCAAGCACGGCCTGCACGCCTTCTCCTCGTCTGATACCACGCTCTCTCGACATCCCTCGTCTACGTGCAGGTAATGGTAGGACCGCGGCGAGGAGGCGAGGTCGAAGGGCCTTGTACTCCGCCTGTCCTGCTCTTGCTCCCGGCGACCGTCACCGGTCCCTACCCAGTCGGCGAACCGCTTAGACGTCTCTTGGAGGCTCGCGCCATCTAGCCCGGCCGGGTCCTCGGGTCCGGTCCAGCCATACTTCTCGTTGACGTCGGACCTATCCCCTACCTTCAAGTACTCTCGCGTGTGGCGTTTGACGCGCTCCATAAGCCTGTCCCACTTCTTGAAAGCCGTACGTACACCGGAAGATGACGAAGCCCCATTGCTTGAGATTATTGTTTTCGAGCGAGGCGGCGATGGCTATGGCGTCTTCTTTAATGTGAGGAAGATGCATAACACGTTTCTTGTTTCGGGATATTCGAGATAGAAGTCATAGCAGTTGCGGTAGACCTGTACCAGCCAAGATCTGACAGGAATCCACAGCCCAACAGATATGAAATATGTTAGTATGATTAACTTGTCTCCGGTGCTTAGACTGCCTAACAGGCCGCTCTCGAATCCTAGCGACATGGCGAAAAAGAGCAAAGGAAGTCTTTCTGTGACTCGAAACCTTGCCTTTTGGGACCCTTGAACTCCCATAGATGAGGACCATTGATCGCCAGACTGGTTAGTAACTCGGGGTGGGAGACCACCGTGGAAATCCCTGGTGTGGTACGTTTTGTCTTGCTTTGTTCTCTTTGGGTTCGTTCTTTCTTTTATCGACCAGGATCAAGACGGGAATGCTCACTACTAGATAGGTGGACGTCGGACGCTCAGAGATCAAACGGCGTAGTCCTCTTCAACGACCAAGAAAGCCATTAGCTTATGTATACTCAACTTCGGCAACCCTTTTGGTACCTAGAATAACCAAGAGAAGTCCTTCAGATTCAGTCTACCGCCATTAAGTCTATCGTACAAATTCGTTCCTCTACCATATCATAATCAATCTAAGTGATCCTCTACTAACCCTCTCATAAACCCCCTTCCTCCATCAAATACCTCCTCTGTATCCCGTCGGCCACACACCCGACCCGTTCCTCCACCCCCAATCCCCACCACTCCTCGGCGTCCACCTCCCATTCGTCCTCCCCCTCATCCAACTCCAATCACTTCCCTCCAGCACCAACGGCCCAACAACAGCCCCCTTGACCTCCCTATCCGGCCTCGTCACTGCCCCTCTCAGATCCAGGACACCATCCCCCGTCCTCCCCGCCGCGTTCCCCTCCGTCTTCGTCCCCTGCCGCTTACAGACCTGCAGATGATCCTCGGGTATCTTCACCGTCTTCTGCATCTCCTCCGGCGACTCGATGATGCTGGCCGTCATGCCCGCCTCGACGTGGAACTCGATGTGACAGTGGAAAAGATGCACGCCGGGGTTGTCGGCTAGAAAGCGGATGGCGATGAAGCCCTTGGCAGGGAGGACTACGGTGTCGCGGCGGAGCGGACGGGGGTGCGACGGGATGAAGGAGAGAGGGAGCGGTGGTAAGGGAGAGGGGGGAGGGGAGGAGGAACGGGCGATGAGTTGGAAGGTGTGGCCGTGGAGATGGAAGGGGTGGGGACGGTGGTCGTGGTTGATGAGCAGGATCTCGACTACTTTGCCTGGGGAGACGAGGTAGGGGTTGCTGTTGGCCCCGTAGACGAGGGGGTTGAGCGCGGCGGAGGAGGTGGTTAGGGCGGTGTAGAGGGTGGGGACGCGTTGGGTTAGGTAGGTTGAGTTGTTGATGGTTGCGCTGGGAGTAGCGTGTCAGTATGACTGGTTGAATGGGAAGGGCGACGAAAGAGGGTATGCGAGAACGTACCGTGTTTGGCCATCGATGGTGGCAAAGTCTAGATTGAGAAGGATCTGCTGATCTACTTTGTCGTATGCTTCAACTTGATCGTACTGGTTGGCCGTTGAAGTGACGAGGTCGATGTCATCGAAAGGTGCCCCGGGAAGAAGTGGTACTTTTGGCGGCAGCGGCTTGGTTGAGTCGTACATCAGATAGCCATAGCAATCCTTGCTCAAGCCGCCCGACAGAAATGGGAACAGCCCTAGAGGTCAGTTAGCACTGGGTATATCCTCATCTCCACCACAAGCGCGTTAGCTTACCAACGTCAACTTGGCACTTGATCAAGTAATTACCAGCCGGAGCCGTCTTGGCCGTCAACAAGACCGCATACCGCTGCGACACAGCCAGGTACAGCTGCTCGACCTTGTATGGCTCAACATAGATCCCATCCGCCTCCACTATCGTGAGGTCGTGGCCATCAACCTGAAAGTATTGACCAGCTGCATTACCGATATTGGTGATGCGAAGAAGGTATGTCTTGCCAGGTTGGACGAGGAACTGAGTGTTTTGGCCGCTGTTGATCAGAGCCGAGTTCGGCAGAATCTCCGTTCCCGTTCGAGCATATTCCCGGATCAGGTACGGCGCTTGTCTATGATACCAGTCACCGAGCGTGATCACGAGCTCTCCGCCGTCGACTTGACCTTGCCAAGGGGCTTTCTTTGGGTTGACAACCATGGGACCACGGAGCCCGTCAATGATCTGGGCCTTGTTGTGTGCGTGCCACCAATATGTTCCCACTTGGTCGACCTGTTCGACAAGTGGTTGGTTAGCTATGGTGTTTTTTCCACGGGCAAGGTGACATACCGTAAAGTCATATGTAAACGTCGAAGCAGGAGGAATCGGACATTGGAGCGATCCGCTGGCACCATCCATCTCAGGAGAGCCCTTGAGATACATTCCATGAAAGTGTATGCTGGTCGTCTCGTTCCAGAGCTTGTTGGTTACATGAACAACGAGTCGGTCTCCCTCGTTGACTGTCACCGTCGGTGGTGGCCACTGGTCGTTGACGACGATGACAGGCCGTGGTGTGCCGTCTGGGTTCACCCACTTCCATTCTATAGTCCAGTCCAATGTCACTGTGTCGGCCAAAGCTGCCGTGCTGAGCAGTGAAATGGCGAGGAAAAGCTTCATCATTGCCTGGGGACTCTGCTGTATACTGGAAGGGATGGGTGGTGGTCGTGCTGATCCAGGATGCCAAGACAACGGGATCTGGTTGGGCAGTAGAAGGAGAGTTATATACCATACAGATGTCTTCCAAAGTTATCAGAGCTGCATGCAACGGTTCTTGACATAGTCATCATCTTTCGCCGCCTTCAACGCCACAACTTCGAGTAACAGATCCATCGACCGCATAGGTGCCACTGAGCCAATAATGTGTGGCCCACACCATGGGGAAGCAGCCAGGCGAAACCTGTCAACGAGATACCCGACAGACCCGTATAAGACGCTTCTTGCGGTGAGTGTCTGCCGTATGTCCCAAGAAGAGTAACACAAGCTAGAGCCGCACAGCGGGAGGTCCCACCGAAGCGGCCAGCCCAGTAAGACATCGGATCCCAAGTCCGGCGCTATTCCCATCCTTAACCATGACCAGATCAAGGTCGTCCAAGCTGATCTGGTCCCAAGGTAACTTTCAAATGGCGAGACCATGGATGATAGATGAGAACGAGAATCTGACAATCTATGCTTATTCTCAATACTCAATAAAGCTGCAGGGAGGCTCAGCACTTCCATACTTGGGGATGTCTGCAAGTCTGACCTTGATCATCGCCCAGGCATAATCCATGCCAACCCTTGTCGCTTCGGTACTTGTCCGTAAAATCCCTGCCCAGTGTGCCTGTACAAGCACTGCATTAGCGTCAGGACATGGGCGAAAGTGGCGTACCTCGTCGGCATTGGTCGAAATGCGAATGTCCACTCGCGTAGGACGATATGGGAGTCGAGAACGCTGCAGAAGAGAAATGCATAGAGGTGTCCAGCCGTCAGGAGTTCTGGGGAATGAGGCGCAAAGACCAGATCTGTCCCTGGTATCTGACCAGTATTTCGGAAATGTGGAGGATCGACAAGCGCCATGTCTTGTGGAAAAGGGCTGGAGAATGTCCGGTTTCGCCGTAGCCCAGGTGCCACAAAGAATGTACCAAGATCCTCTCTTCACAATCACATGCCGAAACCCTTATCCATCAAAAAGAAAATCCGCTGTATTTGACATCGAATGCACTGGCTGCTCTCACATGAGACTACTCCTACCCCCGATCTCCATACTTCCCTGCCCATCCCTCATCTCGCCACTCCGACTTCCCACAAAGTCTCGATAAATACGCTCCAACCTCCTCTTCTCATCCACACTAATGCTCGCCCTCGTGCTGTCCAACGCCGCCGCCAAGTGTTTCCACCCGATCAGCACCTCCGGAGTCCCCAAGCTCTGTGTCTTCTCCCCCTTCCCACCATCCACGGGACGCTGTTTCGCCTTTCTCCGCGCATTCCTTATTGCTTCCAGTTTGGCTGCGATGGCGGCATTCTCCGCCAGCTCGGCGGACCGGGTAGGGCCTGTTTTTGCGCGTCGCTCGGCTTCGGCTTTGGCTTCTTCGGTGCCGTAGCGGAACTGGACGAAGTTACGAGGGGGGACGGTGTTGCTCGACTTAGTGGAGGCGCCACGACGATTGGTGTGGTTGGACGTCGGCTCCTCCGATTCTCGGTCGTGTAGCACGTCGTGGATAGCCTCGAGCTGGGCATTGGACATAAGGGCTTGGAGATCTGCACCCGAGAACCCATCTGTCCGTCGACCTAGCTCGATCATGTCGTCTTCATCCTCCAGCACCTCCCCACTGAGTTTGACTTTCTTGGCAAGAGCCTTGATGATGTCGATGCGGTCCTCGAGGTTGGGGAAGTCGCACAGAAGGGATTTGTCCAGACGTCCTGGTCGAAGGAGGGCGGGATCGATGAGATCTGGTCGTGATGTTGCCGCAAGGACATAGACGCCTGATAACCCTTCGGCACCGTCCATCTGGGTGAGAAGCTGGTTGACGACTCTGTCCGTCACACCGGTCGAATCGTGACCGCGCTTTGGGGCGATGGAGTCGAACTCGTCAAAGAAGAGAACGCATGGTTTGGCCGCCGAGGCTCGCTCGAAGAGGTCGCGGACGCTCTTTTCGGAGGCACCAATATACTTGTTCAGGATTTCAGGACCCTTGACGCTGATGAAGTTCAGCCCGCACTCGCCTGCTACCGCACTGGCTAACAGTGTTTTGCCACATCCTGGGTAACCATACAGAAGTAGACCTGACCGCAGCCGAAGGGGACATTGCGCAAAGATAGGTGCGTATTTCGTAGGGTACTGTAAGGTTTCCAACAGAACACGGCGTGTCTCCTGCAGGCCACCAATGGAGTCGAAAGTGGTAGACGAGCTCTGCAGCGTGACATTCCGCAACGAAGCTGGTGTGAAACCCTTGAGAGCCTTATCAAAGTCATCTCTGCCCAGCCTGACGGACGATACCTTGCCCGGATCCCCTTCCCCAATCATACGGACCAAAGCCTCGTTTCGTGCCCTGGCGGTGAGTGACTTGATATCTCCAGGCATATATCCGTCCGTTTGGCCCGCGAGATCTAGAAAGTCAAGCTCAGGGTCGACCACAAAGCCAGCTTCGTCCGAAGGTTTCGACTGCTCTCTTGCTTCGCCCGTTGTATCCATCCAGGCGTCGCTGTCACCGTTCAAAACCACAGAGCTTCCGTCTGCTGTGGTTGGGCGGCTTCCGTCATGGCCAGCATTAAAGAGCTCCGGATCCTCAGGGGTGACAGCGTTCGCCCGTGTGATGGCCTCCATAATCCGTCTCCGGGCCTCCTTATCGGGTGCCTTGAGGTCTACAATTTCTCGAACAATGTGTCCGCCGACGAGGACATTGTGGAGCGTGTCCTTGCCCTGACATGTCGCTAGGAGAACGACTTGGCTGTCTCTGCCACAGTATTGCTTCACGATGGATGCAATGGCCTCACTTATCTGCCTGCTTCGGCCATTCTCGTTGCCGACTTGCAGTTCGGTCTCGGCTGGGCAAAGCCGGTCTAGGTCATCCAGGACGACCAACGCTTTTCCACCTAGTCTGGCACCCCAGCTTGCCCGCATGAACAGCCTGTTCAACGTCTCCTTGACGTTGCTGACTCTACTCTCGTCATTAACAAGTTTAATGCAAGGAAAGTAGGTTGTGTGATAGAGCTGCTCCTCCTTCAAACGTCTTGCGACACTCTGGGCTACTGCGGTCTTGCCAGCTCCGATGCCTCCTGTTAAGAGGACAGATGACATATGGGACAGATGTGTCTGCAGATCATGCAGCAAAGAGTCGATTCCCACAAGAAGCGAATCGGCGCCAAGCGGTGATGTTTCCAACTCCGAACCCGGCATTGATGGTCGCGGTATTGCTGGCTGAACTTCGACAGTCAAGCGCATATCTGACCCGTGTATCCATGCCACGGAATCCTTGGTGGCTGACTCTGGTAAGGAAGGCTCAAACTTGACGATTCCACCTTCCCACCTCCTAGGATAGTCCAAACCCTCCTGTAACCCAAGCACTTGGCCATCCACAAGAGGCCCGCTGAGTAAAGATTCTCCGTATATTTGCGTGATGCGCTTTGCGGCCTCTTCACGTTCCGCTTTCGACTCTCCTCCGAACTTAAGACCCGTCGTCGACGCTTCAGTCGAAGAAGCAAATGGGTATACTTTCAACAACCTGACGCTATCCCGTGCTAATTGTGAAGGTGCTGGCTCAAGTTTAACCACACCTCCAACCATACCCGGGGACTCGAGTGCCGCGCACAGCGCAGAAGATAAAGCCACAGTCTGACCATTGGGCGGGTCGTCCCATGGCCGCAGCTGAGCAACGACCCTTTTCGCGGCCTTGGGCCCTTGTATGTCCGCCAGCTGCTGTTGCTTTTGCGGATCAATAGGTTCCTCTAGACCTCCTGGTCGGACGATGCTGACCGACACCCACCTCACTCCTTTCAGCTCCTTGGAGAACTCGAGATCACGATCGACCCAGACACTCAGTCCTTCGTCCTTGATGTCATCGTCGAACCATTCCTGGCACAATGTCTGACTGACGCCCCTGAAAAACATGGCTGTCTTCTTGTCTTCTCGTGATCCCTTGTTCTTAACAGTACTTGTACCGCTCTTTCCACTCCGCCGTGATGTGCTAGCAACGCTGTTCCCATCCCGACCGCTTCGAGACGCTTTCGCCCTCGTCTTTGGCGCCACGATGACTTCGGCGTCCGGTGCAATCTTCGCAAACGGTGTATCCGGAGGCAGTGCCGGTTCCACGGAGAGTACCTTGATGTTGGCTGTGGATGTAGGCGACAGGTGGAGAGTCAGCGGGTGACTGACCGGACCAGTGGCTGGGGAGGTGAATGCAGGGTTTGGTACGGCTCGGATTTGAGATAGCATGTTCAGCTCTAAGAACGTCGCATGTAGTTCGATCATCTCCCAGTCCTCCGGCGTTAGAGGTTCGATGTTGACTGTATGTACCAGAGGCGGATCCATGTGAACCACGGCCGTGACCTTTTGCCCGTCGTGGATTCCCAGTGCGGCTGCCAGAGTTGCATCCACCTCAACCACTGGTATTTCCCTGTCCCGGCCTCCAGCACCTCCTCTTACGCCGCTTATACCATCGCGGTCGACTAGTGGGGCCATCTTACGCTTGCTGGGCATGCCTGTCCAGCCCAAGAAGATGGACTTTTGTATAGGATTCGTTTTCGAGCTTGTGCCGTCAGCCGACGGGCTGAGGCGATAGTTGAGTTCGACGACGACATTTTGCGCTGGCTATTGGACTTGCGTGTCAGTTGCAATGATCTCGCTGGGACGATCTGAGAAGCTTACTGTGTTCACGTTCAGCAGCAAGGAGACCAAGGATGAGGGGAGATTGACGAGACAATTCTTCAAATGTACAAGTGACACCTCCGCAGTGGTTGACTGCGCACCCTTTCTAGGAGCCATTTTGTCTGTTGTACCAAAAATACTGTGAAGCTGCTCAACGAGCAGTGAAGACGCGACCTCTAACTCATCCTCGAGTCCAGGAGCTCCTAACCGAAGCCCGGCGCGCATGGGATTGTGCCGAGGCATCTCAATTCTGGGGTAAGTGGATGCAGCACCAGCCACAAATCACGTACAGTGCTCTCCATGGGGAAAAGCTCAAGCTTGGACCATGCGCCACAAGCGGCTGTTCCAGTTGTTGGGCAGAGCTCCAATGTGCGACATGGAATTTGATCACACATCGAGGTTGGCCAGAAAGCTAGAGGAGGGTTTGCTGCCGGCAGACCTGTCTAACACACCCAATTATCTGTCCCAGTTGGTTTACTAGGCTGCTCTCCGTACTCGATGATTTTCCAATAACACCAGTTCCTCTTCAATTCGCGCACACACGGCCCGTCCAAGCCGGTGCATCCTCCTTTGATGCCTCCAAGGCCGGCGGCGCCATGCTCTCGCGCCCTCCGTCGTCAACTCACATCAGCACCAGATAACATATGGATCTCAGATAGCTTGTTAGCTCAAGCATTTGAGCGGTATTGTGTGGTATCGCGTGAGGCCCGACGGAGGGCGTGCAACGTGCCGGGGCCGCTAGAGAGTCGACGCCGGCTTGGAAAGCGCTCCATTGGGGGACTCAATGCCCTCCAGAACCCTTCGGGCCTCCCAGACTGGTCATTGCCGGTATTAGATCTTTCGAAGTGGAATTGGGTGCCGCCGACACCACTCACTTTACGACAAGAAAAATTGCAAGAAACCGACCAGCCTGCAGGATGGCCTTCCATACCTCTACCACGATGGCTTGCTGAATGGGTACACACGGGCGACGAAGCAACAGACACAACGGGCGTCGGGCACATCGAGGGTAAGGCCGCGGTCTTGGGGTCAAGAAATGCGGTCGGTCTATTGGATGGGTTTCAATCCATTGTCCATTCAGGAACGCTGGAAGAGGTGGATAGGGCGTGCCATGCTCTTTGTCGGCGGCTGGAGAGTGACAGGGTCTTGTTCACCGGACCAGAAGAACAACAAAACGAGGTGCTGGATTCTTTATACAACCTTTCCGTGGCCATCAACGTCAGGTTCGTGGATTCGTCCGCCGGCGCGGTGAGCCTTCTTGCTCAGGTGTACTCGTCTCTTCTAGCGTCTGGCGCTGGGATATCAGATAAGCTGGGACCGGATACGAGCCATCGTTTGCTTGCCCAAATAGTTAAGATACCTGTCAGCGATGCTCTATGCGAGACCTTGGAGCTCTTCCTAAGGGCAGTTGCACCTACAACGCTTAGGGAAATGGACTCTATTCTGCTGGATGTCCTCAACAAGTTCTTCCTCTTTTGGAGCCAGGAGATGCCCAGTCATACTCAGATCAAATCACTAGCTGGAGCCCTGTCCGTCCTTGATCAATCAACAGCAAAACCACTCCTACGACGAG
Source organism: Coniochaeta pulveracea (assembly GCA_003635345.1). Lineage (NCBI taxonomy): Eukaryota > Fungi > Ascomycota > Sordariomycetes > Coniochaetales > Coniochaetaceae > Coniochaeta > Coniochaeta pulveracea. The sequence continues at coordinate 377,569 of QVQW01000016.1, read as the reverse complement.
CTCATATGGCCTTACTCGCGCAAGGCGACACTGGCGAGATAGGGTGTCATGCACGGTACGCATGGCTGAGCATATTGGCTCGTACTTCGGTGTTCAAGTTCACCGAATTTACAAAGGCGCTATCGGCTCTCTTCGGAAAGCCTACAATGGCAGCAGACATCTCCAGTCGAGATATTTGCGAGTTGCTGTTGGACAACTGGACTTCCAATCGACGACTGCAACATCCTCGACGCGTCAGAGACATTTATGGAAAACTCACCGCAAATGACGACTCACTGAGTTCTGGTGCTCTTGCTTACGCACTATATACCTGCGACAAGCATTGGGAAGCCAAGATTGTGCAAATACGCGACTGCCTGAAGATGGTAGGGTACTTGGCAGACTTTTCTACGTCTTTGAGGCATCTGTCACAGTCATTAGCGCAGCAGGATCAACGGTTGCCACCAAGGTTACTTCGCAGGCTGATGCCCCTATGCAAGGACCACCGGACGGCCTTGGAACTACACGATCTCTTTGCCAAACTCACAACATCCTTCAAGGGGAGGCAACCAAGGGACTCAAGCGTATGGGAGCAGTATCTCTTAGCCGCGGTATCAGACGGCTCTACTCATGCAGCTGAAGTGTGCAAGCTCTTGAGGCTCTGCAAAAAGAACGAACAGACGGCCACGGTTGCCGAGAAACTAGCCTTCTCTTTTGCGAACTCGGACCAGCTGGATGACCGTGCCGCCCTGCGATATGTGACAGAGTGCGCTACTTTCCTCCTTAGGGGAGGTGACAAGCTTCCGACCATGGCCTTGGAGGCCATCTACCGGGTTGTTACGCGGGACCTCACTCGGGCGGACTGGGGCCGAACCTCACGGCTCAGGTGGCTGGTCAACACTGTACACCGAGAATGTGGATCCGAGATGGCGGACAAAGTGGCGGTCATGTTGCATCGTTGGAGGACGAACATAGGGACATTCAAGGCACGCGAACAGCGACGCCTTGAGCAGGAAGAGAGGGAGCTAGAGTTTAGACAACAACTCCGGGAGGAGAAAAGAGTGGTTCAAGATGAGCACAGTGGCGCGATATGAGGCAAGCAAGACGGTTACGCAGCTTAGCAGAGGAGCCTCAACGGCTTCTCAGGCTACTACCATATAACTATCCTAACAGGAGAAATTTACAATAATGATTCAAACCAGCCACCCCCCCGCCTGGCTAGGCTACCTCAGGTTATCATAGACACTGTCCGCATGCCGTCCTAGCCACCCCGACTCGAAATGCACATCAGGCAAAGACAAAGCTAACACAACATTCATGTCTAGTCACTGCGCCGTTCCCAGAGACGACATCCAGCCGCCTCGACAGTACATACCAGACCGTTTTGCTCGCACCGTAGTACAGGACACAGGCCTGCATGGTCCGCTCGCTTAATTAACCGCCCTTACAGACATCCTTAGCGAACCTGCATCTTACTGCCGGGCCGCTCACAATATCCGGGATTGCAGGTGTGCGACAGAGGAGAGTTCCACCTCAATAACGAAGAACAAGCCCGAGAGGTTGGGACAGGGTGCGGTGGTTTGGACCCGTCCGGCAGATGGCCAGACCCATGCTTAGCAGTATGTCTCTTGTAGATGCATTCCACAGCTTCAAGCTTCAAGGAGGTGAATGGCGAGAAAAGCACCCTACTCAGTGCACTTTTATGCCCACCACCGGTAGTATGTAGGCTCCAGATCGACGTAAGTTGCTGTCAAGCACCTCAGTTACGGTAGTTCCTTCGTCAGTCCAATGCGCACAAGCACCTAAGTACCTCGAGGTGCAATACCAGGGCATGTAGAGGGTAGGTGCTACCTAGCTACCCTGGCGTGGAAGGTATCCAAGTTCGTGCTTGCCTTAACTAGCATGACATCTCTCTGCAGCAGTTACGGGATTTATTGGCTACAACAACAGCACCACTCTTGTATCGCCATTCATCAGTGCCTGTGGAAAGTTCAAGTTGTTTTATCCTTAGCCCCCACAACGGCGTCGAGCGCTTCTGCGGTGGTTGTCTAACTTACCCAGCCCACCTCGTCTGCTCTAGTTTTTCCAGCTTTCTCTATCTATTGGTTTTCGCACATACAGCATCAAAAAAGAGGTTGTCCTAATCTGCCGCTTTTTCTCATTGTCATTTTTGAGATCCAATATAGACTTTCAGTGGTTTTACTCCTTCCTGGTCACCGCTCCTCCCAGTTCGACCCCGCAGCGCTTCGATGCAACTTTATCACTTACCTTATGCATGTTGGCTCATTGCAGAAGAAGACCGGGGATATACCTGGCCAGATAAGCCAACGGATTGAACGACATGGTCGACAACGAGCATGATCATGATCGATTCCTGTTACAGAGCATCTTTCCAGCGTTTGCAGACACCTTCACTTCTTTTATCTTCGACGACGCGGATACGTGCTCTCCCCGACGCTTTCGTCTCCTCCTACGCCAAGTTTCACGGCAGAAATCGTACCAACAGCAGCTAGCAACAGCCACACCCGCACGCCTTACTATCCTAGTGCCTTGCATTCCTAGTGCAGCCAACGGTTTCTTCAAGTCAGTTTGGTAGGGGATGATCTTGGCTTGATATACCGAAGCGAGCTTCTGGAATCTCTCATCCTTCCGTCATTGGTCTCTTTTGTTTCTGCCACCTGCACTAGAGTCACATTGTCCGTTAGGTGAAGGTCATACTACGTAGTAACGAGGGGGGCCATAACCGCTACATTCCTCGCACCCCTCACTTATGACCATTTAGATACCAGACCCTCGGCAACGGTTGCTTTACGTCCGTAGCAGCCACCTCAACGCCATAAGCCGCCTCTCCCCACCTCTTTCATACAATTTTTACGTCCGTAATTCATCTACACCACTACAATTTTGGCGAAGCGGCTTCGAATGAGGGTGAGCCCGTCAATTAGCTTCCCGCTAGTTCTCGGCCTGCGTTAGCCGTGGAAACATCAACGGTTTGCTTGGCTCTTCCAGAACTGGGTTGCATAGCTGGCTAGGAAACCACGGGGTGTGGGTAAGGAGACTGCGACTGGTCGAAGTGGCGCGTTGGTGGGCAGCGGTCGGTGGAAGCATCAACCGAATCTGGTCTCGATCTCTGAGCAAAGCCGCCACGCGTTAATGGACCAATAATTGGCGGAACGTTTCGAAGACTCCAAATCGGGCAACAATTCGGCCATTAGAAGTTACGGGTCCACCAAAGAGGAAGAGGACATACTGGTGGTTAGAGGTCGAGTATCGGTATCGGTTGCTGGTTACTTTTGACCGACAGCACTAGGGCTTTATCCAGCTCGACTGCATCGTGAACAGAAAGCCACCGGTATCACCCGCAGCATCCATTCGGCATGGCTTCCGGTGGCAGGGACAATGATGGTGGCCCATCTCAGCCCCCTTTCTCGTCAGGGCTGTACCGGCACCCACTACCACCGGGATCGACGTCGTCCGGGAGTCATTCCTCCTATGAGCCTTATCTGTCGCATGATCAACATCAGTATGGAGCCCTTGCAGGATCCCAGCCATTACGCAATATGTACCATGCACAACAGGGTGTCCCGACTGAACTTTTCATGCCGTATGGCGAAGATGGGGATGACTATGGCATGCCGATTGGAGTAGACCAGCATAGGGTGGTATCCTCCAGAACACAGTCCATACCTGGCTCAGCAACCGGCGGACAACCGCAGCACCATGATCGATTCGAGGCTGGTGGCAACCAAGGGGCTTCTTCCCAGTCATTCTCGCAACCAGATCAATATCCGACAGGACCATCTTCAACAACATCCTCTGCCGCCCCCAGGCCCATCCGCAGACGGATGCGCATGATTACTTCCTGTTTAGAGTGTCGCCGGAGGAAATTGAAATGCAACAAATCGACGCCTTGTACGAATTGTCTGAAGTTTAACCGGGAATGTGTATATCTAGGCCCCAAACTGGATGAGGCCAGCCAGCTGCGATTGACAGAAATCAAGGAGAAAGTTGGATCCCTGGAACGGCAGTTGGAACGAGATGTGGCGAAAGCCACCAGCAAGGCCGCGGCACAGCAGAGAATTCTTGCTGACGACGTGGACGATAATAGTGACGAAGAAGGAGACCTCGAAATCACGCCCATGGTGGCGCTGGATCTCGCGTACGAAGATGATCCAGATGGTACGGACGACATCATTGACCTTGGTATCCAGGTGGGCCGGATGCGGATCACCGAGAGAATAGGAGGTCTGAGTCGTCCTCGCCTTTCAGAAGAGGTACGTATAGCCAACATTTTACGGCACGCATATCACAGTTAGGGGTTTATGGGCTCGAGGAAGCTACAACTGGTCACATTGGGCGGAACTTTGCACCTCTCGCTTTGCCTTCCAGGAATATTATTGCTGCCACGAGAGCACCTTCTAACATTGTGTCTTTCAGATACAAACGGGCTTGTCTACTGCTGCGCAGCCTCCCACCAGTCATCCCGGCCAAAGACTACCACTTGGCGGAGAAAATAATCCTGAAAATGCAGAATCCGAGGCACCGATTCCTGAGTTCTTAAGACCAGGCGCTACGTACATACCACCCTCAAGTGGCTTCTTTTTTGGACAGATCGGGCAAGCACCGGCTTTCATCCAGCTACTCCCGCAGAGGCATGTTGCAGATCGCCTGCTGGAGAGATACTGGGTGGCCGCTCACCCTATCACCACCTGCGTCCACAAGCCGACCTTTGAGAAGCAGTATGCTTCTTTCTGGGACCATGTCACATACAATTACGAGCCGCCGCCTCCACTTCAGAGTCTCGTCTTTGCGGCGTGGTTCACAGCGGCAGTTGGTCTCGAGGACGATGTTGCGATGCAGCATTATGGATATACCAAACAGCAACTGGTTGATCTTATGAAAATTGGAACCGAGTCAGCTCTCGCCAAAGCCAACTTCTTACGGACAACCAGGGTGGATACGATGCAGGCCTTCATCATGTATCTTGTAGGTTGAAGAGGATGCGATCAGGATCATGAAACTCAGCTAACATGGGAACAGATACCGTTGTGTAGAGCGGAGGTATCTCGAGCTCACTCTGTGCTTCTTGGAGCAGCGGTACGGATGGCGGAGTGCATGGGCCTACACCGCGATGGTCAGGCGTACGGACTGAATCCATTGGAGACACATGTCCGCCGGCTGTTGTGGCATCAGCTCTGCTTCCTCGACGTGCGCACATGTGAAGCACAAGGACCAAAACCGGCCATTCGACGGGAGGATTACGACACCAAACTGCCCCTTAACTGTGAGGAAGACCAATTGTCGTCCCAGACAGAGGTCATTCCTGAACCGGCTGATAGCTGGACATCAGCTTTGCTGCCGCTCATCAGGTTCGAGATCAACGAGATGATGCGCATCATCTGGGCCGATCGGAGGAAACTGGAAGCAAAAAAGACGACCTTGACAGCCGTGCTGACAAAAATAGAGAACTTTCGCAAGCGCATGTTGGAAAAGTATGACCATTTGATCGACGATCGGGTTCCTATCCAGCACTACGCCAAGCTGGTCATGCATCTACTAATGTACCGGCTGCACGCCATGGTCCTGCATCCCTATCACGCCAATACGGCAACACCTCTGCCTCCGCGTTTGAGCAATGTCCTGATCCAGGCCGGCCTCATGATAATCGAGCTATCCATCCAGCTGGAGACGCTCCCCGAGTTCAAGGACTGGTGGTGGTACCTGGGTGCCTATTCGCAGTATCAGATTGCCTTGCTATTGGCCACGGAGATGTTCTACAGACCGGACAATAAGGACGCAGCTCGAATTTGGGCTTGTCTCGACTATGTCTTCCGGCTCGACCCGTCCATGCCCCACGAACAAAAGGGCCGCCTCATTCTGGGCGAGATTGTGAGGAAAAGAGAGGTGTATGACAGCATGCGCAAGGTGCGAGCACCCACAACAATGGCCAAGGCTGTGCCCGATAAGCAGGCCGTCAAGACGGAGACACCGCCACAAACCTCGTTCAACATCCGCAATATTCCACCATCAGCACCGCAGCAAGAGCAATACGCTGCGCATCCCACCCAGAGTATGTACGTTGGGGAGAGAGGAGTGAAGGGAGAGCAAAATAGGACGGGAATGACTGGCAGGATGCCACCTCCGCCGTCAGGCATGTCCATGGCTCAACAGTCGCAGCTGCCACCCCCTGCTCCACAACCTGCCATGGTGTTTGCTGGAGTCTCCAACGGCGAAGTCCTCTGGAGTTTGCCACCCGGCTACAACGCCAGTAGTCCGTCTAGTAGTAGCGATGGTGGTGGCCAGAACCAGCAAAGGATGTCTGTAGCGACTGGAGGGGTCATGGAAAGTATGGACTGGTATGGCGATCCGGTAAGTGTTTTTCCTTCCATGCTATTCGTCTGCCTAGGACAATCTAACAGGAGCAAAAAGGCTACACTGAACCAAATATTCCCGCCTGATCCGCTGACGGGTGACTTCAACTTTTCTACCTTTGCTCAGCCGAACCTGGGTGGAAGATGGCCGCCTGTGTAGAACATGGTGCGCAGTGTCATAAACGAGCATGAAAAGCCGAGACCAGCGATGGAATCGACAATCTTCTGGGCGGTTGCAGACTATCTTAATAGAACAACACACGGTCTAAGCTCAGGAGACTATTTATTCACATCATCATTGTTGGTGGTACGACTCTTTTTTCGATATCACGTTGACGATGGCAGATCTCCAAGCCTAGTGAGAACTCATGTCATGGTGTTTAGGGCCGGCTCACCTCAACTATATCATTACCGAAGCGATTCGATTGTTTTTACGGGAGGAACGCCGTTGCCAGGAGATATCAAGCGCCCATCTGCCTTATGGCAGGAATAGGGCGGGATGTGGCCTTGAGTGCGGGGCGCGAATAGACGTGTACTGGTTTGCTAGGAGGACGCTGTATATAGGCTTCAAATCTACTCGGTTAAATCAAAGAGGCGCTGGGTGCATATGGTATATCTCGGAATCACTACCTGAGGAATGGACATTAGGTTTGGATTTAAGTAACGTGTCCAAACGAAACTCTGGTCTGGCGCAAACGGGTTGTTGGCCCATCTCAATCTAATCTGAACCGTTGACCACTGCCCCAGGGGCTTACCCTAGAGAACGCGGCGTAACGGTGACTTGAGCACCACGCCACATCTTGACGACTCGGAGCTTGAAACATGGCTCATACTCCTTCTTTTCTTCAAATAGTTAAGAGGGAAGATATGGAGTAGACAATTCTCAGCCGGCCTTAAAACAGGAACACGTCATGACTTGAACACTACAGTGATAGCTGCTGGATGGTTGCTGGAAGCCGAGGCTTCAGCCGGCATCGTCTGAGTTGATGGTTGAGAGCTAGACACTGTAACCAAGAAAAGGCCGTCCCTGTGAGACAATGTAGAGGTTTGAGAGTGTTGAAGGCGAGGCTTATGCACCTCTGTGGAAGCGAGGAGTCAGGCACCTGAGGATAAGGTGACTGATGCGCCGAGGCTTAGGCGCGAGCGCGATAGCCAGAAGTCTTTTGCTAGACGGAACGACGAGGCGAGGGGGATAGAAAGAGGTTTAGGCACGAGACCAAAAGTGAGAAGTCGTTGGATGGTACGCATAAGTAAGAGGCTTAGGCACGAGGCCAAACGCTAGAAGCTGTTGGATGGAATGTAAAAGTGAAAGGATTGAAGAGAGATAGGGGTAGTACCTAAATATGTGGAGAATTGGCTGGGAATCTGCCGACTATCGTGCTGCAGGTGGTTGAGAGGATGGTGAGTGAGTTGACAGGGTGCTAGATGGGTGTACCCACGTACCTTTTATAGGCGTTTGAGGAAATCAGGATGGCTTCAGTTGGAAAGAGCTTCTCGTGAGCTAAAGCTTACTGTCAGCTCCAGACTCGAAAAGGTGCGATTGAAGAAACGCCTCGGTCGGTAGCCACGAGGATAATGCTCGAGAGTGTCTGCTCCCATGATGTGGTTGACTGCATCCTTTTTCTGTTTCACTGGAGCAGCGTCCCTACGCAGCGCCGGATGGTCTAAGCCAATATTGCTACTCCAGCTTGGAAAACGGCATAATGGTATGGGTCATTTCTACCATCTCCATATCACATCCGGTGTCTATGTCTCTGCTTGACCAACAGAGCCACTAGATAGGTAGGTAGAGGTAGGTAGGTATCTAGTGAGGGACACAACGCACCATAAAGGCAAGGAAAAACTCAATGAAAGGTAAGGACGACCTTATTGGGTTAAGGCATATAGCAGGAATTGGCCGGCACGGGCTCTGGCAGCATCCTGTACCAACTGGCACAGCAGTGATTACATGGACGCTGCGAGTCTTCACAACGACGAGGCCCTCATGGAAACCATGCTTGGGTATATACGATACAAGCTGAGTGGAGTGATTCTGGTGTCATAGAAGGTGATACCACCTTACTAGGGAACTGATGATTATTTACACACACACATATGCAAATCTCATCCTTGTAGCATAACACCATATCATCATTTCATAATAACATATATCTAGAGCTGTCGCAGGTCCATGTCGAGCAAATGGTCCCCATTCCCTTGCGTGGGTATAACAACGTTTCCTGTTGTCCCTCACATAGGTATTGTATGCGTCCTGCATAATGTGCCCCCATTCACCTTCTACTAGCGCGTGTCCTGCTGCGTCAGAAGCTTGTTTCCTGTCGCTTCGTGTCACCCATCCAGTCCATGTCGTTGTCTCCGTCGTCACTGTCATCAACAATGTCCTGGTGCTTGCGCTTTCGTGCCTTCTTTGGGGAACTGTCAGGGGAGGGCTCTGGAGGACCCACGGAACTGGTCGAAAAGTCGACAGTGGTCGTATCAGCGTAAGAAGTGTCTGTATCGTAGGCGCAGAGATCGGAAGCCAAGAACTTCTCTTGTTGCTCCACTATCTAGCAGATGTAGCGAAACACAACCTGCAAATTGTTCGGATTGGTTGCGGCATCCAAGCCAAGCTGGCCCTCTGCTACCGTGACCCAGCGTAGAAGACTGTTCCCCAGTGACTGGCTGGGAACAACCGAAGCTCCATTGTCTTTTCTGTGGCCTAGACTCTCTGGAGTGATTGGTTGTTCGTCTCCAGAGAGCTCTTTCTCGAGCGCGGATTTTCCAGGTGTGGCGAGTCCAGTAGGAGCCTGGTCTGTGGTTAAGTTGGGATCGTGGCAGTCAATGGCAAGCATCATCTTTTCGTCGTTCTCAGCCACTGTACGGAGCCCGAGCATAAGCAGTCGGAGATTGTTTGCCATCGTCCAACCCTCCAGCGAGGCAACATCTTCGGTTCAGAGGGTTGTCGCTGTGATGTCAGCAGAAGGGGGCGGCATGTCTGGCACCCTGATTGGTCCACCCGAGTTACCCGAGTTGCTAGCGGCCATGGTTGCTGTGCTGTATGATGTCGGCTGAGGTTCTGTCAAACTGTCAGCCATATATCTACCTACACGACCTGGCCTTCTCTCTCTATGCCGAAAGGGTCAAGGATAGCAGACTTGCCAGATATGTTTCCGTAGGACGACACGGAGTGATTGGAAAATTGGGGGGCTTAGGCACGAGGGCCAAAGGCCAGGCTGAACAGTCAGGATGTCCAGATCTCTTGGTATTGGTGGTGAAGGCTTAGGCACGGAGGCCAACGGCTGCACGCACGAGGCTTGGGAGTAAAAACGACAGGCACAGCACTCGTGGCAAGGGATGAAGTCTCGCAGTGCGCTGCTTGACTCGGCGACAGCGCTGGCCGGTATCAAATGGTTGCGAAAGGCTTTCGACAATTAGGTAGTGGGAGAAGGATACCTGTACAAGAGATTTCGGGGAGAAGCCGATATAAAGACTCAGACGAGGGAGAGGAGAATTCTCGAGTGGGTAGGGAGGAGAAAAGCCATTTTGGCACATGACTGGTGTGACGTGTGTCGTTGGGAAGGTACGGCGGATGTTTGGGAAGGTGCACCCAGATGGACGGCGGGTTCAGCGTTCCACTTTGGAATCATGCCGGGGACTGCGCGTGGTCGATTTGCGGAAAGATCACCAGAGTCAGGCATGGAAAACAAATAGCGAGCTGTTGCTGCTCGCCTGGACTGATGCATAAGCCAACTTTGGACCGCGACCGGCGTTCGTTACGTCGCGTTCTATCCATGTTTGTCGTGGATCGAAGATTGTAGTTATGTGAGGTAAAAGAATGGCAGAGGCACGAGGCCAACTCCCGGAAGAAAATAGACTGACTGACTAGTCTACTCGAGTTGCGTCGGTTGGTGTTGGAGGGATAAGATGATGGCTAAGGCACGAAGGCCAATAGCCCGGGAGGTTTGTGGCGATGAGTTGGCTGGGGCCTGCTGGCGTTGTAACGCCTTTGGCAGAAACTCGTGTGGTATATATTGAGGTAGTCAGTGCTTCATGATCCTGAGGTAAGCTTTGGCTGCCTTCGTCGCAAGGTCTCTATATGTACCGATTTGAAATCAATTCTGATTTCAGTTCATCGCAGGAACCTGGTTCCCTCGAACACCTCACCGAAGAGTCTTTTTTGCAACTTCCTCGCCCAATAGCCTCACTACATCACTCCCATTCCTTATGCTCGACCATTCGTGGTGACAACCCGTTTGTGTCTGATATACACAGCCCTTAGACGGACATCGTCACAATGCACGATCAACTCAAATCAGGCAAGATTCGACCCTTGCCCTGTACACCACGTTCGCTGGAGGGCCTCAGGGGCGAAAACCTCGAGGAGAGATGCCCAGTAGAAATCTGGCTTTACTCTGATGAAGAACGAGAAAATAGAGGAGATCATGGGCCCTGCTCTGAACGCCGTAATTCGAAGCTCATGCGGGCGGACCCGGACTATGCAGCTCTTCGATGCAGTATAACCTTACCAAGCTGCGGCCACGTGGTCTGCTTACAGACACCACCTAGAATCCCAGGACTGATGCTTCCATCAGAGGGAGTATATGATTTGAACAACACTGACCTTCCTGTTCCGATCCTAGAGTACAAAGGAACGGCCTTATTGTCCACCAGTGGGACCTCATTGTCTTTGGAATGTGTTTTAGACGGGATTGATGCCGGGCCGTCCCTCGATCACCAGTCTCATGTGTCAGTCAAAGACCGCCAAGCCCGACCAAGGACAACAGGGTTTAGCGCGAATGGGGGAGGTGGGACATTATGGGTCCCGGTGTGTTTTTGTTTACCAATGAAACACCACAGATCGCCATCCCCGCCTGTAGCGCTGAGCTGGCGACGGCAAGGGTCAGAGATTCGTGGTGAGCTGGACGCTTTCTCCGATTGGCGTGGTTACACAACCCAACCTCCTCTCTTCCTGGGGGCCTTGTCTTTTTCCCATAGCTGGTAAACCCCCCAGTAAGACAAACAACACCGCTAGATTTGTGTGTGTTTTGTTGGCCAGCAATTACGTTTTGTGCTTTCAATAGGTGCCGTCCTTATTACGAAGATATTATAGAAGATCGATACCCGCGTCCGCGTTTTTTAACGAAGCCGAATGAATGACTGGATGAAAACAAAAGTAATTCTGTATCTTGTACGATAAACCGACCCCGGGCACCTTCACGATGCCGCGCGATTCCCGGCGCCGGAGCAGCCCAGAGAGCTCACGGCGGCGACGCGCCGAACGACGGGCCTCAAGGGAACAACTCGCTGCTGTCGCGCCAATGCCCATGGCCCAACAACAACAGTATAGTCCCAGTCCTAGCTATGCGCCGCCCCCGGCACAGCTACAACAACAACCACAGCAACAGCCATACCCTCCAGCTGTCCAGGGCTATGCGCCTTCCGCAGCAACGTACACCCAACAACCCTATAACCCGTCCTACCCACCACCGCCGTCGACGATGCCACCCCAACGAACCCGCGCCGACTCCTCCTCCTCCTCCTCGAACCACACCTCCACATCAAGCACCTCCTCTTCCCTGCTCAACATCTCGCGCAAATCCCGTTTCGGCATCCGCTCCTTCTTCACCTCCTCCTCTCGCATCCGTCGCAGCTCCAAGAAACGCGCCCGCCAACGCGCCTTTCGCAAGAATAACTCGTCCTCCTCCTCGGTGGACTCGGATCTCGCCTATGGCCACGGTTATATCCCGAAGACGGCGGTGTCCAGCCCTGTGCCTGGCCACGTGGCGCCGGCGCAGAGGCCGTTGACGAGGAGGCAGACGGATGAGGAGATTCTGGAGCTGGGGAGGCAGTTGAGCGTCTATGCGAGGGCTCAGAATCAGCAGGATTTGAAGAGGTTGGGGAGGGTTAGGCCTTCGACGTTGGTTGCAGGGGCGGCGGCAGTGGGGGCCCTGTCGAGGAGGGAGTTCGAGATGGAGAAGGGGATTGGGGGGAGTAAGCCTGACAGGAGAGAGGACGATAGTCCTGATGATGAGGATTGGGAGAGTGCCTCTGATGACGACAATGAGAGTAGTAGTGACGGGTATGATGCAGGATTGGCGTATGGGAGTGTGCCGAAGTTCTCGGATACCCATCTACCCCCTAAACCGACGTATGCGGCATCAGTAGTGCCGGAGAGTGTCATGACGGCTGCACCGACGATTATCTCTCAGCCTCCACCGGAGGAAATTCGACCGCCTAATCGGAAACCATCTGCTGTTGACCCGGCCATGTTTGGACCGGTGAATAGTCTCAGGGGCTATGTGAACACCCCCTGTGGGTTCCGACCGGGCGAAACACAGTCGGGTTCTGCTCACATGGGATATGGTACACAGGAGAGGAGGGATAGCGCCTCCAACGAGGCAAACAGACCCATGAGGATTGTGTATCCAGTGCCTACGTCTGATCCGAATCGGTTTGACACCGCGAGTACGGTGGTGAGCGGGTATAGCCAGCAGCCGAGCCCTAGTCTAGTGTCAAGGCCGGCTCCTGTGCCGATTCAGGCGCCGAAGCCAATTAGCCCGGATAAGTTCCGGGTGTTGGAAGCGAGAGAGGAGGATCGCTATCGCGCTGAGAAGCGGAAATCCGGTGGCAGCAAACTTGCTGGCGCAGCGCTTGCGGGAGTGGCAGCTGCTGCTGTTGGTGAGGCTGTTCTCTCCAGCAGAGACAAACGTGATCGGGAGGAGCGCGAGAGGGAAAGGACCAGAGAGGCGAGCCGGGTGGAAGAGGAGAAACGCAGGACGGCCGAGGAAGATCGTCAACGGGAGAAAGAGGCGCGCCGTAGGGAGGAGGACCGTCTTCGCGAGAAAGAGGCGCGTCGCCTTGAAGAGGAAAGCATGATCGCACTGCAGCGTGAGAAGGAAGCGCGTCGGATTGTGGAGGAGCGGGAGAAGGAGGCCAGGCGGCTCTCTGAGGAACGAGCGCTTGCTGAGGCTCAGCTGGAAAAGAGACGGCAGTACGCAGCTCAAGCGAAGAGCGGCAGCAAAGATATAATCATTGAGGATCGACGCTCTGAACACGACAAGAAACGTGATGCGCCCAGGGCAAAGGACAAGGGAAAGCAAGTGGCCAAGAGCGAAGTGCTGATCGTTGATGATAAGAAGGCTGACGAGGCACGGCGGGCAGCTCGAAAGGCGGAGAGAGCTGCTCGAAAGGCTAAGGAGGCCGAAGAACGTCGTCTTGAACTGGATAGGATCAAGGCCGAGATCGAGAGGCTGCAGGGTGGTGACTCTCAGGCCACATCTCGGATCGAGACAGGCGAGTCATCCTCGTCAGCTGGTCCTAGTCAGCCTCGACAGATCGATATGCCTCCTGTTGACCCCTTCCAATTTCAGGTTGAGGACGACGCCTTCCAGACTCCCAGATATTCTGCCACCCCTCAAATCGTCGCTGTCGAGCGTGAGCCGAAGTGGGATGACGAAGATGAAGTCGTCACCTTGGATCCACCAGAGAGGATGTCGCGGAAAGACTCATATGAGCACGAGCTAGCTGTACGTGAATTAGCTGAAGCGCGCGCAATACACCAGGAAGCGGAAGAGACCACCTATCCCGTTGACATTGGCACAGCCGCAACCGCTATTGCCGTTGTCCATGCCGTGGAGGCATCCAAGCGCAGTGCTCGTGAAGCCGAGCCCAACCGCGACCCGATCAAGGAAGCGGATGAGTGGTACCGCGAGAAGAAACTATCCGAACGTCTGCAACGAGAGGAGATGAGGTCTCGAAGCGCGTCCCCTGAGCCATCGGTCCTAGACAAATACGAGACCGTCGAGGAACCACAGCAACGAATCCCCACGCCGCCTGCCATGGCCAAGCACAAGAACAAGTTTGATTCGCCCAATGCAGACGTGAAGATCGATAACGAGATCTGGCCACACCAACTGGAAAGGTTTAGATATCCTCCTGGATCGAGCCTGGGTGGTGATGGGCCGCGCGTATGGGTGAGCCGGGATCCTTCGTGTGAGAGGGAGCGTCCTGTGTTGAATATTGTCCGCCCTACTCCTACGCCATCTCCTGCTCCTTCTGAAGATAGGAAGAAAGAGGAGCGAAGTGTTTCTCCCACTAGAGAAAAGGGGAAGGAACGAGAGCGGCCCAAGAGTCCGACACCAAATGTCAGGATGGGCCCTCGTGGTGAGATTATACCCGAGTCAGAGTCCCAACCTGAGGCTAAGAGCGTGACGTGGGGGGAGAACGACACCAAGCATTATGACCCTGACCATAAGACATCAGAGGAAGAGGGAAAGGCGGCTCGGGCGGAGAAGATTAGGGAAATCGTGTATGGTAAGGGCAAGAAGAAGTCTGCTCTGACCGGACTGGCTGCTGCTCTCGTTGCTGCCGCTGCCGCGCAGTCAAGTGAAGATGATAAGTCAAAGGACACCTCTGGAGCCAGGGCCGAGGAGGTTGATTCTGAGCTGGTCGCTGAACGCGGCCGATCGCGATCACGGTCACGGTCATCAGGCCCGGATACCAGGGGCAGGTCCAGGTCACCCCTTCCCACCAAACCTGTCATTGCGAGAGGACGATCAAGGTCAAGGTCACCTCTCCCACAAGACCATGAGGAAACAGAACGATCCAAGTCACCACTCCCCGGGTCCTTTAATCACGAACGGTCTGGCTCACCACCAGCCCCAGCAATCGGGCGAGGTCGATCAAGGTCTCCGTTACCTCAGAACAGGGAACGATCAAAATCTCCCATGCCACGCTCCTTCCACGACACCCAGCTCCATGACGAAGATGATGCACCTCCGCAACCGGGCCCCAAACCCGTCATTGCTCCCGAAGCACCTCACATGCCAGGTGCTTTTGATGACGACCTCGACTTCGCCGCCACTATAGCCGCTGGGCTACAGAGCTCTGGATTTGATCCCAACATTGTGATCGAGGATCCGTTCTACAGCAGGAGAGACTCACCTCCTGGGTCTGATGTACCTGAGCGCGGCTTTGTTATAGGTGAAGTGCCTGAGACCCCTGCTTCCGAGAAGGGCATTGAAGAACCACAGCCTGAGATCGTGGAGCCGAAGATCAGCAACAAGGAGCGTAAGAGGCGCGAGAAGGCGGCTAGACTTGCAGCGCTGGAGAAGGAGGAGGAAGCGCGTGTCGAGCCTGAATTACAGGAAGAAATCAGATCTGTCGTTGCAGCTAGCGAGTTTGCCTCCAACCATGCGAGAGATGAGGCTGAGCCTTCAATGGACAAGACGGAAGAGAAAAGGCGGAGGTCGTCACGCCGGGATGCGGATCCGACTCCGTCTCATGATCGACCTGTTCAAGAGGATGTGAGGGAGGAGACGCCAAGGAGGTCCAAGACAAAGAGTAAGCGGGATTCGATCCATGAGCCTTACGACTCACCCAGCCGAGATATTGCACGGTCGGAAGTGTCGGTTGAGATGACAAGTTCAGGTAAGAAAGGTAAGAAGTCCCGAAGAAGTACTAGAGACAGCTATGATATACAACCAGACGAGGAGGATCCACCTGATAGGAGGAGAAGACGGAGAGAAAAGGACTTTGACGATCGGGATGTCAGCTCTGTCGTGTCTGCCCCTAGCCACTATGACCGTCGCTCTAACGGCGATCACGATGATGCCAAGTCGACAGTGTCAGAAAAGGCCAGCGGCAAGAGAAGCAGTGGGTTCTTTGGCATGTTCAAGGGCAACGGTAACAATGACGAGAAGAGGGAGAAGCAGAAGGATAACAAGGACAATAAGCAGTCTTTTTTAGGTAAAGCCGGCACCCTTGGCGAAGGTGCCGGCCTTGCGGGCGCAGCATTGGCTCTCATGGGCCTGACTACCTCCTCCCGCTCCAATGCCGCCGACAATATTCCTGAGGGCACCGATCAAACGGACCGTTCTCAATTGTTGGCAAATGCCATTCTGACGAATCAACGTCAAACCATCTCCCAGTCAAGGGACATCACTCCGGCCGGCCGACGCAGAAGCACATCGCTGGGATCACACGACGTCGACCCTGAAATCATCCAGAGGCAGATCAAACCCGCTATAGACCCTCAATACGGCGATCTCCTTCCGCTACCACCAAGCGAACCCGGCACACCGAAGTTCGAGGTTGATGATGTCGAAACCCTGCCCTCCCTGCCAGAGAGTAGACCGAACACCCCTCCCACCCTAGACGTCAAGAAAACCCATGCCCGGCGACGAAGTGCGTTCGAAACACCCATCAAGAGCCCCAGCCAGACTGCTATTCCCATCCATTTCCGCATAGGACAGAGATCCATGCCCAGTAGTCCTAACATGGCCCGATCATCTCCCGTTATACCCCAGTCCCCAGGCTTCGCCAGCTCCAGTTTGGACACGGGTAGCGGTAGTGGTAAGAGGAGTCGTCCTAACTCTTGGGGCCGCGAGATGTTGGGCGAGATTAAGCCGCTTTATCTGGTGGAGAAGACGAGCTCGACGACCCTTGGAAAGGACGTGGAGGAGAGGCAAGAATATCCGGAACTGCCTCCTAGCGGACCACCCAGCAGAGAATCCCCTGGCCCCGAGTATGAGGAGCGGCATGGGGATGTGCAGTATTTCACGCCATCTACGGAGCCTGCTCATGCATTGAGGTTAGACACCGCTGTGGCTGCTGCGCTGGGCGGGTCGGAGCCATTGGGATCGGCGGAACTCACGCCACGAGCGCAGTGGATGAATCAAGATGAGTACCCGATACACAGCCCTCAGACTGGTGGTAGCGAGGCTGGAGACGACTTCCCTCTGGCTTCGGTTGGGAGTGAGAGTGTGGATGACTTTCATTCCGCGGCTCAGTCCATGCATAATTCGCCGGACATAGGCGAAGATGTTTTGGCTGAATGGCCCGAGATGGGAAAGGTGAGGAGACGGTCGGGAAGTGATGCCAGCAGTGTTGTTGTTGAATTTCACCGGCGGCGGCGGGAGGGCAACGCTGAGGGAGATCGGGTGGCAGACTCGGTACAGTTGCCACCCGTGACTGGTTCCCACACCGAGGAGAGTCACGCTGTACAAGGAGCTGAACGGCCAAGGTCAGCAGATATTGTGTCCAGGGAGCTGGAACATGCAGAAACCATCACAAACAGATGGATATCGGACTTCTCCTATGAGGGATTCGCTCAGTTGCCGCCTCTGCCCGAAAGCACTGGGTCTTCTCTAGTCGAGGAGCCACTTCACGGTGATCTCGCGAGCGAGGAGCATGGCGTCTCAGAGCCAGACACGGTGTCCGACATGCGCGACCTTGCTCAGCTTCCGCCCTTACCGCCAAGCACTGGAACCTCACTGGTCGATGAACCTACAGCAAGTGTGCCACCGGAAGAAGGCCACCTTACGACTCCAACCGAGGAGAAGCCAGAGCCAGAGCCAATTGACCCAGTGACCAAGGACCGCAGCTCCTACCTTCTCTACCAAACCCCGTCTACCACCAAGACCGTCGCAAGCTTCGAAATTGCTCGTGACCACACCCCTCCCTCGCCAACCCGCAGACATGACGATGTTGACATCGCGGCTGGCGTCGCTGCTGGTGTCTTTGGGACTGGTGTTGTCGCTGCATTGCTGCATGACAGCGCTGCGAAAGATGTTGGGCTCGAAAGCGTTGCCGAGGAAAAGCCGGAAAGCCCTACTGAAAGTAGGCACTCTGCTGAGGAGCTGCTCACGCCTGGTGAGATGAGTATGACGGGACAGGGAAAGAAGAAGAATAAGAAGAAAGGAAGGAAGTCCATGGGCAAAGGGGCTGGCAGTGCGGCTGAACATGAGCTTGCACCTGAGGCTGTTTTGACTCTAGAAGGACCTGCCGAGGAAGTCACTTGTCCTCAGGTGGAGGAAGTCGCTGTCCATACTGAACATCAACCTGTCAACGTGGCCCAGGAAGTGAATTTTTCCCAAGAAGACAAAGTCCCTGCTTCTGAACAGGGACAGGCCGTCACACCCGCGGATCAACGTACCCAAGCCAAATCGGCCGATGATGGCCCTAGCAAGCCACACGAGATTGCTTCTCCTACCTCGGCGGAAGATGAGAAGCATGATCAGCCTCGCGTCGTGGAGCTTCCTCCAATCCACGACAGTGAATTCGCTGTCACTGAGCGGGACCTATCCGGCGGCTCAGAGGAGTTGACCCCTTCAGCTCTTGAGCAAGAGACACAAATAGCTGCAGAAACGGTTGAGAGCAACGAGGATCGGGCAGAGGAGCCAACGCAGTCGACCTCCTCTTCTTCCAAGAAAAACAAGAAGAAGAAGACAAAGCAAGCCAGCGACACTGAGCCGGAGCAGCCAATTGCCGGGACGTCGTCGGAAGCACTTACTGAGCCCACTGACACAAATGCTGGACCAGTGGCCGAGCCTAAAACTCCCTATACCATTCACGATCTCCACGAAGATGCTGTGCTCAAGGCTCCTATAGAACGCAACATTACGCTTGAGGAGCTTGAACCGGCCGCCCAGACGCAACTCCCCGTATCTGTTCCAGGCACACGTCCTACTTCGCCAGCGCCGATCGAAAAGCCAATCGAGGTCCCTGGCACGAACAATTCCCTCGTAGAGGAGGCTGCCGAAATCCAAGAAGCTAGCACAGTCACGCCTGAGGAAGCAGCCGAGATCGCCAAGGAGGAAGCCACCATTGCAGCTCTCAAGGCAAAGAAGGCTAGCAACAAGAAGAAGAAGCTCAACAAGACTGACCAAGCTGAGCTCAATCGGCTGGAGGGAAGAGCTAGACTCCGTGAAGAGGCTCGTGCCAAGCAGGATGCGGAGCTCAAGCCTGAGCCCTCCATTGATGAAACCAAGGAATCAGGTCGAGCACTTCAAGTCACTGAGGCTTCAGCCGCTGAGATTGGACAGCCAGTTGCTGAAGCTGAACAGTTGGCTGCTGCTGCTCCCATGTTCGAGGCTGCCGTTGAGCCCTCAACACCGGAGAATCCCCCAAGGGTCGATTCGGTGACTTCGACGCTTCCAACTGATGCTATTGAGCAGCAGGCGCGAGACAAGCATGTTGCTCCGATGGAACCTCTTGTCCGACCGGAGATCGTCGAGACCGTTGAATCAGAAGCGGACCGAACAATGGATACCGAGTTGGCTATCGCTGCTCAGACAGAGCTACCTGGCTCCGTTGAGAGTACTAGGGCTTCGTCGCCAGTGCAAGAGCAGGTGGAGGGCGCTTCTACTTCCTCCAACTCATCAAAGAAAAAGCAGAAGAAGAAGAAGAGGGGCAAGCTGGCTGCTGAGCAGGAAACTGAGGTACCGAGATTAGTACCCGAAGAGTCAGTTGCTGTACCTGAGTCTTCATACACTCAAGAGGCCATGCCAGCTACCGAAGTTGGGCCAACACATCTTGAGTCTGAAATGCCACCTTCCATACTTGAACAGGATGCTCCGGCTGTTGAGCTCACCGAGGCCAATGCGAAAACCCCTGGCGAAACCAGTAGGGCTGCGGAAAAGTCAGCTTTGCAGGATACACAAGGCAAGGACAGCAGGATCACTGACCCGCCGACCGAGATGGAGACTCAGGACAAGGAGTTCGAGCTAGCTGCTGAAACTCACTTGCCGGTCTCTCAAGAGAGCACCCGTCCTTCTTCACCAGTCCAGGAGGCCACCGTCTCTCCCACTGCTGAAGATGAGGCTTCAGGGATTTCAGCTAAGATTGCCGAGGAAGAAGCAGCCATCGCTGCTTTGAAAGCCAAGAAGGCTGGCAATAAAAAGAAGAAACTTAACAAGACCGATCAAGCTGAACTCAACCGTCTCGAGGAGAGGGCTAGACATCGAAAAGAGGAAAAAGCCGCCTTGGAACCTCCGGTTGCTGCTCAAGTCCCGTCTTTGGACCAAGAACAGACACTCGTCGCTGAGCCGGTCCCGGAGACTAAAGAGGCGGAGTTGATTATAGCTGAGCCTGTGGAATCCCGGGAGGAAGCACTCGAGAATGAACCAGCGTCAAAAGGAAACGAGGAGTCGAAGCAGCTGCCTGTTGAGACCGAGCCCTCCATAGCAGAGGCGAAGCAGCCAACCACCGAGTCTGAGCAGTCTGCTCCTCAGATAGAGACGTCAACTCCTGTTGCAGACACTTCGCTGGAGGAGGGCAGGGAGCTCGAGGCGTCGCCAGCGGTAGAAATTCGAGAAAGGGAGCTTTACAGTGCAACTGACACTCCACTACCTGGGTCACTTGACACTACTCGTCCCGCTTCGCCGACTCAAGAAGCAGTCGAAGCGATGTCGGGCGCCGCGGCTGAGATTGCCAAAGAGGAAGCAGCTATTGCAGCTCTGAAGGCCAAGAAAGCCAGCAATAAGAAGAAGAAGCTTAACAAGACGGACCAGGCTGAGCTTAATCGTCTCGAGGAAAGGGCTAGGCTGCGAGCCCTGGAAGCAGAAGCGGCGGCATGTGCCGTTACGCCGGAGGCTATCACGGCCGAAACGGAGCAAGAAAAAAGCGAGCATGAAAAGCCTTTGGGCGAAATTGATGCTGCCAACCCCACGCAATCAGTTGTACAGATGGAAGATGTGGAGGTTGCTGGGCCAAGTACAACGGATGACGATGCTCACAACCTGGTGGACCTGGCTGGTCAGCCGCGACCATTAACCCATGTCCTCGAAGAGAACGAGCCAAGCATTGATGAACCAGTTGCGCAGGCTGGTCTGGGCATTGATACTCAGCCTGTGGAGACGGCCGAGCTGCCTGTAGAGACTGAGATATCCGACGAAACTCTCGACCTTGCAGCCAAAACACAATTGCCAATTTCTTTGAACAGTAGTCGCCCTCCCTCACCACGACCAACTACCGAAGCTGAACCGGTTACACCCATAGTGGACGAGACTGCTTCCAGTGCTTCCTCCAAGAAGTCAAAGAAGAAGAAGAAGAAGGGAAAACAGACCACGAACTCTGAGCCTGAAAACCCTACTACTGAGTCTCCAGTCGTAGATGAGCCAGTAGATGCATCTCTCGCTGGGACTACCCCTGAGATCAGAACACGGGCCGATCGAAGGCCGGACATCACAAATGTGGACGCGGATACAAACAATGAGCGGGAGCTGGAACTTGCTGCTGGAACTCAGCTCCCCGCCTCCGCGGAGAGTACCCGGCCCTCATCGCCGGTGCCCCTCGTTGTTGAGACGGCTGCTGAGCAGCCTGGCGAGCCTGTTGTTCAGCAAGTTGAGGGACAAGTGGTTGAGCCTGCCACATCCGTGGAAGAGTCCGTTACGGAAAGCGCTTCCAAGAAGAAGAAAAAGAGGCAGAACACGCAAACTGGTGATGCGCAACTTGAGCCCGAGACACCGACCACGGATTTGCCTGCTGCCGACGGTGAAACTAGCAAAGGCATCGAAATGGTACCAACAAGCGAAGCACAAGCTATTCCCGTCGATCAGGCTGCTCTCCCGGTCCATGATCAGCCAGTCACAGAGGTTGTTACCCTTGCAGTTGGGCATTCTGGGTCACTGCCAACGGAAGGTGGAGATACAGTTATGCCACTTGATGAACCTTATACTCAGCAACCGGAACGGCAAACCATTGACCATCTGACAGCGGAGAAAGACAAGATGATTTTGGATGGTGCTGATCCATCAGAACCACAGGCAGTACCGATCAATGATCTCCCTTCCCCAAGCCAAGTTCAACCCACCGACGAGCCTGAAAATGAAAATATTCCGGAAACGGGTGGATATCTCCAGTCTGATGAACTCCTTGCTGAAATTGCTAAAGAGGAGGCCGCCATCGCAGCACTCAAGATAAAGAAGGCCAACAACAAGAAGAAGAAATTGAACAAGACTGATCAGGCCGAACTCAACCGTCTGGAAGAGAAAGCCAGACTGCGAGAAGCAGCGAAGACTGCTCAAACAGTGCAGGTAACCGCAATGTCGGCAGAACCGCCATCCTTGGATCATCAGCAGACTCTGGTCGCCAAATCTGTTGCTGAGTCCAAGGAAGAAGAAAAGAGCCAGGCTGTTTTGGAGGAACCACCGAAAGAGGATGCCACCCACAGCGGTACAGTCACTCCTGCTTTACCTGAATCACGGGTCGACAGCACGCCAGATGCAGCAGAACCTGAGATGGACAGCCGAGAGTTGCACGCGGATGAGCAGCCCGTTCCAATTGCACAAGAGAGGCTACCGGAACACGAGTCTCAGAACGGAGCCAAGGAGGCAGAGCCGCCTACTGGTGATAAGCCCAGTGACCTAACCAATGAAGAAACCTTTGTTGGCAACGAGGCAAATACCGCAAAGCTGGAGACGAACGAGGATGGTCCGGAGAAAAACATTGAGCCTGAATCCTCAGTTGCTGAATCTTCCATTAAGAAGAGCAAGAAGAAGAAGAACGCAAAGAAGGGTCAACTCTCGAACGTCGAAGAATCATCAACGCCTCCTGAGTCACCATTTGGACCTCAGTCAGGAATTGTCACGCCCGCGGAACCTTCAGTGGAAGTCGCTGAGCGAAGCCTCCCTACAATGTCGCCCGCTCCTAGTTCCGACAATGCTGCCCTGCTTGACCAGACGACCGAGCAGGCGGTCAAGGCACCTGCAGAAGCTGCGCCTGAGCTCATAACCGAGTCTATATCACTTGGCGAGAAGGTGATTGATACCGAAGATCAACGCGAAATAGCAGCCACAGCAGAGGACGTGATCAACGAGAAACTTCCAGTTCCTGCTACCACGCAAACAAGCGCCGCCGAACCTACTGATGCCAGTCAAGCGATTGCTCACAACATCACGAATCCCGTCATTGAAGCATCGACAGCTACTGTTCCCTTGGACATTACTTTAACTGAACCCGAGTCTGAAGCTCCAGTTGATGAATCAGCGACCAAAAAGAACAAGAAGAAAAAGAAGAAGGGCAAAAACGCACAGGTGGCCGAGATGGAGGACGACGGTTCAGCCACAATTCCTGGGACACCTGAAGAGTTTGCGGAAACTACGACGCAGGATGAGCCATCAGTCGCACCTACCATGGAAACCGAATCATCAACACCCGCCATTACTCCTACGCCTGGTTTTGAGGAACAGGAATTCGTCACTCCCTTTGAAGGCCCAACACCTGCTACAGCAATGGAATTCGTCACGCCTTTTGAAGAACGTGAACCAATTGGCACCGAACCGCCTCGAATAGAACCTACAATTCCCGTTCACGATGTGGTTGCCACAGTCACCGACCCTGTTGACGCCTCACCAGCGTCCGCGAATACACCCCTTGGCGATGCCGTCAAGCCCCTCTTACCCGAGCAGAACCTGGAATCGGTGGATGACCTTACTTTACTCGAGGCGGCAGACTCAGTCATCCGATCGGCACGCGAAGACGATGAGGCGGCAGCAATCGCCGAGGAGGAAGCCACGCTCGCCTTGCTCCGAGCCAAGAAGGCAAAGCTTAAGAAGAAGAAGAAGCTCAGCAAAAAGGATCAAGATGAACTAGACCGTCTGGAGAATAGGGCCAAGCTGCGGGAAGAGTCAAAGGCTCTCCGTGAGGAAGAGGCTGCAGCGCCCACGGCAGCACCCGAACCGCAATCTGATGCCTCCCCTGCACCTACGGAAACTGTTGGTGTTGAACAACTTATACCAGGTGCTCTGCCTGAGACTCCAGCCTTGGAGGCACCAGCCAGTCCAACAGGAGCTTCTACAGAACAGGTTGCACCGGCTTCTAGCTCCGAGGATAAGAGCGAGTCCTTAAGAGAAGCACCAGCGGCCGACAATGAAGTCATCATGCCTGAGCAGCTTGCTAAGGCAGACGCAGAATCAACATCGAAGGGCGGCCTACTTCCAGCAGCGCTTTCGATCCTTCCATCTGTGGGTGCCGTCGGCAGCTTACTTGGCCTTACAAGCGAGCAAGAGCCTGAATCCGAGACCGTCGAAAAACACACCTCCTCAGTGGACCATGACACGTTGAGCAAACAAGAAGTCGAGGAATCGCCAGCCCCAGCAAACCAAGAAACACACGACCCAGGTTCGGTGGACTCCCAGCCTCCAGCGGGGCCACAGTTAGGCGATACCAGCGGACAGGGGCCTGAACTGGGCGGCCCCACAGCGGACACACCCGCCAACGAATCGCCTGAAGACACAACAACAGGGGCGATCGTGGACACCGCCGTTTCAGTGCCCGACGAGTCCACCAACGTTGCAGCCGCGATCCGTGACTCCGAGGCCCAGGATGCCGTCGAGGACAATAAACCTGATGCGCCAGCCACCCTTCTTCACGATGTTAGACCATCAATTGACGAGCAACGGCCCGTTGCCATTGATGAAGCACCATCTGAAACCACTGACTGGGCGAATGAACCCAGCTCTGGACAAAAGATGGCCAAGAAGGGCAAGAAAGGGAAGGGGAAGGCCAAAGAAGATGTTGGGAACCCTCCCACCGCTGCAGACGAGACAACGCCTGCAGACTTGACGAACGTTGACGACACAAAGGACGTCGAGCCCAGTCAACAAGAAGCCAATCTGGACAATGAGCCTGGTAGCGCCTACGACCTGACAACAAATCAGGCTGTTGAAGTCACTGCGGACGACGAATGGGCTGAAGCCACCACCAAGAAGGGCAAAAAGGGAAAGAAAAACAAGCAGAAGGCTCAAGCTGCCGTCGAGATACCCGAGCCCGAACCTGCCACAGAACAGGTGGTTGCAGCGTCTGAAGAGCCTCAGGCTCCAGATGTTTCCAGTCAAGATCAGACTGCATCCGTGCCGGAGACAGCGCAGGATGAGCCAGCTGCAGCCGACCTGCCTCATGACAATCCTCCCGCGACTGAGCAACCACCAGAACCAGTCCTTGAAGAACCCAAGGAGGTCGATGCCACCCCTGGTGAGGTGCAAGATGGGCCGGCTGCCGAAGTCACACTACCTGAATCCACTAAGAAGCTGAGCAAGAAGGAGAAGAGAAAGTTGAAGCAGGCAGCACAAAACTCCTCCGCTGACGTGTCTGCTGCTGGATCTGCAGAAGCTGCCAACGAGGAACTGCCTGCATCTGGAGCAGTCGAGCCAACACCAAACACCAGCCAAGAAGTTACGGAAGCACCCGACCAGCCAGCTGAGGAACTTGCTACTCAAGCAATCGACAGCCTGGAGGCAACCCCGGATCAGACCTGGAATGATGCGTCGGCAGCCGGAACGAAGGACGAAGAAATTGACATTGAATCTGCACAACCCGCTGAGGAGCCATCAGAGTCAGCTACCTTGGAAGAAGTTGCATCTACGCCTACCATTCCAGTTACTGAGACCGGTGACACTTTGATATCGCCCGGTCCAGAACCGAGTGGCACACAGGTCGAGGAACCTATCATCGTAGCTCCGGAGGAACCAGAATCTTCTTCATCTGACAAGCGACCTGTCGAGACATCTGCCGAGGACGTCACGGAAGAGCCAGTTACCACGGGCAAAAAGAAGAAGAACAAGAAAAAGAAGAAGGCATCTGGCACTGCCACTCCTACTATTGAAGAAGCGGTTGCTCCTCAGGAACCTGTTGTCGAAAATGCTAAAGACAATGCGCCTGAAGTTGCTGAGGCGCCTGAAGTGCTCGAGGCAGCCGTAGCTGAACCATTTGATATCCCTGCAGGTGAAGCTGCCGAGGCAACGACGGATCGGCCCAGTCCAGCATCGGAAGATCTTAGCAAAGGATTGGAGGTGTCAACCCCTGCGGAACCCTCAACGGAACCTACCGCAGAACCTTCCACCGATGTTGCTGCTTCCGACGTGGTACATCAAGAGGCTCCGAAAGCGCCGGTTACTAATAACAGCTCGCCGCCAGAAGAGCTGTCAACGCACAAGGAGACAGAGACATCAAAGGGCCTTCTTCCAGTAGCGCTTTCCATGCTTCCGTCCGTTGCAGCGGTTGGCAATCTACTCGGACTTCACACAGGAGAACCAGCTGCAGCCACTCAGGCGGACAACTCCGATGAGTCCAACGTCTTGCCTGAGAAAACTGCTGAGCTCGTCCCAGCGGAACAAGCAGAGTCTATTTTGTCCGAACGACCAGCTGAGGAGCCCAGCATCCAGACACCAATCATCGAAAAGGCACCGGAACCTCGTCCTGAACCCGAGAAGGAGGAAGTTGCCGAGGTACAAGAAGCTGCCCAGCCAGTCGCCATTGAGGAACTTGAGAGGCAACAACCGGTTGAGGCTATCGCTGAGGACAGCTCGGAATCACCCATCTCTGGCAAGAAGAAGAAAAAGAACAAGAAGGGCAAGAAAACTTCCGACAACCAAGAACCATCTCCCATAGCCACTGAAGCCACAGTGGAAACACCAACAGCTGAAGAGCCGACTACGTCAAAGGCTGAAGAGACATTTCAAGAGCTACAACAACCTGAGGTGGCAAAGCCGGAGGAGCCTGTTCTGCATGATGTGGCTGACGAGCCAGAACCTAAAGTCCCTGAGGACACATCCCGTTCCCTGACCTTTACTCAGGCCCCGAATGACACAACGGACACTCAATCTGCCGTTCTAGAAGAACAGCCTGGAGGCTTGGTCCACAACATACAGGAGGTGGAAGCGGCAGCAGAGCCGACTACGCATCTTCAGCCGCCAGCTTCTGCACGCGCACCTGTTAAAAGGAAATCCATCGCTGATCTCATCGCGAAATTCGAACAACCCGCCGTTTCCGAACCACGAAAGATGTCAAGAAAGGATGACAGGAAGGTGAATGAAGAGAACGACGTGGACGCACCTCAGGCGAGTAGCAGCAAGGCAGAGGAGATACCAGTCACGGCAACGGTCGATGGGCAAGGCACGGAGGGAACTGTCACAGCCGTCGTTGAGCAAGAGACAATCCCAGAAGACTCCCAAGAGCCGCCATCTGAGCATACTGTGCAGGAAACGACAACTGAAGAAGCTGTCCCCGTCCATGAAGCGGCTGAACCCGCCACCGAGTCCTCTCCTTCCGCCGATTCAGACCACACAACAGCAATGCCTAGCGTTTCATCGACTGAGGCCGCCACCGAGGATCGACTAGAAGTCATTGGAGAGGCAGCTGAAGATGAATCTTCAGTGCTATTCAAGAAGGCTAAGAAGAAGAAGAAGGGCAAGAAAGGATCCAAAGCCAGTGACGTGTTGTCTGAGGCCTCTTCAGAGGAAAGCAAGAGTTCTGTCCCGTCTTCCGACAAGCCCACTATCGAAGAGGTCTCTACAGCTCAACCTCTTGACGAATCTACGTCCGCCGAACAGGATCCATCTGCTTTGCCAGCTGAAGAGAAGACCCCGGACGAGGCTACGAAAGAGCCTTCTGAAGCAGCGGCTGAAGTCAAACAGACAGATGACTATTCAGCTCAACTCGCTGAAACTGGAACTCAAGCGGAACTGGCTGGGGAGGTCCAAGAGACTAAAGAACCTCCAGTGGGTGAAGATATTGCGATTCAAGACTTTGCAGCAGCCAGTGGCAAGGACACTGCAGAGGCGGACCATCCCGTACCAGGGCCAAGCGTTATACAACAGGATTCGCCTCAACCTACGCCGACCGAAAGTCAGGAAGGCAAGCAAGATTACACCTCAGCAGTCGACTCGGCTTCCGTGACCACCTTTGCTACGGCTCAAGAAGGAGTCGAACACTCTGACAAGTCACCGTCCCCATCAACTGAGCCGACGCCTGTTGCAACAGAGCAAGCCACGCCGGATGAAGAAATCCCTGAGGCGGACCCATTGAAAGCGGATACCTCTGCCATTCTTCTCACCAGCCCATACTCTGTCTCCCTCAGGAACTCCAGAGAGCGGAGCAAGCGATCACCTGAAGCTGAGACCAGACAACGAGCGCCATCACCTTCTTCCAGCACGGGTGTAATCGTCATGGGACAGGAAGCCCGGAAGCACGAGGAAGAGGAAGAGGACGCGAGTGCAGACCCATCAACATCATTACCATCAACCACCCTCAAGCGGTCAAAAAAAGACAGAAAGAGGAGCGGGAGCCAGACCAAGCAGAACTCGGAAGACTCCGGGTCGCCCTCTGGCTTGACCCTCTCCGAGGACAGCTGGACGACGCCGCCTATGCCGGTGACACAACTCTCGACTATCATGGAGGGCTCGATTGAGGACCTCGCTGAAACAGACAATAAGAGAAGTGTGGATACCGTCGAGGGGGAGACGCTACCAAAAGATACCTCGGAGAAAAGCAGGGGATTGAAGGATGTTGAGGATGGGGACGTAACAGCGACAAAGATTGGCTTCGATGACACCGTCATAGACGCCCAGCCTGTTGAGACCGCTCGGGATACTTTGTCGGACACTCCTGTCGACATAGCGTCCGAAGTGCGGGAGCTGGACGTCTCTACGGCCCCGATGGTTACTGAGAGCACGGAAGATAGCTCCACAACGGGTAAGAAGGGCAAGAGGGGCAAGAAAGCAAAGAAGAACAAGAAAACTGCCCTGTTTTGGGACGAACCCGAAACTGGAACGGAGTCGACCCGTCCAGCGGAGGTCACTGTGCAGGGATCCAAGGAGCTGGTGGAGGATGTGGCTCAAGAGACAGCAGCTCCCGGACCTGATGGCGCTGTTGCGCAAAAAGATGACAGGAAGCCGAAAGATGACAGGGAGCCGATGGAGGAGGGCATTGCAACGACCACATCGGAAGACAGCAATGTCCTTGGTCTCTCAGCAGAATCTGAAGCTCAGGACATCCTTTCCGATCCCCCTGCTAGGTCGGCCGAGGAGCACCTGGTCACAGACGCAGTGATATCTCAGATTGACCAACTTGAAGCACTTCCAGTGGAGACATTGCCCTCTGCGGCACTTGAAGTTGAGATCGAGACACCTTCTCTGGAGACAACAGCTGATCCCACCATGTCTCAACATAAGCCGTCAACTGAGAAGCCCGTGGAGCCCGCCCATGCGACAGAAGACACCAGCCAGGAACCACTAGAGTCTCAGGCAGACGAGGAATGGGCTCTCCCTTCGAAGAAGTCCAAGAAAGACAAGAAGAAGAAGGCTACGAAGAGTGCATCAACACTCGCGGAGCCTGAAGATCAGGCAGAACCGGATACTGTCGAGACATGGCCAGAGGAGTCAGCTTCACAGGAAGGAACCTCTCTTCCAGCTGGCCCTGAGGATGTCTCCGGATCCCGAGAGGACACCAGCGACAACCAAGCATCTCAGACTCCTGATTCACAACCACTAGGGACTGAACAAGAACTTGCCCTGCCAGCAAAGATGTCTAAGAAACAAAAAAGGCAGGCAAAGAAACTGACTACATCACTGGCTGGGCCTGAGCAACAACCCAAAGCGGTCATGGAAGAGGTGGCAACCGCAGCTGGAGCACAGGACGGCGAGATTCCTGTTACCACAGCTGACTCCCTGTCCAAAGTTCTGAATGACATCGAGGCCTCTCAACAGCCGGAACAGAGCGCTTCCGAAGAGGCCAAGGAAGTCAAAGTCCAGTCGCTGGAGCAGCCGATAGATCAAACGCCATTTGCCGATACCGCTACCCCTGAGGTTCCCACCTCTGCTGTTACAGATGCAGTCATCCAGGGCACAGAAACAATCGGAACCACTGCAGAGCCGGCGGCCGCAGAGGATGAGTGGGCACTTCCTGTGAAGAAGTCAAAGAAGGACAAGAAGAAGAAAAAGAAGGGCAAGGCTGTCGAACTTGCCGGATCCGACACCGCGTCTAGCACCTCGACCCCCACGGCTGGGGATACCCCTGTCGATGCCCTTGAGTTGGTGACAACCGACGAGCAGGAGCAACCTACCTTGGAAGACACAAAAGCTTCTGATGTGGTGCAGGAGAAGGCAACAGTTGCATCCTCAGACGCACCTGATCTTGTCAAAGATACTCCAGGTGATGTGTCTGAGCCATTGCAAAGTCAACACGGAGAACTGGCGCCTGGCCAGGAGGAGGCCAAGGCACGCGATGGCGCAGAAAAGCCATCAGAACAGGTTCTTGAAAACGATGATAAGGTCAAACCGGAGCTATCGGGCAAGGAAATCCGGGATAAGCCAACAGAAAGCGAAGCTCAAGCCCTAGATCCTGAGCAGCCTACTGTACCAGCTGGCGACCTTCCGGTCACGGACGCCATCCTCTCACAGATCGACAACCTAGAGGCACTACCAACGCAAGGCATACTTCCGGTTGCGCAATTCGAGGAACCACCCACTCCTCAGGTCGAGCTACCTGTTGAAGTCGCCACTGAGCCAACGACTGCTGTTCCATCAGAGTCCATGCAGCAGGAGCGCGAAGTCCAAGCCGATGATGAGTGGGCAATCCCCGACAAGAAGTCCAAAAAAGGCAAGAAGAAGAACAAAAAAGGGTCCAAAGCATCCGACTCTACGCCTCAATCGGGCACTCAGACGCCGGCGGTGGAAGAACTCACCCCATCTGTACCGGTTGAAGAAATTGTTGAGCCTCGTGTCATGGCCGAGGAGTTGGCCCCCGTGGACAAAGAAGCCTCAGTCACTGAAGGCCCCATGGTTGAGGAGCCTACCCCCGCTCTTGATGTGCCCCAGACGGCTAAACAGAAGACTGAGCCTACTCCCGGAGAGACAATCGAGGATGCTGCTGCGCTTGCAGGTTCACAAGACACCGATTCTACTTCAATCAACGAAAAGACAATGCTCATACCTGATGCCAGCTTGGGAGTTGAAGCGCCCCAAGAGTCACTTCCAAGCAACGAGCCACAGACAGATGCTGCAGGTGAACCAGAGACGCAAGCCGAGGAGTTCTGGGCACTGCCGAGCAAGAAGTCAAAGAAGGACAAGAAAAAGAAGGGCAAGCAACCCAAATCAGCAACAGACTCCGGTGCCGCAACCCCCAATGTCCAAGAGGATGTCATCAATACGGAAGTTGAGACTACAGGAACAGAACTCTCCACACCTACCGACGCACAAGAGACGCAAGCCGAAGATGAGTGGGCTGAGGCACCTGCAAAGAAGTCCAAGAAAGACAAGAAGCGCAAAGGCAAGCAGACCGCTGAGACGCTTGCCGGTGCTGCTGCTGCTGCTGTCAGCCTCATCCCGGCTGTAGCTGAACTGCTTTCGGACAAGAAAGGGACAGAATCGATGGTGGGAACGGAGCATACTCCGGATGAGCTCACAAAGGGAATGGACGAATCAATGCCACGCGAAGAGGCAACACCGCAAGAGGCGATTGAGCAAACGGGCCCTGACGATAATGTTCTGGGTCCGACAATACCTCCAACAGAGCTAGAACAAGCGACAACAGTCCAGGAGCCATCTGCGAAAGATCCTACGGAAGAACCACCTCAAGAAGCCATCCAACCAACACAAAAGGGTGTGGAGACAGAAAGTGTCTGGGGAGCGCTGGTCAAGAAGGGCAAAGAGGGCAAAAGAGGCAAGGAGCTGGAGTCCGAACCAGCCACTACACCGCCCAAAGATGTTGCGGTGTCTGGTGCCCAGCGTTGTGATGATGACACCTTCGAGATCAATCCGGTCGCATTGGGGTTCACCAAGCCATCACCTGATCAGGGCCTGAAAGCTCTTCTCCCTGGCATCGAAACAGTAAACCTAGCCAACACCGAACATCTTGTTCTTCCACCAGTGAATCTCCCGTCGCCTGAACTCCTGACGGGAAGTCCACCGCCCAAGGAACTTTTGGCCCCTCCTCTGGACGCCGCACTTGCTCGTGTGCAGGAAACCGGCACTACCGCCCCTGATGTGCCGATCGAGTACAGTGGCACAGACAAGGACACTAAGGCTGACAGCGATGGTGGTGCGGGCACTGAGACAACCAAATCTGCTGCTGCTAAAATAGCAAAGGAGGAGACACCTGAAGCCCCAGCTACTGAAGAGCCAATGCCCCTGAATATTGAGCCTTCTGCACGCGACATCGCCGCTTCCTACCTGGAAGAAAAGCCGGCTGACCAACCAGTTACTGAAGAACCTGTGGCTGCTGAAGCCAAGCCTGAACCAAGCCCACGCGAGATCGCGGCTCAGATACTGGAAAAGCCGGGCGCAATCGGTAGCTCCAAGCCTCAGGACGAGCCAGTTTCTGAGGCTAGAGAGATTGCAGCTACGTGGCTTGAGAATAAGACAACATCGACCAGTCAGCCCGCGGAAGAAGTGCAACCCGAGGTCCTATCAGGAGAACTACAACCTGACACCTCACCAAGCAGCAAGAAAGACGGGCAAGACGGCGAAAAGCTTGTTGAAGCCGCGGCCGTTGCAGGTGGAGTTGCTCTAGCGGCACAGACCTTTAAAGGAACGAGCAAGAAACCAGAGGATAAGGACGACGAGGCAACGCAGGAGCTGCTGGAAGAACCTGAACCTACGAACACATTCGTTCACAAGCCTACAGTTACGCATGAGAAGAGCGAGGAGTCAAAAGTGGAGGACGATAAGACAGGCGACCGGCATAGTGCCATGGTCACGGCAGAGGGAATTACAAAGGAAGTGCCTAGGTTGAAAGAGATGACCAAACTGGCTCATGATGATGAGGATGTCGACAGCCCCATCTTGGGTCGTCCTGATTTAGACAAGAGAAAGACGCTGACGGCAAAAGACGACAAGACACTCTTGCCGATCCAGGAGCCGTTCTCCTTCCGTGAGGACGTTGCGGAGGATGAAGTCAACACTCCAGTCGAGGCCACAGATCGCTCACGCGGATTAAATCTGAACGAAGACAAACCACACAACTCTCCTAGTCGATCGATTCCTTACATGTCAAGCATCCCGGACCTGAGACGTTCGCTCATGAGCTTGCCACCTGTTCAGGAGGAAGAAGTCGAGGAAGAGCAAGCAAAGGAGCACCAACATCGGATGAGGACGCCGCAGGTAAACAGAGACAGTGGCTTCATCTCCGATGCTGCCACGCCACGCAGACGAAGTCATCATTACGAGGATGACAGCCATCGTGACAGCGGTGTAAACCTCCGGGAGTGGCCCGAGAGCACGTCACCTCGCACGAGCAGGCGGGACTTGGAGGCTCACCGGGCAACATCCGGCCCTGATGATGAAGTACACAGTCATCACCAGGAAACCCCCAAGTCGGAACCCAGACCAACATCCTCCGTCGCGACACCCGAGGTGACACGTATTAGCGGTAGCAGAGGTGGCCTTGCTCACACTCCCAAGCTCAAGGAGCCGTCGCCAGCACTAACGACACCAGAGCCCCAGAAGGTGACAGTCAAGAAACGGACAGCGACAAAGCAGTTAGACAGAGAACCTGAGCCAGCTGCGCGCAATGTCGGCGCTCCCCTTACAGTTCCATCGCCTGCGCCATCAGAACGACGAGTCGTTTCTGACAACAGCTCATTATACCACAACCGAGAGCCCTTAAGAAGATCACCAGTGTCCTCTGATCTGGGCCTGGCAGCGCGACGGTCCGCTTCTAACACCAGCATGTCCCGCTTGCGCACCCCTGAACCGCTCAACTTGCGGCCTGACAGTCCAGGCAGCGTTCGCTCTCTCCACTCTGCCACACCGCCATTACGACGAAACAGGATTAGCGGGGATCTGCGGGCCGTGTCACTCAGCCAACGCAGCGTGTCCGAGCTGTCAGCGTCGTCACCGGCCACACCCACCAATAAGGGCAAGGGTGATAGTGATAAGAAAGAGGCTGCCACTGCCGCAGCAGCTCTGGGGGCTGGAGTTGCAGCTGGTGCCGCAGCTCTCGCGCTTGCTTCCAACACCTCCCGAGCTTCGGCCAGCACGACACCGGTCGCTAACGAAGGCCGTGTCCGTAGCAAGGACATGGCCGACGTATACGTAAGTCCTTCCACTCTTGATTCTTTGCTTCAATTGACTGACAAGGCTCCTCAATGGCAGGATGGCTATGGCGAGGGTCGCATCGGCTCGCCCCGGTCACCGACGCGACCGCACAGCATGCGTCGCCGCCAAAGCATGCAAGTGCTGGACCTGGAAAACAAAGTCAGAGAACTCGAAGCCGAGAACCTCGCCTTGTCGGAGTCGCGCAACGTCCTGCAGCACATGTCCAACCAACGCACGTCTAGTGCATTAGCCGAGCGCGATGTCACCATCGGGCAGCTCAAGCAGAACCTTGCATTTCTGCAGAAGGAGGTCGAGCGCCTGACCGAGGTCAATGAAGGCCTCAACAGCGCCAATGCCCAGATCGCCGTGACACATACTGAACGATATCGGGATCTCGAATCGAAATATGCCGATGCCATCCGTGAACTGGAGCAGGCCCGCAGCCAGAGCAGTGTCCTGCGCGAAAAGGACGCCGAGATCGCCAAGTTGCGCGTCCAACTCGAGGAAGCCAAGCAGAAGATTCGGACCATGCAAGACCAGATACTCGAGTCGACACCCGGTACTGATGCGCCTGACTACCTCCGCGTCCAAGACGTCGATCACTTCGACCACCGGTGCCAGCAGCTTTGCAACCACGTTCAGCAATGGGTCCTCCGCTTCAGTAAATTCAGCGACATGCGTGCCTGCCGACTGACTTCAGAGATCAACGACGAGAAGATCATTGACCGCCTCGACAACGCCGTGCTCGACGGCTCCGACGTGGACACCTATCTCAACGACCGTGTCCGCCGGCGCGACATCTTCATGTCCATGACCATGACCATGATCTGGGAATTCGTCTTCACCCGGTACCTCTTTGGCATGGACCGTGAACAGCGTCAGAAACTCAAATCCCTTGAAAAGGTCCTCCTGGAGGTCGGGCCACCACACGCCGTCCGACAATGGCGAGCCATCACCCTGACCCTCCTCTCTCGCCGGCCACAATTCAAGCAACAACGCGACACCGACACCGAGGCCGTCGTACAAGCCATCTTCCAGACCCTAAGCGTCATCCTGCCCCCTCCCACCAACATGGAAGATCAAATCCAATCCCAGCTCCGCAAAGTCATGCGTGAAGCCGTCGACCTCGCCATCGAGATGCGCACCCAACGGCCGGAATACATGATGCTCCCGCCCCTGCAACCGGAATACGACGACACGGGCGAGCTCACGGAAACCGTCTCCTTCAACGCCGCACTGATGAACGAGCGTTCCGACTCGGGCACCTCCAACGAGGAATGGGAGGCCGCGCATTCCATCGTGCGTATCGTCCTGTTCCCACTAGTCGTCAAGAAAGGCGATGATAGGGGTGTGGGAGACGATGAAATCGTCGTCTCGCCTGCGCAGGTGCTGGTTGCGAAACCGGAGAAGAGGAGGACGATCAGAATGGTCACGCCGTCTAGCGATGCCGGCGGCGCGAGTCTGATCAGTCGGAGCGAGAGGATGAGTACCGCTAGTCCCGCGGCGACGATGAGGCATGGTAATGGGAGTGATGTCAGGATGGGGAATGCGCCTTCTTTGTGAACGGCATGGGATTTTGAAAAGTTACAAAGGAGCATGACCGAGGGGGTTGTGAATGAGGGGTGAGGGAAGTTGAAATACAAAGGCATGGTGTTTTGGAGTCTTTTTCTTGGCTTCGCAAATGTTATTTTTGGCTTATTCACGATAATGAAAGCTTGTGTTTATGTTGATACCTGTTGTGCTTTCAAGTCTGTGTGTATATATTGCATTCAGAGGCCGGTTGTGAACAGGATATCGAGTCTGGTCTCATGAATCCCATAGTCTACTCCATTCTCACCCAGCAACCGAAATGTCTTCCGTCAGGGCAGTTCGAGACTCGGTCCTGGAGATAGACAACCGCTCCTGGTTGGTCGCCGACAGACTTATCATTTCTCTACAGCCTACAGCACCGTCCTCTGGGCCATTCTGGAGTGATGGCGCAGATGCGTTCTACACCATTTCAGAGCTAGCAGGCGAGCACCCACTGCCGCCAACTTGCCCACTTCCATCCTCTAGCCCCGTACAACTGGTCCACGACGCAGGTGATGCCAACGCGGCCTGGAGGATCGGTGAAGCCTTCCTCAAGGTGCAGACGCAGTTCCGCCCCAAGTGTACACGCGAACACGCGACCCTGGATTATCTCCATGACCCCAGCAACAACCTGGAACTAACCTGCTCCATTCCCCGCGTCTTGTACCACCACGAGTTCAACGAGCGATACTACCTCATCACCACTCGAGTACCGGGCGAGCCGCTGGAGAAGGCATGGCCATCCATGGACGAAGAGGCAAAGCAAGCGTGTGTCACCCAAGTCGTGGAGGCATGTAAAGAGCTTGCTCGGAAAGAGAACGACACCATCTGTGGAGTGGACGGTGATGAGCTCTCCGAGACCTGGCTCACCGTCTCCCAAGCAGCGGAGCAACAGTACTCCCACGCGGCACTGCTTGCAGCTTGCCGAGCTTTGGGGATGGTGGAGACCACCTTCTCACTGGCCCACTGTGACCTTGGTCCAATGAACGTCCTCGTGGACTTGCAAAACGGTAGCAAGGTTGGTATCATTGATTGGGAGATG
The DNA here is from genome assembly GCA_003635345.1 of Coniochaeta pulveracea. Lineage (NCBI taxonomy): Eukaryota > Fungi > Ascomycota > Sordariomycetes > Coniochaetales > Coniochaetaceae > Coniochaeta > Coniochaeta pulveracea. Next base: position 341,036 of record QVQW01000016.1, on the reverse strand, counting down.
GCCGGGTTTGTTCCGAAGACATGGATCAGGACCAAGTTTCGCGTGTGCGGCGCAATGAACTTTGACTTTGCCATGGGGGATGAAGAGCGAGCCGGGGACTGGAGACGACGAGTCCAACTACACTTGGCTCGCGAGGGCTTCCCAGAGGTTGCCGAGGCCTGGAAAAGGCTGTTCTGGGAGGACTGGCACGCCCGCTTTGGCTGAACGTGCTTGCAAAGTAAGGACTTTTATTTTTATATACGACACACCCTATCGATCATTCTGTATGTCTTCTCACAAATCAACCAAGGTAGCCTTGTCGACAATGAGTGAACCCGTCCTATGTGCCTAAGTCTAGTAGTGTATTTCAAGCCTTGTTACTGAAGACTCCGTCTTTGTGAGCTTGTCACAGCTTTACTACCAACAAGGGAGACCGGTCTGTAGCCTGGGATATGACTGAGGTGTGCTATGATCTACTCCGCCTGTATAAAGAATTTGCTGGCTGCAAGATGTGAGGATTCAGCTACCCCCTATTCATTCGCTGCGGCACACGGTCATGGCTAACTGACCTGTCACAGCTAGCAGCAAGGTTTACAAAACAGAACAATCGAACTGGTCACGAGCCAGTGCGCCTCCTAAGAAGCATCCGTTAGCACTGAACAATGGTTGCAACTCCTGCAAGTTCTTTGTCCCCTGTGGCCGCCTACCCATGGCACGTATAAGGCGTTCTTCTCCCCGTCTCCGCGGGTTCATTCGCCAAGTACTTAACTCTTCTTCTACATCAATATCATCCCCAACTGATATAATGGCTGTCCTTGTGGTTGACGAGCTCGTAAACGCCTGGAATTGTTCTTTTTGCGGCTATAACAATTTCACGTCATATAAGACGTGTGCCGGCACGGTCAACGACGGCAATGGGGGCACCAAAACATGCGGCAAGCCAACCACCTTCGTTTAGAAAGGTTCATATAAGCGAGGTATCTACTTAGTGCTAAGCCTACAACTAATTGATCAAATCGAAGGTTTTATCAAACCGAAAGATTTATGCGCTTTTGGGTTTACCTTACTATTGCTAAAACGTTAATTATAGATATTAGATATTAAGGAGCGATTAAATTGTATTTTCAGGCTTATATTTTATTTGTTAGGATTTACGCTAGCTGCTAAAATTCCTACGTTTTCTAAACCGAAGGATTTATACGAAATCCACCCCCCCCCCGACCTGATTCCCCTTAAGCCAATGCAACGGACAGAGGTGGGAAGAGCAAAAAACGAGACTCGAGACGAGTCGTATGCCCACTATCAGAATCGAACTGATGACCTTGTCATCACATCTGTGATACTAGTGACACGCTCTACCACTGAGCCAAGCGGGCTTCTTGCCATACATGCGTTGAGCTCAACGAGTCATGATGGTAGCTTCCACATGCAGGTATAGAAGCCAGCACATTCCAGTCATTTCAAGTCACCCTATGCACTATGCTGCTTGGGGCTTGATGGTTCTAAGATGCAGCTGAGCAGTCAACAGGGCTACCCTCACAATGTTCACCCTCTACTTTGCTCCAAGAAATGGAGTTGTGGGGAACAAGTTAGGCTTTGACTGCTTCCTAGCCCTAGCCATATAGCGAACGATCACACGACACAACGGATGTTGCAGTGTTAGATCTCCACGGCTGAGAAGCCGACTCAAACCTTTGCACAATGGACACGTCTTCGTCATGTACTGCCTACTCCTCCTACTCCTCCCTGAGAGGGGGGAAGGGCGGCCTTTCAAACCAAATTGTACTGAATTCGGCCCGTTGTAGTTGACAACGACTATTGGGCGTGTTGTACTGCAACATGGGTGGACACCAACAACACTACGCAAGTAAACAACGGCCCCAGAGCCGACGGACTGTTGGTCCGTGCATAGTGACAATCCTTGCCTGGGTTTCATCGTTCTCGAACCCCTGACCATAACAGGCAACACGTCTTCTTGGCGAAGCGGGTTTAGTGCAACTCCAACCCCTCGGATCCAGCCCTAAGTTAGAAGGGGATCCCTGCTTGTCATTGCCCAACCTCACGACTTTCTAGCGGTGTAAAGAAGGTCGTCACACCCAACCAATCCACTTCTCACGCAGAAACAACACATTTCACAAGGTCTTCAGACCCCCCCTCTCCGCCTTTCAAGACACGGTCTCTCCACCGCCCGTCGTGATCCCAGGCCCGTTCTCCTCACTTACACCACCCTCCCCCAGATCGCAACAATGGGTCTCCTAGACGACGCCGCCAGCACCCTCTCCGGCCGCTCGTCCCACCGACCCTCCTCGCACAAGCACAAACACCGCTCCAGCACGGTCAAACACAGCCGATCCCACAGTAAATCCGACTCCGACACCCGCTCCCGCAAACACCGACGATCCTCCCCCTCCTCACGCTCAAACCTCAGTTTCCCCGGGCTGACCTCCGGCTTCTGGGGCGGCGGGGAGGACAAGCACAGACGGGAGAAGCGGGACCGGAGTCGAAGTCGGACGAGGTCCTTCTTCGGCTTCGGCGATTGGGAGGACAAGGACTACAAGCGGCGGAGTCGGTCGGGGCCGAGTTTCTTCGGACTGAGCGGGGGGGATGCTAGTACGAGGAGTTTCTTTGGGTTCGGTATGTCTCAGCCCTCCCCGCTGTTGGCTTGCATGATGAAAAGAGACATGTTGTGCTGACTGTGGTTGTACAAAACAGGCGAGCGTCACCACGGCGGTTCATCGTACTACAAGCGCTCGCCGCGGCCGAACTTCCTGCATCGCACGCTTCGCAAGCTCAGACGTCTTCTGAGGGATCTGGTCTACTACGCCAAGCGGCACCCGATGAAGGTGTTTATGCTCGTCGTCATGCCGCTGATAACGGGTGGTTTCCTGACGGCTCTGTTGGCAAGGTTTGGACTGCGGCTGCCACGGGAGATAGAGAAGATGCTTGGTGTGGCGGGCAAGGCGGCGAGTGGTGACAGCATTGGCTTAGTGGGCGACGCGGTTCGGATGGCGAGCGGCGGGTTTGGTGGTGCGGGGGTGCAGGAGACGAAAGTCAGTGTTGATCGGGCGAGGAGAGGGGGTTATGAGTGGGAGAGACGCCGTGTTGAGAGGGATGTGTGGCCGGAGAGTGGTGAGAGTGACTGGGGCATCAGTGGACTGGTGTCCGGTGTCGGCAAGATGTTTATGTGAACGACTACTGATGATACCATTGTGTTAAGAAGCTTAACATACCTTTGGGGTACGAACTAGATATGCTATAGATAGATGATTAATGACTTGAAATGGGTACTTATGAAGCCAACTGTGTATGAAACGATCACTTTGGGTTGTTTAGGACATGGGGGACTGGTCAAGCCTTTAAGACTCGATGAACAGTACTGAAAATTCTATTAGAACGAATAAGCGTGACGGCTAGGACTTCTATTCCGCCATCCTTTCCAAGAAGAAACACGAGTACGCTAAACCTTTTATTCAACCATTCAGTATGCTCCTTCCGACCCAAGAGAGGAAAGGTCTCGAGGCTAAGTGCTACCGTCCCTTGCGCCGTCGACCACCAGCTGGTTTCCGTTTTGTGGCGTCGGAACCGGAAGACTTCTTGGTCCGCGACGCAGGTCGTTCCGGTTCTCTGCGAGCTTCAGGTTCTGGTACCGGTATTGGTTCTGGTGAGTCCTCGATAATGATGACTTCACGTTCTTGAACCCTCCTGCTATCGCCAAGAATGCCACTTCCAGCAAGGGCACTGCCTCCTTCCTCGCTAGCCGTGTCTCCACTACTCCCACTGCTTTGACGCCTCAGTGGGCTGCCGTACCCTTCTACAGGCCCAGCTGCATAAACCGAGTAACCTGCAATCAGGGCGGGATTGGAGACATTGCGCCGCCCGGGTATGGGCGCAGGAGGATAGGGTGTCCCTGGGTCCATGTACTGGAACGGGTCCAAGCCACCTGATCCATACCGCTGTGCGTTAGGGATCGAAGGAGCCGAAATCGAGGCAGGCAGTGCTTGACCATAAGAGGGCACCCGGAACTCGTCACGCCCGCCTCGGGACTGGGGCCGACTGGAGCCATCTGAAACATGCCGAGATGCCGACGGAGGGTGGTTTCCCCGCTGAACATAAGAGAAGCGGAATGGTGAGCTGCCCCTGGAACGATCCAGGGTATGGTCACGACTTGCTGGTCTTTGCGATGATGCTGTGCCCGATCGTTGTCGACTACGGGTCGAAGCCAAAGGTGGCGGGAAAACGCCCATCGGCGGGTAATTGACCTGATCCTGTTCGTCACCATAGCCGCCGGGACCAGAAGGGTATGGCGCAGCCTGTTCAGGCACGATTGACCCTGCTCTTCTGCGCTGAACATGTTCAATGGTCGGCTCTAGCTGGGAGATCGGCACAGCAAACCGCTTCTCCCTCTCTTGCCTTTTCTTCCTCTCTTCCTCCACCCTGATACGCTGTTTTCGACGTTCCAATGCTAAGAGCTCTTCCTGGCTGAGATTGACGTCCTTCTTTCCTTTGGCACGGGCCCGCCGAACTCTTGCCAACGCCGACTCGACCAGTTCCTCTTCTCTGTCTTGGACTGCGGCTTGTATCTGTCTGTCGTCGCCGTAAGCCAAGTTGTCGTCCAAATCGTCATTCGACGTTTCCTCGTCCTCCTCCTCGTACTGCTGATTATAGGTTCTGCGAGACCGTATCCCGCTGGCTTCACCCATGTCTATACCCGTAAACCGAAGTGGATCGCTAACAATCCGTGTGCTGCGTGTTCCTGCAGTCAATAACCCAACGCCGTGTGAATCGCTATCCTCCTCGCTGTCGACCTCTTCCACTACGCGTCGACCAGAATTCCAAATATCTGATACACCGCCTCCAACATCCGCTTCCCCCGCGCGCGCCGTTTTTCTCCCGCGACCGCGCCTCAGTGGTCTTCCCCATTGGGGCGCAAATTTGGGAGATTGCGGCCGACCACCTAGACCGCCTCCCCGGAAAAAGCCTCATCGATTGGCTTTTCCATAAAAGCGGCGTGACCAATGATGGTCACACCGCTAGCGCCGATGATCCAGAGGATGAACTGGAACGGCGAAGCCCACAGAAACACGGGCACGGCTATGATGTATACACCCGTGTACAGCTGCGAGGTAGTGAAACGTTGGCTGCCAATCTCGAGGTCACGGCCACCTAGTTTCCCAATTACCCAGTGCGCAGCGATGACAAAGATGATGTCAAAGAGCAAGGCTAGGTTGGTGAGGAATCCGTAGATGCAGATCATGAGCAAGACAATGAGATAGTTGCTGGAGAAGCGGCCGAGGTTGTAGTTGACACGCGACTGGACCTCGCCAAAGTCAGCCGGCTTCGAGACATGTTTGAAGTCAAAGAACTCGGTGATGGGCCGAATGTTGGAAAATCGTTGGGCGAGCGAAGTCTCTCGCATGCTGGCGAAGCGATCTCCAAGGTGGAGACGCGAGGTCAAGGCATCGAGTGGAATCTGTATACGAGCCATTGTGATTGATGTTTTTTGGAGCTTCGTTTGAGAAAGTTGCTACTGATGTGTCTATCGGTTTCGGCGATTGAGGGAAGGAAACGCGACAGCGCAGGTGTTCGACGGAGGTGTGATATTTGTTGTCCAAGCTGGAATGGTAGAGTTTCAAAAGCTGCGTGTACAAAAGGAGATCTGTCGAGACCCGTAAACTTTGAATTAGCTCTGACGAATAAAAAGGCAGCAACCATCCCAGCTTCAGATTACGCCCTAAAGTAGGGGTACCATAACGCAGAAGCAGATTTGTCCTTTCGATAGTGGAGTGAGTGACTGAGAGAAGCATGACTTACAGCCCGGTAAAAGGGAGCTCCTGTCGGCTCGTGTATTTCGCGATGTCGAAGAATATTTGTTCAAGGGGGTCGCTGAACGGTGACAATCGGAAATGGAGCTGCTTGTCCCAAATGTACCAGCGGCCCGAGCTTGTCTAAGAAAGAGACCCGGGACCCGACCCGCTTGCTGTTTATCGTTTGTGGTTTCTACACCAATCCGTACCAGCTCCTCCCAAATGCCAGCCTGATGTTGGCCATCTGGAGAGGAAGACAGACCAGGAGGAGAAATTGGTGAGAAGCAAGCCTTTGAATTGACAGCAGAAACTGGAAGAGCGGTGTCCTTGGCTTTTCAGCAGAACCTGTTGTCATCCTCCATCTTTTTACTGGTTCTGTGGGGTACAGCGGGGAGTCAATGCATTTGGTCATCCGCGTCACTGCCGCAGCGCTCCTTCCTCTGCTAACAAGCTTGCAGGTTGCCCGCCCACGTAGACAAAGCGACGCCACAAACTGAACCATACATGTACAGGCCTACCACACGTTGTCAGGATTAAACTGCCCGAGACGGCTGTGTCACTAGCAAAATGGGGGAGTAGTTCAGGTTGGGCTGGGCTGGGCTGCCAATGCCCGATATGCTGTGACGAGTGTCATGGTGCTGTCTTTTACTATGTGGCGAACGCTCTCGCCTGGCCTGACGAAGCCACGCTCTCATCATAATCCCGATAAGCGGCTGAATAACGTGTATCTCACATTACTTGACAGTAGGGAGGCAGGTTGGGCTCATTCACTACGTGTTGATCAGAGCCCTCCCTTGCCAGTAGGGCTACAGTAGAGACTTGCTGCAATGCCTCAACCGGTAACCGGCAAGTGCATGTACTGGGTGTTTCAAGGCACTCTATGAATGGATAGTAGATACCATGTAAGTGCATATCGGCTATAGTTGTCTAGTTGTCTAGAGTGCACCTGTTGGGCCTGGCGAAGCTCATGCCAGCTGGCCTGTAGTTTCACAGCGAGTGGGCGAACCCCTGTAGCGGCTCCCTTCAAAATAATTTACGTAGGGTCCCCTAAAAAGTAAACTGTCCTTACGCACCTTGGAGCCCAACACACATCCAAGCATGCTAAGATGAGGTTCTCGACATTATCAATTGGTCTATTGGCCGTCCTCACGCCTCTTGCGGCGGCATGGTCAAAAGAAGGCGAGTCTTATCCCTCCAGAACCGCCCGCAAATCGAATACAAATGCACCGGACTAACACTTCAAGCCAGACCGTGAAATCTTCCGCGTCCGCGACGAATTAACCCTCCACGAAGGGCCCGACGTGACCTTCTACGAATTCCTCGGCATCAAGCCGTCCGCCTCGCAGGACGAGATCAACAAAGCCTACCGCAAGAAGTCGCGGTCCCTCCACCCCGACAAGGTCAAGCAGCAACTGGCCGCCGAGCGCGCCAAAGCCGCCAAAGAGGCCGCCAAGAAGTCCAAAAAGGGAGTGCACGTCACCAAGCCGCCCACGCAGGCCGAGATCAAGGCCGCCGTCAAGCGCGCCTCGGACCGTCAGGCGAGACTGTCCATCGTCACCAACATCCTGCGCGGACCGGGCAGGGAGCGATATGACTACTTCATGGCGAACGGGTTCCCGACCTGGAAGGGCACAGAGTACTACTATTCCCGGTACAGACCTGGTTTCGGGACCGTGATCACGGGCTTGTTCCTGTTTGCCGGTGGCGTTGCGCATTATATTGCGCTGTACATGGGCTGGAAGAGGCAGAGGGAGTTCGTCGAGCGGTACATCAAGTATGCCCGGAATGCGGCCTGGGGCGAGAACCTGGGGTTGAACATCCCAGGCGTGGACGGTCAGCCAGCCCCTGCACCTGCGCCTGCTGCGGCCCCGAGACAAATGTACGAGGATGAGCAGGGACGACAGATGCCTGTGAACAGGAAGATGAGACGGATGCAAGAGCGCGATGCCAAGAAGGAGGCCGCTAAGGAAGCAGGTGCTGGGTCTGGTAGGAAGGGAAGACGGGCGGCGGCCAGCGCGGCTGCTTCCGCAAGCGCCAGCGGTAGTGCCACGCCTCAACCCCAGGCTGCTGGAGCTGGACCTACAGGTGCAAAGAAGAGGGTTGTTGCCGAGAACGGCAAGGTGTTGGTTGTGGATTCTCTGGGCGATGTGTACCTCGAACAGGACGATGAGGATGGAAACACGCAGGAATTCTTGCTCGACGTAAGTCTCCCTGCTTTCTCCTCACTTGGAAAACCGATACTGACATGTTGTAGCCCAACGAACTCCCCCGCCCGACGATCAAGGATACAGCCCTTGTCCGTCTTCCTCTCTTCATCTACTCTCAGACGGTAGGCCGTGTCATTTCCAAGCGCCAGACCGAGGAGGATCTCGAGTTCGAAGAGGAACAGGAGGAAATCGTCGACGATCAGGAAAGCTCTGAGTCCGGCAAGCGGACACCCAGCACCACCGACTCGGCCGAGGACTATGAAATTCTTGACAAGTCCGTCGAGCTCGAGGCTGACAAGGCTAAGACTACCGGAGCCAGCCAAAAGCAGGCCAACAAGCGGAAGAACAAGAAGAGGTGACCGGTCTATTCTATCCGGGCACGGCGGACGGTTTTTGGGCATGGCGACCCTCATTGGCGGCACGAAAAATGAATGACTGTACTGAATATGCAGGCGAGTTTGTATAGCACTAGGACAGGGAAGCAATGCATTTATGGCAAACAGCACCATCCACACCGGGACACTTGACCATCCAAAAGCGTCGCCCTTCTTCAGCCTTGTCACAGACGGAGTAAAGATCAAACGCCTGCTTTCAAACATTTCGAAATCCAGTAGTACTATTAGGTATCTTGTAAGCCAATGCCACCCGACAAAACACCAACGCTATGCTTTCCAGAAGCAACAGTGATAAAAACAATCCCCAAGTCATGTCTTCATCACAACCCATTCCCAAGTCCTGCTACTCACTCCTCCTCTCCTCATCATACGCCCCCAATATCCCCCTAACCTCTCCCTCCCCTCCCTCTCCACCCACGACATCCTCCTCCTCAATTCCCTGATCCTTCTTGAAACCCTCAATCACCTCCGCCAACTTCGCCCCCTCCCTCTTCCCGCGATCCGCGTTGACGAACCAGATCAACGGTGCCGGCAACCCCACCAGCGCCGCCAGGAACCAGAACGCCGGCCTGATCTCGCCCTTCTCCCCAATGATCAGTCCCACAATAGTCGGCCCAAAGACGCTGCTGCCCTTGTCGGTGATGGCGTAGAGGGCGTAGAACGCAGCCTCGGAGCCCGGCGGGATGAGTTCTCCGTAGAGGGAGCGGCAGTACCCGCTCAGACCGCCGAGGACGAAGCCGTAGACCGCGGCGAGGGGATACATCTCCCAGGCCTTCTGGAGGCCGACGACGCCCCAGCGCTGGACGAAGGGGAGGTAGCCCAGCAGGCCGTAGAGGGGGATGAGTTCGAAGAGGGCGATGCAGGCGAGGATGGTCTGGTGGGGTCTGAGGTTGAGTTTGGTGGAGATGAAGGCCCAGGAGAGGGCGCCGCAGACGCCCGCCATGGTGGAGATGACGTTGATCAGGCCCAGGGCCCAGGGTGTCATGTGCAGCTGAACCTTGGCGAAGAGGATGGCGGTGGAGGAGGTCGTGGCTATGGCGTCCGAGAGGAGGAACCAGGCTGCCAGGAAGAGGACGAGGTCGACGAGCCGCGAGGCCAGACGGACGGTGCGAAAGAGAGATCTCCAGGCGTAGAAGGTGGAGTAGATCCAGGCTTTGGGCCCGGATTGGGTGGTGGAGGGAAGAGGAGGGCCAGGACGGGGACGCAGCCAGAGGGCGGCCGGGATGGTGAAGACGAACCACCATGCGCCGATGAGGAGGAGGACGATGCGGAGGGACCAGACGGTGCTTTTCATCTGGATGAGGATGAAGATGGCGAGGCATTGGAGGAAGAGACCGGCGAAATAGCCGATTCCTATGCCCTTGGCTGATATCTGGGTGGATAGTGTTAGTTCCAATGAGGTCACGTCCTCATGAGTGGGTATGCGTTGTAGTTGTGGGCGCCCTGATGCGTCTGCTCCTAACAGCGCGACCGTTGAGTCGACCATAGCCTCGTCCTCTGACTCCTCCTCAATCGAGCCAAGACTATGCCGCACATGCACGTCTTGTGCATACTCCACCAGCGGGTGGTTTCGCACGAGTAGAGGAAGAAAGGAGTTAAGCAGCACGAAAGAAGCTCCGAACGACGTATTCGATACGATGGCCAGTAGTGCTCCAAGTAGATAGGTGTCCTTGTTGATAAAGATGTACAGCATCACCGAGGAGCTGCCGATCCACGCGAACGCAAGCAGGAGCTTCTTCCTGAAGTTGCCGTGGTCGGCGGCCGTGCTGATGCTCACTACTATCAGCGCCTGTAGAAGGACGCTGACGCTGAAGGTGTACATGGCGAAGCTTGCCGTGTTGATCTCCATGCCCAGAACGTATACAACACATTGGCCGACGTCTGTTTTATCGGTGCTCGAGCCGCATGGTTTCGTCCGATCGCTCAGCAGCACACCGTTTTCTCGGGCTAATGATTCGAGGAGGATGGGGATGAAGGAGCCTGTAAGATATCAGTCGCGTCCTGTCGTAGGAGAAGTTTACCTCCAAGCCATGCTTCAGCCCGACGTACCAATTCCTATTCCCAGCGTGTTAGTCAGACCACCCAGCACACGCCCGTCCAATGCACCAGTACTCACCACATATCACATACACCTCCGCCGCAAAAGCATAAGCGTACCATCCCGCCAACTCCTTGTTGCTAGTCGGCCGCGTATCCTCCCCAGGATACTTGGGTTCCCCAGCCCTCTCCTCACCATCAAGCGTGCTATCAACGGAAGCCATGTCGTCGTCTTCGTCGGTGTCGGATCTCTCGTCATCAGCCTGGAACATGGACGAGCTATGCGACCGGAACGACTTCTTGCTCGCATGCGACAACGTAGAGATCAGGCGTGGTGCAGGCGGTGGTCGTTCAACTCGTGGAACCATTGTTCCAGTCCGAGCACTTCAGACGAGGGGGGATCCCCTCGGCTGAGGTCAGCCCTGTGAGATGGGGAAGCACTGGCCAGCACTAGCAGCAGACCAAAGGGTAACTCCCGCGCCGGATTGGGACTCCACTAATGACGTTCGCAGAGCAGCGGGCAGCTGGTTGCTACGGCGAATTGTTTTGTTCTCCGCAAAGCTTATCGATATGAAAGCCGGGTTCATCCTTGATGTTCAAGATCATGGACGACTTCGCATCGGACACGAAAATGCGAAAACCATGAGGAACAATGTTACCAACCATTGTCGCCCTCGGGTTACCTCTTTCAATATAACGTCGGCCGGCCGGGAGATCTCACACAGGTCATGCGACGGGAGAACCAACCTTGAACGGGACAGACATCGTATGCATAGCTCCGTCTCCACTCACTTCAACCTCCAAGGGTCCATCTCCCGCAGCCTGTGATCCCTTATTCGACAGCCTCCTGGCGTTTGCTGCCCGATGGGACAGGGTCCAGGTACAGTTCAGGTCTAGTATGATGGATTGTATCCCAGTTTGGTCGTCAACTTTGTCATGATCAACCAAGTTTCTAGTGCTTGATGCGACCTCAACGGGTCCCTCTGGTTATCGACGCGGGATGCAAGTGGTGAAAGAGGTGGGTGTGGAGTACATTAGATCCGGTCGCTCACACCGCATACGATGGCGCCGTTTTATGCGAACCTATACCGACCAAGATCTTCGAGCGTACATTCCGGGTAGTCGTTAATTGTGGTAAGTGTGGTTGGTTGCTTGATGCTTGGCAATTCCGGCTGGCAGGACAAGAGACGGTGAGGAAGCCGATAAGATTGCGCGCGATGGAGAGGTCAAGTCTTTCTATGCATCATGATGGGCGATTACCCTCAAACTTGGGCTAGCGGCGAACCGATGTAGAGCATTGAATTGAAGGGTGTAATAGACAAACAAATGGTATTATAGCAGCTAGACGAACTGCAGGTATCATATGAAGTGCATATCAACAACAAACACAACCGGCACGAAATCAGCTACTAAGTAAACCACGTCTTGGACCAATATGAGCGTCGGCACCACTTCGTGATCACCTTCGCATAGACCCCAAAGACATTCAGCCCATAGCTCTGGTGTCTGGCAAGAAGCGTTCAATACCCGATCCCATACCCATGCCGAACCATCGCACACCGCTTCCAGCTCCATCCCCTATCCCTCATAACCCCACCATTGTCATCCCTCTATTTCTTGCCCATGCCAAAAAGCTTATGCTTCAACTTATCCGCCAGGCCCTGAGGCGAGCGCTCTCCGTCCGGGACGCGGATGGCGTGCTCTTTGCCGTGGTGATGCTCCTTGCCGTGCGCGAGGTGCTCGTTGCCGGCGCCGCCGCGGCCCGTGTGGTAGTCTACGTCCTCCGGGGGCGCCGGTTGCATGGCTGCGGGCGTCACGAGTTCGCGGTCTTTGCGGTGGAAAGACTCCCGGCCTGGGTCGCCTATGTTTCCGGCTCCTGTTATGTGTCAGTGATTTTGGACTCCGTCTGCTGATTTTCTAGGACATGGTGAGCTTGAAGGTTATGGCATCGCTGTGGTAATCGTCCTTTGGCGACCGTGTTCCGGAGCTAACAAATGGAGGAGCATTTGGGGAAGACCCCTTATCGCCAGCTCTTTCTTGGCATGCTCTTAGCGTCTTGTCCCAACGCCTTTGAGGCTGGAGCTGCGATAAGGATCATGAGATCCTGCTGCCTGTCGCAGTCCGTGACAATACTGATAGGTCTGTTGGATGCCTTCCAATGTTGTGATGCCCGAGGTCGGAGCCCCATGTTCGCATCGTGCAGCAGAAGAGAAAGGAAAGTGGTGGCTTCTAACCTCCGCGACCAGCGCTGAAAGCGCCGTCGTCATGGCTCCCTTCAACTCCGACTCGGACAACCTCGCCGTCCACGTAGGGCGTATCATCTGGCTTGATATTTCCGGCACCGCCGCGGCCGTGCGACACGTCTGGGGTATTAGGTCTTGAGGACGTTGACATTGTAGGTCCCTTGCTCGCGTATACAGGCTCGAAGGTGTAGTAGGGTGGGTGTAAGTCGTAAGAATTACGGAGGCAGATTCGGAAGAGCCGACACTGTGGGGTGACTGGATCTTATAGCGAGAGCACACAAAGCAAGTGTGTAAGGCTGTACAGTCACGAAGCAAGGATGACACAGGATAGAAAAGTTACAGAGGACAGGCGGAAACAAATGTCCCAACATCACGATAGATATGCCTTGCTTTGCTTGCCTTGCCATACCTTGTACGTCCCTACGGTAGGTTTCCAAATAAGGCTTAGTTAGCCCTTTCCCAGCAATCCCATCGACGCCGTGTGCGGGATATATCGCTTGGCATCAGAGCCAAAACCATTCAGCTGTCACGGTTCGTCAACGAGACACCAAACCTTATTACGTACCGATAGCACTGATTTGTCTGTTTCTATGCATCAATCTGTAACAGGGTCTAGCTATCTGCTTTGGGGGTTTGCCTACTACCAATGTAGCTACATGGCATTTGCTCCGGGAGCTACCGTTCGTTGCGATCATCATTGCAACCTGGCTGGTGTTCGACAATAACTGCAAGAGTGCGTCATCCAGAACATCTTCATCCAACAGCCAAATGTGACTATCAGGTCCGATGTCATTTGCGAGACAAATGTCCATGACGTAAAGAATCCCATGCACCAGAGCATCAGAAACCGGACAGGTACACGTGTGTACCTTACACCCGTGGACGTTAGACGTGGACGTTCCTGAGAGAGATAAGATAACTCCACATGATTGGACAAACGATGAGCTGCGCGCAGGACGCGGCTTGGAGGCTGGGCATGTGAACATGCAAATCAAACCTGGCTTCGCACATACAATGCGCCCTTCCTTATACTTCAGTGGAATTATGATCGTCAGGTACAAGTTTGCCAGAAGGGACTGCCTTCACAAACGGGCTATGCTATGAATGCCAACTCCTGCTCATGCCATATCAACGCCAGAAAGAACAAAACTTGCGCCCGCACTGGGTATCGAAGCACCAACACCTCGGTGACTTCAAATCGTTCAACATGACCGTTCAACATAATAACCTTATTTAAACCTGTCAGCACAATCCCATGGTATTAACAGCAAAAACAGACGTCCTCCCGGACCAAGATCCTGGCCTCAGAGCATTTCCTCGTCATCCATGCGCAGCTGGACCAAGCGACCATACTGATTCTCCATCTGAGCCTGCTGATCCCAGCCGCAAGGGGATACCGAGTTGTAGACCGGGTCGGTCGCCTTTTTGTAGGAAGTGCTCAGAATGGCTCCCTTGTGACCCTGGAAGCTGGCCTCAGCCAAAGCGCGACGGGCGGATTCCTCATACTCCCGTCTGGCCATGTCTTCGTAGCCTGAAGTCATGTATGGCTCCACGAATTGCTGCATATGAGGATCGATGTTGACCCAGCGACCATCGCCAGACTGAACCGGGGTGAGCGGAGTGCCGTCCAGGCTCATGACCGACTCGTTGTCCTGTTGTTGCTGGTCATAGCGAAGTTTGGCCAGCGCCTCTTCTTGCTCAACGGTGGTGGAGCTCCACGTAGCCGTAGGATTGTTCTCGACGTTGTTTGGTGGGCAGATGCGCCACAACTCGACCAGTCTCATCTGTTGCGCAGTGTCGGCGGATCGAAAGAGCTGCAGCTGGGGGGCCGAAAGGCCGGATGGATCAACGCCATGGGTACGCAGGACCTGTAAAACAAGCTCATGCTCACCCAATGTTGGTTGAGAAGCCGATCTTGAAGTCGGTTGGACTGGCTCGGCGGGATTGCGGGCTAGGTGGGAAGAGTGGGTGTAGTGCTGGGAGATGTAGACAATCTTGGCCTCCTCTTGAGCAACCTGGATAGGATCCAGAGTCATATTCTTGGAGAAGAGCGAGGCAAGCTCCTCAGGAGACTGCATAGTGGGCCGTGTGACGAACATTGCCTGGTCATCACGGGTTAGCTGCTAGTTGGAAGTGTAACCCGAAGCTCCATACCTCGGTGTTGTACATGTACAATATCCAACAATATCTTGTATCAAGGCCAAGTCAACAGCTGATCCAAATGACGGGCACTGGTGCGAGGAAAGGTAGGAGGTGGATGGTCAGCAAACAGCAACTGGCAGGCAATCTGTTAGACGCTTGAGTCGATTGAATAGCTGGTGAGAAACTGGTTGTATTTGAAGTCTATGTACTTGATGCAGCTTCGACAAAATGGTTGTCAAGCCGAAACCGGTAGGGAGTTCGCTAGAAAGTGTGACTGGGTAGGTCAACACTCGAGAGAAGAACAGTAAGGAACTGTTACCCCGACGCTGCTTTTGTTGAGATTCAAGAGCAACGAACAGGCGATATCGTGGCCGGGTGTCCCGATCGTTGATACAGCTCGTGGCCACTTGAAATGGAGGGGTGAATGTATGACGCTATCTCTCTGTAGGAGAAACTCCAAGGCCGAGGATCCGTCTCGTTTGGGAGCGAGGAAGCAATCAAATTCGGAATACAGTCGAGAAGGAGTTCCTGTGAACCAGAGTAAAAGCTTTACACGTCAAAGGTTTGCCTGATCTTTGTTCACATTGGGGACCCTGGTGTTTTGTGTCGTGGTTGTGGAAACTTGATAGAGGGGTCATCATGCATGGCAGGTATCATTGGAGCCTAAGTGCTGCTGCAGATGGTGGGCTGGATCAGGACCTGCGTCCACTGTCGGTGTGGAGGTAAGAGCGCTTTGCTAAGGACTAACCTTACATACCTGAAACTCTCCTCGGGACTGGTCATTTCCTTGGTCTGGTAGAGGTCCGCCTTACGCAGAAGTACCTGTAATCCAAATGGCCAAGCTCTAGGCAAACGTCGGGCCTGTTACTTTCGCCAGACATACTCCTGAATCACCTGTACACTCGACATTCATCTGACTTCTAATATCGCAAGATCCTCGAGTTCTTACCAGTCAACTGCACTATAGTGGATTGTTGGTACCCGACACGCTTCGATTGGGCCGTCATGAAACCACGAGGATCGAGCGTCACAGGCAAGCATCGCATGTCAAAAGTCCAACACTATCGTACCTTGTAAGAGCGGTGACATGACAGGACTCCACTTGTATTGTAAGCAGGGGCTTGCCGTCCGCGAGACTTACGACGCCTATCGACAGGGCAGCTTGTGAACTCATCGAGATTCGAACATTGAAAGTTAAAGTTGGAATCCTAAAGCTGATGCATTCATCCCTGGAACCAATGTCTACGATGCCTACGCAGTACGTAGGTACTATTCGCGGGGCACTTACATGAATGGGGGCGGGTGTCGCTCCCGAAATAGTACTATAGTACGTAGCTCGTTAAGGTGGTTACCTGATAGATGCATACTATGGGTCAATAGTTGTCATGAACCACGATTTCTGCATAATCCGTTTAGCTGAAGCGAGCCGAGCCAGCTACCACGACATCGCAGTATCCCGGGGTCTAAAGCCATAACGTCCGGATCCGATTTCCAGCTTCCCGTCCACGTAGCGATGCACCGCCGTTGTCAAGGACTGTCTCGATGTCTGCCCTTCCTAATGGCGTCTCCAGAAATCGACTCGTTCCAACAGCGACCGGAGGCAACCTCTCCACGTCGGCCAATGCCACCATGAACGGTACGCGCTCTAGGTCGACTACCATAGCAGCCGCCACTCCTCTCCAAGATGATGATCCCCGCAGGAGCCTGCGGGAGGCAACATCCATAGCAGAGATACGCTCGGCCCTCTCTAAACTTCACCTCCGCGAGACGTCCCTCACAGCGAGATTGGATGGCCTCTTGGCCTCGCAAGCAGACCTCTCCCGGTCTTTGGGACGACTGGATAACCTCCGCTCCACGCTGGGCGCGCAAGTCATCGCAGCTCGGTCTGTCAGCAGTACGATGCTCTCGTCCGCCTCCGATACAGCAGGTCGCCTTTCTGGCCGCGTTCGACAGCTGGACCTGGAGAAGCAGCGCGTGGAAGACACCCTCAAGGTCGTGGAACAAGTGGCGGAGCTCAAGGCATGTGTCGCGGGAGTAGTAGGCTCCATGGGCGCGCCGCAGGATTGGGAGGCAGCGGCTGGCTACGTCGCTCGAGCCGCCAAGATACCGGAACATATCATACGAGGAGGTTTTGCGGCCGCTGTTGTCCCCACGGTGGAGATCCCTGATGCGCCATGGGTTACGCTCGAGAACGCCAGGGAGAGCTTATGCATGTTGTTTCTGCGCGAGTTCGAGAAGGCGGTCAGCGAGAACGACGGTGCAAAGATAACGAGGTTCTTCAAGCTCTTCCCATTGATCGGCCGGGCAGACGTTGGGTTGGACGTCTATGGCAGATATGTCTGCCAAGGCGTAGCTTCTCAAGCGCGAGCCGTGCTGAGAGAAGGGTCGAATGCTGTCGGCACACAGCAGAGTCGAAAGGATGGTTTCTTCTATGCCAATGCTCTGACGAAGCTGTTTGAGCACATTGCTAGGATCGTGGAAGGGCACGGAAGTCTAGTAGAGAGACACTATGGCCGGAAAATGGTCAAGGTCATCGAAAGACTGCAGATGGAGGCGGATGTGCAAGGCGGTATCACGATCGATTCCTGGAGCGACGAGAGAGGCGTGGACAGAACTCTGACTGACATCAAGAGTTACCCCTTTTCGTTCTTGGTCCAGAGCTACCTTCCACAGCAACGAGGTGTACCTGGCATATCACGAGTTAACTCCCCTGCCCTTGGCGGCGGGCCGACCAGTGATGCAAGGAACAGCGAGGACGAAGGCGTCAACATGAAAGACGTTGATGGCCTCATGAGCGAGATCGCAATTATGCTCGGGAAGTGGTCACTTTACTCACGGTTCCTTGCCGGAAAGTGCAAGGTATGTTAAGCTTATTCTATGGTCCTCAATTCGATTGCTGACATCGTTGTTAGGATCCAGGTGCACCTGAGGATGCACCATTGACGTTACCGGATGTGCTCATCAATTCCAACTTACATCAAAAGGTGTCGAATAAACTTATAAATCCATACAACTCTATGGCAACATTCTTCTTTCGACGGTCGGTGGAAAAGGCCTTCCAATTGGACGAGGCTCCAAGCGGCCTATCCCTCAACATGCATAAATCTATAGACAGCAACTCGCCGTACATCATGTCATCCGTGGACGATGTGATGTACATCGTCAATACTGTTATCAAGAAGTCTCTGTCTACGGCCCAGCGAGACATTGTTGGCTCCGTCATCCCAGCGATTGGAAGAGTGCTGGGTTCGGACTTCGTGGTTATGATGCAGAAGAAGATGCGCGACGAATACTACCCCAAACCAGTGGTTCATGGTGGATTTCCGCCTGAGGACAAGATCATATCCTTCATTGTTTTGATCAACAGTCTCGACATGGCCAACGAATATTTGGCCCGCATTGTGTCTTCGTGGCTGAGCACACCACAAACCGACGGACAACCCAACGGGCATCAACCGCAACAGTCCCTTAAAAGCTCCTTCCCATTTGGACAGGACGCTATGTTCGTTACCAACTCTCTCAACAACCTCAACCACTCGTTCAAATCCAAAGCCACTGACCTCCTGAATTCTGGCGAGGAAGTGCTCTACAACCAGGTCATCAAACCACGATTACGCCCTGTACTCACGGACACCTTCCGCGATGTCGATTACAGCCTTACAGAGGACGAGGTAGCCGAGCTTGTGGCATCGTCGCTAGATACTGATGGCCAAATACTCGATGACCGTGTTATTCCCCTTTTGGACATGGATTATGCTCGGGAAGGAGATAGTGGTCAACTAAGCCCAGTAGCATCCCGCTTTGAGCATGGCTGGGATGCGCTGATGAAGCCTATAGCGCGGTTGATGACACCTCGCACTTTCGCTTCAGTGCTCAACATGACGGCCGACTACCTGGCACGTGTGCTTGAAAAACGCGCATGGAGTTACGGCTCGTCTTCGGGATCGGGCGGAGGGGGCGTCACAGCCTATGGCGCCATCCGCATGGAGAGGGACTTCCTAGGTGTTGTGCGGGTAGTCGCCCGGGGAGAGAACTATGCCATCAGAGAGGCTTTTGCACGGATAACGCAGATACTGACCGTGGCTAACATGGAGGAAGAGGAGTGGGACGAAATCAATGCTGAGGAAGGTGATGGGGGAATGCAATGGCTGCTCAGCGAGGATGAGAGAAGGAAGGCTAGAAACTTGGTTAGGGGTTAACGTGTTGCATTGCCGGCTGGATTACTAGTTGATTCTCAGCAGGCGCTTGAATGAGTGCATAGGCGTTCATGAGGTCCAAAAGTGTTGGTGATAGACAAGAGGCTAGTGTACGCCATGGGGTGTGGTCTGTAATTTAGCGGGAGTGGGGTCCTGGCGGAACACTCTTAACCAATTGAAACCGCCCCAGCAGATAAGGGCTCCCACAACCAGATTTTCCAAAAAAGAAACAACCGATAATCCACCTTTGCCTGCAACACATCAGCGTCCCCGTTCATGTGAGTAGTTGTCGCCGTCCACCAGCAGCAAACACCCCGATCACCGCCGAAACTGACGACCCGAACAGACCGTCAAAATGGATTCCTCTAAGCAGCCCGTCAAGCTCGTCAAGGTCACCCGCGTTCTGGGCCGTACCGGTACGTTGGTCTAGCAGCGACAGTCGAATCGATCGAAACACAAACGCACCTCGAAAGACACGATTTCTGACCCTTTTTCTGCGATATACAGGCTCCCGCGGTGGTGTCACCCAGGTTCGCGTCGAATTCATGGATGACCAGACCCGTTCCATCATCCGCAACGTCAAGGGACCCGGTATGACCACCTTTTACTCTTACGATCCCGGAGGAATGCGCATGACGATGGACAGACGGAGCGAACTGGGACAATATTGGACGACGAATACTAACAGGTTCTACCACAGTCCGTGAGGACGACATCCTCTGCCTGCTCGAGTCCGAGCGTGAGGCCCGCCGTCTCAGGTAAACGCCATGGACGGAATTAGGGGAAAGGCATTTGTGCGGAGGAAGAGCGACGCTTGAAAATTCAATGGGACGCATGCTAGGGAATATGGGCGACGGCATCGGATTTGCATCTGCACAATTGCAGCTGATTTTCATCAGGAGTCATTAGGCGGTTTGCCCAGAATTTTACAAGCCAAGTTGCTCAACCCGAACCCGACGTTCCATGGGCTCGCCCAATCCTCGGTTTTCTACGGTTCCAGTGAAAGTAATGAAAGGCGACGGGGGATTTCCAGTTGGCAGCAACTATGAGCAGAAACGCTGCCAGATTTCACCTGCATCATAGCGACGTCCGCGTCCACGTCCACGGTTCGATGTGTCAGACAGGTCCTTCGGCCCGGTTGTGGTTCCGTCACCATGGTGAAAATCGCTCCACGTGACAAACCTGCAGCGGAGTCTACCTCATTTTTGGAGTCATATAAAATCTTCCGCTAACTTTTCCCTTCTTCCACCTCTTTCCCATTATATATCTCAGCAATCATCCTCCAATTGGTAAGTTCATCCCATATACTCCTTCTGACACTGTTGAATGATGTATCAAAATAGCATGTATTACATGATTTCTCCTTATGATTATAAAAAATCACCAAGATCTCTGACAACACAACCTTTACTCTACTGTTCTTGTTACTTCCTTTCGGCTTGGAACTCGAAGCTAACAATCAGTTAAGATCGTGATCAAACCAGACTCGATAACATGTCCGCACCTAAGCCACCCAAGGGTCACTTCAACATCCTATACTTTGCTAGTGCCTCCTCCATCACGGGCAAGGAGTACGAGGCGCTCCCGGCTCCTTTACCCTTGAGCAAGCTCTTCACCACACTCGAGGAGCGGTACCCTGGTATCACCCCAAAGGTTCTCAAGTCTTGCCTCGTCACAGTCAACCTTGACTACGTCGACATACCCCAGGACGATGACGAGGAGCAGAAAATCCACGAGGGTGATGAGGTTGCCATCATCCCACCTGTGAGCTCCGGATGAGAGACCTCGTCTGTAGTCGATACGATCTCTCTCCATACTCGCCTTGCCACTATATTGCAAGCAGGGCTTCTTCCTCCCTAGTCGAGCCGCCAGTCCTCCATGTGACTCTGGTTTTTAGCGTGGCCAGCTTGGAACGGCATCTATCTACCCATGTCTTCCACCACTCAGGGTTGCGCTTATGGAACGCTCGGAATCGGCGTACCAGTAGGGCAATGAGGTATAGGATCAGGATTGCAGCCAGTGTAGACGCGACGGATATAACGCACGTCAAGCTCGTAACCGTCGACACGTAACAGCCTAGGGGACGAGTCCGGATCTCCCATCGCTCCGCCCAGTGCGGGCAGATGTCTTCTTTGTACGCTGGCGCCAGAGCCGGGATCGCGTAGTTATTTGGCACGCAGGATTGCGTCTGGCAGGTTGCTCAGCTGGATATCCGACGTCACGCATTGGCCTAGCCTATGGCATGTAGACTTAGACGTACATATGGGCACCAGCTGCAGTGGTCTTCATCCAAACATCCTCCGCAGTTTTGTTGCTTCCAACACCGGAGCAATTGGGCGTCTGTAGGAGGTTGGTAGGAAAACATCTCTAACAAATATATAGTGCCGGGTGTCTGTCTATGCACTTGTTACGCATGCTCTGCAATACTACAGGGTGTTGCAAGCTTCACGAGCATTGTAGCAGGGCAACATCCTGTCCTGTTCGGGCTGGCATGCTCTTATCTTTCAAAGGCACACCTGTGAACTTGGTTGCAGACCTGCAGGACGGGAACTAAACTTGGAGTGAGGGGCTGCCTCTTGGCATGATCGTTAGATATCGCCATGTCTACCATGCCATTCACAAGCTATTGATAGCCCATCTGGATTACACTGTTTACATACTGCTTCAAAAGTCCACGTTCTCTGCTTCCTGGGGTATCACTACTAACAACATCGTAAACGAACTACAGCATCCCCAAAGAGCCTACGAAAACCTCTCCATCTTCGCCTCCAACTCCTTGACCCAGCCCTCCACAAGCTTCCTATTCCCATCCATCTTCTCCTCTCCCTCCCTCATCGCACCCTCCACCTTCTCCAACCCCTCCCTCCACATCCCAATCTCCGCCGCCATCTCACCCTGCCTCCGCTCCAACCGCTCCAACATCTCACTCGCCCCTGCCGCATCCGCGTGGATCGCCCTCAGACTCCGCAGCCTATCCAGCAACGGCGGCAAGAGCGGCGCCAACGACTCAATGGTAGGTAGCGTCCCGTACAACGCGTTGATCTTGGCCGTCTGCTCGGCATCCTCCTCCCTCTCGCCCGCGGCATCCGGGACCGCGGCGCCCGTGGAGGCGAGTGCTTCCTGCGCGGCTTTTGCGTTGCGCCGGGCCTTTTCGAGGGATTCGGCTTCGGAGGTGAGGGTGCGGACGCGGCGGGAGATGGAGTCTAGGGAGGAGGTGGAGGCGGTGGATAGGGTGGTGAGTTGGCGCTGGAGGTGTTCGAGGGTGGGGAGGACGGCGCGCGGGAGGCCGGTGCTGGAGTCTAGCTCGGGGAGGGCGGAGGAGCCGATTCCGAGAGACCGTTCGAGAAGGTGCAGACGGCGGTCGAAGTCGGCTGCTTTGGAGAGGGCGTGAACGGCGCTGTAGGAGGGGGTGTAGGTTAGAGTGTAGGTTGCTGAGGAGGAGGAGTCCACAAGTTCGGCTGTTGCGGGAGGTTGCGGTGGGCTGGGCAGGCTGGTTGGTGGTCGGGAGCGTGGGATTTCGGAGGATCTGGAGATTTCGTTTAGAGCTTCGCTCAAGGAGGAGATCTCCTCGTCGTGATCTGGAGTGCTTCTCTGCTCGGCTTCCTTCTGTCGGCGGTGTTCCTCCTTGACTTCCTCGATTTCCCGCTTTAGTCTGGCGAGCCTCCGTTCGAGGGTGAGAGTCTCCTCTTCGTCGCTTAGTTCGCCGAATTCCTCCGTTCCATCCTCTAGTATGCGCTGTCGGCGACTAGACGCCTTGTAGGATTTCCGTTTGCTGGTCAAACGATCTGAGAAGTCTACATCCCGCGCATCAACACTTGCGGGCATGAACCGCGACCTTGCTTGGTCTATCCGTAGCCGTGTTCGTGAGATTCCTGTGCCTTCCTCATCGTCTTCTTCGTCAAATTCGTTGTCCGACGGTGATCGCACCGTGGTTCCCTTCGCGCCGAGTGTTAGTCTCGCCGTTCGAGAGGTCGTAAGCTAGGATGGGGTCTCACAGGATGTGTCGAATTGTCATCCGTTAGCTCGGGCGTCTCGTAGATATCTGGTGCTGAGTCCTACAATGACACTATTAGCAACCTGCGCTTGACTGTATCGCTTGAACTTGGGAGCGCATACCAGGTCGGGCAACGCAGCATACTTTCGATTGAGCGCCATGATGGCGAACTTTGTACCACTGGGCCACCACAAAAGGACGGAAAGCAATCTGTAGCGTACACAGACCGTTTGGTCAGTGCTATTGACTTGGTTCTATCCCGTTAATGAAGTGTTCCGCATCAGGCGTCCAGGTACTAAGAGCTTCCAAGCTGATGAGCCCGTGCGTCCGAAACAATGGACCTAAATCCAATTTACGCGTCTCGACGCGTACAGCGACACTACTTTATTTTGGTGACTAGCCATGTTACGCTGCGACCGGACATTATAATGAATTTCAAATTCATATCACACGATTCAACAGGTGATGTACAATAAGCCACCGTATTGTGGGTTGTATTATAGGCGTTTCGTTTTTTCAATGGTCGTCCAGTTCCCTATGATTCGGAAAGAACGAGCCACGTTCCAAAAATCGTGATCTGGGCATCTGGCTGAAACCTGCGGCGTCTACATAGTTCGCCAGGCCTAGTCCTCCCTAGCCTATTCAACACTAGACAATCGGATTTTCTTCACCTAAGGTTGTTTGGGTTGGGAGACGTCGTATCTGGCGAAAGGGTCTGTATCCAGGCGCATGCGAGAAGGGATGTCATCCTGGAATCGACCTGCAGAAAGGATTATTGGGACGAGCAGGTACACCAATATTGCGCCACTCTTGTCACAAGTCAATGGAAAGAAAGTCATGCCCAAGAGAGACGAGATTGAGGATTGGGCTGCACCTCCCGCTGCCAGCAGTGATGAAGACGACATAAACAGGGCTGACATCAAGCCCACGAGGTTTGAGACGAAAAGCAAACCTGAAGCCAAGGGGAGCAGGACAACAAGAGCATCAGCCAGAAAGTCCACAGGAACACTCAGTCCGAGTTTTCAAAGTCACAAGAGGTTGCCGGACAGCGACCCAGATGACCTTCCAGACTTTGTCAAGAAGGCAAAACCCACCATTGACGAATCTACTCCAACCCTTGACGTAGGGAAGCACCACAAGACAAATGTCTTGCGACCGAACAACAGAAAACCACCCAGGAACACCTTCAGCAAGCTTGACAGGAATTCTCGGCCTGGAAAGTTTGCGTCCAAGTCTACAATTGATGCACCTGCTCCTTTCTTATCTCCGGTGAAGAAGCACAGTTTTATCGCTCCTGAGGATGGTTCGCTAGAGGGTGGTTCTCCCAGGAAGAATATTGAGCTCGACCGTCCTTCTGACCACGAAAGTCTCTTCGGGTCCCCGAAAAAGCCAAAGCGAAAAGGGAAAGTGAGGCCCCCAAGACGAAAAGAGAAGCAGGTACCGCCAAAAGAGGAGACTCCCAAACGCAAACTGGAGCTGAAGTTGCCCTCGTTCGACTTTGACGACTCAATACTCGATGCCAGTTTTGAGGAGCTTACCGACACACAAACACCAGCAACAAAATGGGAAGTCGAGCGCTCCCCTTCGCCGGACAGAGGACCGGTTTGTCCCATGTGTGGCGAATCAGTTGATCAGGGGCTATTGGACTCCTTTAGTAAGAAAAAGTACATGACCATCACGCAGCAGCAGAAGTTCTGTCACGCCCACAAGATGCAGTCGGCACGAGAGACCTGGTCTGACAGGAAATATCCGAAGATTGACTGGGGTCGACTGGACAAGCGCATAG
This sequence comes from Coniochaeta pulveracea, assembly GCA_003635345.1. Taxonomy (NCBI): domain Eukaryota; kingdom Fungi; phylum Ascomycota; class Sordariomycetes; order Coniochaetales; family Coniochaetaceae; genus Coniochaeta; species Coniochaeta pulveracea. The sequence continues at coordinate 316,253 of QVQW01000016.1, read as the reverse complement.
CAGAACACCACAAGTCTCTTAAGAAGATACTAAAAGGTGGCCCATCTTATTACGGGGCAATATATACCCAGAGCATCAAGGATGGCAGTAACAGGACGTTACTCAAGATGACGGAAGATCTCACACCGGGCTATTATGGGACGAAGGGGTTGCGCGTGATGACGGAGAAGTTGATCGAACAATTCTCTGCACTACTGAGAAAAGCTGCGGTGAAGGACCGAGTGGTATCGGCCAGAGGACAGACGACGTTTGTGCAGTGTGTCTTGGTTCCGGAGCTGGCTGTGCGACTGATCATGGAGGATATGGCTGTGGATGAGGAGGAAGCCAGAGATATCATGAAAGAAAGTATATCAATCGGCGAGTTACTCAATGAGGAGGAGGGGGATGTCGTTGTTCTGGACGACGACAGCGATAGTGGTTTGAGTTCACCGCTCTCGTCGCTGGAAAGTGACGAACACGATGACAGCGAATTCGCATGAAAGGATTTTATGGAGGGACGCTTCTGAACCCAGAGAATAGAATCCCAAACTGCGGACAAGAAGCCTTTTGGCCCGGTGGCCTGGTGTGGTTAGACTAGAGGGCCAATTTGTTGCTCCTGGTTGTTGATTGCTTGCGTACCCTCCAGGCATTCTGCTTGATAAGTACCCTTGCTTGCCAGAATGAATACATAAACATCATTACATGCTGATACCAGTCTCCTGCTCACATTTCGGTAGTCTTGTTCTACGTGTCTGGACTTGCCCGTTTTTAGTGACCCTCAAACATCTGCCTAGTAACTATCCCCGATGTATGCTGGGCTTATACACAGCCGCCAGTTAGGAACCAGGGTTATAAATGGGCCTTCAGTGACTTGACCCTTGTAGTAGTAACGGAAAGTAGCCAGCCCCGTCCGCCTAGCACATCCCTTGTCTGGCTTTGCTCGGCTCGTTTAGCCCATTCAACACCATGTGGAAACGGCCGGGGTTCGTTTGGCGAGGCGGCTTAGGCCTTTGTCAAATACTGTCGATGAACTTGTGTTCATAAATGCCTAGCGCCTGCACACGTAATTGCTGGTCCATCCGATCCCAGTACATAAGGTATGTAGAGATGGCGGAATAGTGCACTAAGAGCCTCAGATCTGATGCACAGACCAATTTGGTTATGTAAAAGAGTGAGACACCAAACTGGCAAGACATGCCTCTTTGGGAAGTCCAGGACTCGGCACCATAAACAAGAGGAGCTCACGGCGAAGTAAGGACATCGGGCCTGTTGCAGTGAAGATTGCAAGAAAAGGTGCTTTATTTGTAGGAGGCATATGCCACGGACCGAACTGTTCAAGAATGGCTGAAACCGTCCATCGAAATCTAAACCCCGGATGACAATGTAACCAAAAATGGATCCCCTGTAAGGGCCAGATGTTTTGGCGATCTCTTGACGGACAGCTGCAGCATTTGAATCGTCCCATGTCTGCAAGTCATCTCGCGCTTGAATATGCAAAACTTTGAGATGGAGGCTATTTTGAGAGATCGCCTTTCGATCTTGATACCCATCATGTGGTTGTCTCGAGGGCACCAGCATTGGTGGTTGCGTCCTCCAATGCTCCGCTAGCGGCAAAGGGTCCTGGAGTCTGGAGTCGAAACAGGGATTAGGAGCAATGGCCATCCAGCCCGATGCGACAATCGCCGGGGGTCGAACCCACCACCGCTTCAACGGAGAGGCTCCCGCTCAACGGACGACCGCCAGTTACGGAAATCTATGTATACCTAAGGAACAGACCAATCTTTGCATTGGGGGTAAGATATCCCTCGTGTTGTAAGGTATTCGTGTCACGTCGTACGGCCGTACCTCCTTCTAGCCCGTAAAAGGACCAACCCATAGCACACCCATGCGTTAGAGACGGTGAGAGGTGGTTTAGAGGTGTTCGTGGCCTCCAATTAGCCCCTCTGCTACGGTACATGCACTGCGCCAAGACCCCTTCACCAGCCACGCTTCCCAAACCAGTAACAAGCGGCTGCATGTCCCCATGTCCCATCTCTTGCATCAAATCGGTGTCCCACCTTGGTTCTTGTGTGTCCTCGCAAAGCAAGATCTTCCCAAATCACGCCAAATATCACATACATACATGACGGATGTTTGTTCCATGCAGCTGATTGATTCGCAACAAAATCATCGACAGAGGAGATGACCCAGAATACACGCCACCCCCAGCGATGGTGAAGTGGCATCCTGGCTGATCATGAATGAGACGAGCTCCCGCTTTAGCTCGATAACGGGCTCCAGCACAGATAGCGCGAGATCCACAGCCAGCACCGTCAAGCCGCTACCGTCACTCACAGTCTCCTCAGTGAAGCCGCTACCGTCCATACCGACTGGGACCATCGCTTCACCGATCAGCGCAGGCAACCCGAATAAGAGCTATGTCTCATCGTCGTCGTCCAAGCGTGTCATTCCAGTGCGCCTAAAAACCACCGACGGGAGTCTAGGCCGGTGAGTTGGCTCATCTTAATTCCTTTTGCGCTCAGCAGCCAGCTGTTCGGTTTCCACTTCTTTTCTCAGTTCCAGTGTCTGGTGGCTTTGGCTTTCTCCATAGAAATATTGCCTGTGAGAGAGAGGCTCGTCACCACTGCGTACGGTGGATGTGTCCGACGGAGAGAGGCTCAATCCACACTTGACGACTTGTACCCTGTCTCCCTTGGGGGAAACGGAAAATCCCAGTCACCATACCACCAGAACCTTTTTCGCCATTCCACCTCCCTCTGGGTGCTTGCACCCTGAAGTTTGAATACGGACCAAGGCTAACACGGCGCCCTCGCGTCGGCATTCCTTTTGCGCAGCTCTAATTCCACCAAAGAACACTTCTACCGAGAGGCCACTCCCACCGGTATACGTTCGCCGTTGTCGCCATTTGCCTCGCCTCTGAACTTGTCCCCAAGCGCCCCCAAACCCAATGCCTCGTTGCGCGAACATCGGCTAAGCGATTTTGGAAACTACCGTCGCGAAGTCTTTGGCGGCTTCAATCCCTCCGACCACCACTCCGATCTCCTCCATCAACCGTCCAACACGAGCCTGTCGACGACGAGCTCGGTCGCTCAGATCGCACCTTGGATGGCGGGGAACGCCAACGGGCATGGCAGCCATGGCGCCCCTGGTGGTCCGGACGCTGGCGCGACAAGCTTCTTCAACGACTCGACCGACAATATTTCGCTTCCCCCGCAGCTGTCTCCGAGCATCAATCCCGCAAAAGCACGCCTCGGTTCCATCGCCAGCTTTCATGGCTCGATAGATCTGTTAGACCATCATATGGACGATCATCGACGACCCTCCATCGCGAGCATAGCAACAACAGCAAGCAGTGGGTCAAAAGCAAGTCGTGGTGGTTTCAGAAAGCTCCAAGGTTTCTTCGGAGAGGAGTTCCCCGGTCGAGACTCGTCGGAAGGCAGTCTTGCAACGGCCGCAGGCGGGAAGGAGCGGACTTCATCTCACACGCAAAGCAGGACCGGCCGGGACAGGAACCACTCCAATGCCACCGATCATGCAAGGGAAGTGTCGCCAACACCTTCGCGGCCCAAGACACCAGTGCCTGCTCCCGATGTCGTCCCGTTCCTCTACCAAGAGGCAGATGTATGCATATATGCCCCGTGTTTTTTTTAATACCATGATCCTGAAGGTGCTGACACACTGTATAGGACATTGCGCGATTCGGCGAAGCACCAGTCCGAGAAACTTTGGCCGGTCCCGATCGACAACGATATATAGATAACGTGCCTACCCAACAACCTCCCAAGACGGCATCATCCGGCCGCTCCGGCCACTCCATTGTACACTTATCACATACTCATAGGCACAACAAGAGTAATGATGACCCTCAGCCCCTGAGGGCCCTGCGGCCGGGCATGACTAGGGAAGACTCGACATCCAGTGTTCCAACCTTTAAAGACCGGACTGCTTCCACGACCATGTACAGGACGAAGTCCAGAGCCCAGAGTCCTGCTCCTAGTGGGAGTACCAGCAGTACCTACGTCAATTCGAAGCAAGGCTCTCGCGATGGCCCCGTTTCACCTGAACAGCCAAAGAAGGGCTTGCGTAAGCTATTACGGAGACATAAGGGGGATAAGGAAGATGGAGGATCAAACCCTCTCCGGAAGGCCGCAGCATCGTCGACGCCTAATATACTTCGGCACAGGCCGTCTAAGCAGGATATGCAGGGGACGAACTCTGCTGGGCTTGGCTCGCTTGACCATCGGGACCAGTCGGGACAAGCAACCCCAGACCGCTCCAATGCTCGACCCGACGGTCGCCGACAAAAGACATTCACCAACAAGTTTCCGTTTTCTAAGGGTAATCGGGGGCATAGACGTCAGGATGATCCAGATGAGCATATTGGACCCAAGGACAATGGCGACCCGTCGGCCTTTGACAGCATCCGCATCGAGGATCTCGACGACATGACCGGCATTATAGACAGGGCGCCGCCCCTGACACCTCTGGCTATGACTGACGAGTTCATCGACGGCGAGAAGGTCTCTATTCATGGACCAAACTGGAACGCCCCCGACAGCTGGGCGGTGAGAAGGACAACCGAGTCCGACGTTGCCCCTGTTGCAGATAACGACGATGCTGTTGCACCTCCGAGACCGCATGAGAAGCTAGTTAATTACTGCATCCGCATATTTCTGTCCGATGGCTCTTTCGCGACACTCCAGTTACCCATCGACGCTACTGTCCCGGATGTGGTCTCGACGATTGCGCGCAAGTTTCACTTCAGCGAGGATCCCACCAATTACCATATATTGCTAAAGAAGCATGACCTGACCAGGATCTTGAGTTACTCGGAACGGCCCCTTCTACTCCAAAAGCGTCTTCTGCAACAGATCGGGTACGAGGAACGCGATAGAATCGAGGACCTCGGGCGGGAAGACAACACCTATCTTTGCCGTTTCCTATGTCTCTCTGCCAAAGAAGCCGACTACCGCGCCATCGGCCAAGACTTTGGCCTTGGACGAATGCAGAAGTTCAACCACGTGGATCTCTCCGGGCGGAATCTTATAACGATCCCTATTGCTCTCTACACGAAAGCTTCCGAGATCGTATCCTTGAACCTGTCCAGGAACCTGTCGCTGGACCTTCCTCGAGATTTTGTGCAGGCGTGCGTCAATCTGCGGGATGTGAAGTATAACAACAACGAGGCACGAAGACTACCGCAAAGTCTTAGCCGGGCCAGCAAACTGACTTACTTGGATGTGTCCAACAACCGGCTTGACCAGCTAGAACACGCTGAGCTCAATAGTCTGACAGGTCTTCTGAAGCTCAACCTGGCGAACAACCGGCTTAATCACCTGCCGCTTTATTTCGACCATTATAAGATGTTGAGGACATTAAACATCTCGTCCAACTACTTGGGCGAGTTTCCCGCGTTTTTATGCGAGCTCGATGCTTTGGTCGACCTTGACCTGAGCTTCAACCTCATCGGATCCTTTCCTGAACAGTGTGGCAACCTCCGCTCGTTGGAGAGGTTTGTCATCACCAACAACCGGCTCTCTGGTGTTTTGCCCGAGTCATTCAAGGGGTTGCAAAGCTTGCGTGAGCTCGATATTAGGTACAACGCGCTCACGGGGCTTGAGGTGGTGTCAGAGCTTCCCAAACTGGAGATGCTCGCGGCCGACCACAATGCAATCTCTGGCTTCGCCGGTAGTTTCGAGAGGCTACGAAGCTTGAAGCTCAACTCGAATCCTATGACCAAGTTTGAGATTACGACCCCAGTGCTCACCTTGAAGGTGCTGAACCTGTCCAATGCTCAGCTGGGCAGTCTTGACGGGACGCTTAAGAACGTTCCGAACCTGGAGCACCTGGTCTTGGACAAGAACTACTTTGTGTCTTTGCCCAGCCAGATTGGTAATCTGAGGAGGTTGGAGCATCTAAGTATCGCCAACAACACGCTTTGCGGACTGCCTCCTGAGATAGGATGCTTAACCGAGCTGAGGATCCTCAATGTCCGTGGAAACAACATTAACAAGTTGCCCATGGAGTTATGGTGGGCCAACAAGCTCGAGACTCTTAATGTCTCGTCCAACGTCCTGAATCGCTTCCCACCTGCTTCTTCTCGCCCACCGCAGGCCCCAGGCGAACCAGCTTCTCAGGCGAGCAAATCGGGGACTTCTGGGTCACTTTCGTCGACGCCGAGTATTGAGGAGCAGGTCGAGCTCGATGAAACCAGGCGGCCCAGTGCATCCTCCAGCACGCTTCTCAGCGTAGGTCCCTCGCCTGTGCCAGGAGGACCAGATAGGAAGAGCTCGGTCGTGTCGCTCTATGGCATACAAGGGAAGGGTGGGCGCAAGACTTCGGTTGTGTCCAGGTCTGCTACGGAACGGGGCATCGGCTCGACCGGACAGATCACGCCCATCACAACAGGAACTCGGAAGGACTCGAGTCTGTCTCAACGATTAGGCAATACCTTTGCTGGCTCCCTGCGCAATCTGTACCTGGCTGATAACCAGCTGGACGAGGATGTGTGGGAGCAGCTGGTGCTGATGGGAGAACTTCGCGTTCTCAACCTCTCGTACAACGACCTGGCCGACATGCCGCAGGGGACAATGAAGAGCTGGCCCCAGCTAGTCGAGCTGTATCTTTCGGGTAACGAGCTCTCCACCATCCCGGCAGATGATTTGGACGATTACTGTGTCCTGCAAGTCCTGCATATCAACGGCAACAAGTTCACCAATATTCCGGCTGATATCTCTCGGGCAAAGCGACTGGCGATCTTCGACTGTTCGAGCAACTCGCTCAAATACAACATTGCTAATGTACCGTACGACTGGAACTGGAACCTCAACCCCAACCTGAAGTTCCTCAATCTATCGGGCAACAGACGGTTGGAGATCAAGCAGACCGCTTCGTCCGGCTTTTCTAGTCGTGAATCGTTCACTGACTTTGGGCGGCTGGCAAATCTTCGAGTTCTAGGTCTGATGGACGTGACGCTCACAATACCTAGCATTCCCGATCAAAGCGAGGATCGCCGTGTACGGACATCTGGCTCCTTGGCCGGCTATCTTCCCTACGGAATGGCAGATACACTCGGTAAGAACGAGCATCTCTCAACGATGGACCTGGTTGTGCCGCGCTTCAACTCGTCCGACACGGAGATCCTCTTGGGTCTCTTTGACGGTCACTCTTTGAGCACGGGTGGATCCAAGATTGCCAAGTATCTGCATGAAAACTTCGGTCACATCTTTACAGCGGAGTTGAAGTCCCTGAAGGAGGGGACCGAGGAGCAGCCAGGAGACTCACCTGAGGATGCGCTTCGACGGGCCTTCCTCAACCTCAACAAGGACCTCGCCACTATGGCGATTCAGCATACGGAGGACAGATCACTGCTAGCACATCGCCCATCCAACACTCCTGTTGTTCTTACCAAGGAAGATGTTAACACTGGAGGTGTGGCTACCGTGGCATACCTGTCCGGCCAAGAGCTGTACGTGGCCAATGTCGGAGATGCGCAGGCCATGCTCATCCAGTCTGATGGTGGCCACCGATTCCTGACACGAAAGCACGACCCTGCTGAACCTGGGGAACGAGCCCGCATTCGGGAAGCTGGTGGCTGGGTATCCCGCAATGGACGTCTGAATGATACTCTTCAAGTCTCCCGGGCTTTTGGCTACGTCGATCTCATGCCTTCAGTCATGGCAGCGCCACACAGCAGTCACATCACGATTAAAGAGCAAGACGAGACCATCCTTCTTGCGACCAGAGACCTTTGGGAGTACCTGTCGCCTGGACTTGTGGTGGACGTGGCCCGCGCCGAACGTGGAGACCTCATGCGAGCATCCCAGAAGCTGCGTGATCTCGCCATGGCATATGGCGCGAAGGACAAGATTATGGTGATGATGATGAGCGTTGCGGACCTCAAGCGCCGAACAGAACGGTCTCGCTTACATCGTGGCCAAAGCATGTCTATGCGGCCCCTCATGCCCGAAGACTCGCAAGTGGTACCGAGTAGGCGTGGCCGGACACGCAAGGGCGAGGGACCACTGGATACAACACTGGCGCGACTAGAAGCCGAGGTACCAGCGCCAACGGGTTTAATTGCCATTGTCTTTACCGATATCAAGGGTTCAACAACGCTGTGGGAGACATATCCTTTGGCGATGCGGTCGGCCATCAAGCTACACAACGACATGATGCGGAGACAGCTTCGACGTATAGGTGGCTTCGAAGTGAAGACGGAAGGTGATGCCTTTATGGTTTCCTTTCCTACCGCCACATCGGCCTTGCTATGGTGTTTCGCTGTTCAGACGCAATTGCTCGAGGTGGACTGGCCGGCTGAGATGCTGAACTCCATGTCCTGCGCGCCAGTCTACGACAAGGACAACAACCTGATCTTCAAGGGTCTCTCCGTGCGCATGGGCATCCACTGGGGTGAACCGCTGGCCGAACCAGATCCAGTCACGCGAAGAATGGACTACTACGGACCCATGGTAAACAAGGCCAGCAGAATCATGGCTTGTGCCGACGGTGGACAGATCACCGTGTCCTCTGACTTTATCTCCGAAATCCAACGATGCCTGGAAACCTACCAGGAGCCGTCGCCGGCGGCAGTCATGATGTTGGACGATCAGTACGATGACTTGGATGGCTTCGCCAAAGCCATCCCCAACGAGTTACGCTCCTTGTCCAGCCAGGGCTTCGAGGTCAAGGAGATGGGTGAAAAGAAGCTGAAGGGTCTCGAGAACCCCGAGATAATATACTCGTTGTACCCGCACACCCTTGTCGGCCGTATCGAGCATCATCTAGCCTTCGAGTTAGCCCAAGCCAACGGTGGACAGGGCAGTCCTCAGGGCTTACCCTCTAAACCGGTCAACCCAAAGACTGTCGGGATCTTGGATGACGAGAATGCACAACTGGATGTCGAGCCACCTGTTAGTGTCACGGCTATCAACCCTGAGATCGTCTGGGCCCTGTGGAAGGTTTCGCTACGCTTGGAGATGATTTGCTCCTCCATTGAGGCTGTTACTGGGACTGGCTTGCAGCCGCCCGAGACACTGTTGCTGGAGCGCATGCAGCAGCGAAGGGGCCAGGACCTGACAGACCGCTTCTTGCAAAACTTCATGGAGCATCAGGTTAGCCGGATTGAGGTATGCTTTCCTTTTTTACTTAACAATGATCGAAGATGAAAACATGGCTAACATGACGATAGACCTGCGCCACAGCCCTTGCCGTTAGGAAGCTGGCCAACGGGAACAAGCCGGTCTCCTCACTTACCGACCTGAGAGGCCCCATGAAGAAGAAACTCAGCAAGATCGAGAAGCAGCTGAAGGAACTGGCGCGGTACAAAGCCATGTTTGGCGAGATCGACGGAGGTTCTGAAGATACCAGTAGTGACGACGAAGTTGACGCCGATGTCGAGGAAGTGGAAGATGACGATGAGGATGAGGAGGACGAGGAACAAGACGACGACGACGAATGAACGTTCTGGTTTGGGACAGCAGAGGTTGATCAGGATTGGAAAGAAGGGTTTGCGGGTAATAGCAAAAAGCAAGAGGGCCACTATATACCACTTGGGCGGTCGGTCACTGACGACAAGGCGTTTTTTTCCCTCGGGCTTGACTTGTGAGGAGGTGTTGGATGCATTTTGGCACGGGATCGCGGCCTTACCATGGGGGATGCATGGCGTATGGGAAAATCATTCGTTTTGGAGGGGGTTACATGTATTGGAAGTATACATCTAGCGTACTACGCGATCTGCAGGATTAGGGTTCCTGCATAGGTACAAGGGAAAAGATGCATCAGAGGCGAATGCCACCCCTTCTACAAGAACAGCCCCTTTGCATACTTAGCCAGCATATAGGGAAGAGTAGGCAACATACATCCCCAGCTTGCAATAGAAATATACACACGCTGTAATTAAGGCTTTCCGGTGGTTTGGATGTAGTCCTGTCGTGGTAAGGAGTAAATATGCCAGTTTGCGTTGCGGTTGACATGTTGTCGGTTGCCATGTCGGCATCATCAGCGTAACCCCTTGCGAGCCCGCTTCTACCACGGGCAGTCTTGCCATATATAGGGACTTGGGAAGAATAGAGTGCAGAATATTATTATCGACAGGTTGATGTCGTGTAAACTAGAAAGAAGACCAGCGGGAACAAAAACACAAAGAGTTGAGACGACAAAGGCAGGATTTGAACCTACGCGGCCGAAGCCATATGATTTCTAGTCATACCCATTAACCACTCTGGCACTTTGCCTATTTGATAAAACTATTTACAATATCATAACTCATTTTGGTTTCTGAAAGAAGGACACTTACCCTACACTTTCTGCGCAGAGCCAATGTGTGTCATAACCAGCTCTTCCTCTCCATTGGTAGCGCTGGCTTCCTCAAGATTCACTGTCACTGGATAATAACTGAGAATGTAAGAATATCATGAATGTTTCATGGTTAAACAGTTGTGTTTAAAGTGGCTGAGCTTCGACCAAAACACTTGCCGTCTTAAAGTGATATGTTCTACATTCAAACACCAAGAGGATTTACTTCGAGGTACTGTTCATTGGTGTTTCAACAACATGCCCATTTCCCATCCTGTACATACGAGATACCCTGCCCGTTAGACGAGTAGCGATGTTTCAGCACAGCAAATAATGTTTGATACTGTTTTCGCCTGTACCCACACGGCTTTATGGGGTTGCAAGTTACACATCCTTCAATACCCATGGTCCTCATTGTGGACAGCAGGTCCAAACGTGTAACGTCTCGGGGTTTTTTTGGAAACCGTACTCCTGCCCTGTGGTCGTCTCTAGTTATGGGAATCTCTGTGTGAACAATGCTTTAATGCGTTCTTGCAGATCAGGGACAATGGATAGGAAAAGAAGGGTTATGTTATCTGGCAGGACGGATTGAGGGAGATTGATGTGTTATGGTTGTCTTTTAGATAGCAATAGTTCAGGACATCAGATGTGATCAGAGGTTTTGCACCTGTTGTTGGAGGAACTATTCTGTTCCTCGGCCATAGTAGTTACAGGAACACAGAGCATGGTTCGCCTGTAGAAGCCTTCCTGGCCAGATAGAGAAACGGACCGCCTTTCCAAGTTACCAAGCCAGTACCAAATGTGGGTTTGCAACACGTAAATATGCATTGTGCTTGCTCGATAGTGTGAGCTGCTTTGACTTGCTAACATAGACCTGAAGAGCAGATCTGCAGTGGTCTTGTGCCTGGCATCTGGTTTGTACATTCCGAGCATCTGCAGCACTTCAGAGCAGTAATCATGCTTCTCGACATTCCCTGGTTGCCTTGCCTTGCCGTCAATTCTCCGGACGCTTTCTGACCACAAGCTGTGTGATCCATCCAGTCACCTCGTACGTCGCGCTGCGGCTGGTTACATGTTTGTCCAAGTCAATTGAAGAGAACTTGCTTCCAGGAGTTACGAAAAAGTGAATATGATCCATCCATTCCATCGAATCCTTCCCGCCCAATTCAGTGCACTATCGCCTCTGAGCGCCAAACGCCGCACGGAGTGCCAAAACCTGCGACCGTTCAGGCTCGGCAAGTCGTTCGATCACTTCCTGAGGAAGCTGCATAAGAGCTGCTATCTGCGCGGCTTGATCCGGAGGAGGAGCCGCCGCCGCAGGTGCTGGAGCCTGGACTGGGACAGGAGGAGGCGGGGCGTATCCAGCTGCGACAGGTGGTGTGTTGGTGTAAGCAGGCTGGAAACCAGGATATCCAGGAATCCCAACCGGAGGCGGTGCGGCTACTTGAGGAGGAGGCACCCGGGCACCAGCGGCAGGGTTGTCCATGACGGCCGTAATGGCTTCCGGTGAGACGAGACCCATGAGCAAGAGGGCTTGGAAGACGGCGTAGGATAGCTGAGGCGCTTGATTAAGAAGCTCGGTTGCGCGGGCGGGGTCGGTCGTGGCCAGACTCTTCATTTGGCTGAGAATATCCAGCAGCTGGCTGGGCGGAAGAGTGTTGAGGGTCCGTGAGATGGAGTCTGTACAGGTCACGCCCGGAGGAAGCTCTATTCCTGGCGGGAGAACTGGCAGGGTCGAACCCTGGGTCTCGCGACTGTTGTGGCCATTGCCGTTTGTGTATGATGAGTTGTTCTGGCGCAAAGTTAGCGATTTTGTCACTGATGGTAAGAGATTGAACGTACCGTTCCGTCTCTGTCACGACGATTGTCACCATCGCCGTCCCCATCGCTCACTCCTTCATTAGAGAAGTCTACCCTAAGCTTTCTGCCCATAATTTCATGGTCATTCAGGTTGCGTACCGCTGATGCTGCCGAGTCTGAGAAATGATAGTTAGTGTCTGTAAACTTCACGCCATGAAGATAGATAGCATAACGAACCTGCGTCTGGGTATTCGGCGAAGCCAAACCCCTTAGGTCGCCCAGTTTCACGATCATAGACAAGGCGAAAGTTAAGCACTTTTCCGGCTTGGCTGAAAATATCCGTTATTTGCTCTTCTGACAGTCCTGCAAGAGAGTTGTGTAAGTCATGGGTCATCTTAGCTACGTATAGAACGCACGCCCAGGGCCTCTCACTTACCATAAGGAATGTTGCCAACGAACACTACCCGCGAAGGAGGCCGCGTAGACATTGTGTAGCGAACAGCTGGTGGCGTTGATTTGACAAGCTCAGAAGCTACGGCAAAGGTTGCGAATAAGGAGGGGGTTGATGTCAGAAATGGAAGTAAGTCGTGCAGCAAATTGTGGATGGTCACAAGTGGAAGTGAAGCCGGGGACAACGTATGAGCTCTTGAGTGTAATGTATTCAGCAATACAGTAGACGCTATTCTGCACCTCTCTCACACCCGCCGTTTTTTCACAACTCCTTTCTCCTAGGGATGGTCGCGGCAATAAACGAGATGATATGAACAGTCGCTTTTCGTACCGATAGCTATTGGGCGGTTCAGCAAGATGTATGGAAGACGTATAGATGAAGCCAGAGCGAGATGTGTAGAGTGGTAGAGCTGTCTTTCTCGTTTATCGCGTCTCAGGCCTTTGTTGAAGCTGAAGTCATTTCTGGGCCGGCGAGCAATAGCACGTGACAACATTTCGCCTTTCCTCAGTTGCACGGATCACCGGTTCAACCAAAGTGGGTCGAAATCCATGAAGCTCCATCCTAACCTACCATAGTAGCTTGTGAGGACGTCGAGCTCTTGATCATCATTCCCTTGCTGCCTGTCCGTCCATAGCGTAGCGTAAACACGCTACAACAACGCCGCCAAGATGAACAACCGACCGAACCCAATGCAGGACTACCTGAACAGGATCCAGGAGGTCGCTAGATCTCGCGGTGGACCGGGCGGGGGTTTCCCTCGCGGCATGCCCTCCGGACCTAGAATGGGTGGCGCTCTGGGTGGCATCCTTCTGCTTGGTGGTGGAATCTGGGCTGTTCAGAACGCCCTTTTCAACGTCGATGGTGGTCACAGAGCGATCAAATATCGGAGGACAACAGGTGTGAGCAAGGAGATTTACAGCGAAGGTATGCTTCGGTCCCGCCACTTGCCGGTCGTAAACCAGAGCACCTAAATACTGATGATGGGAATTGGTTAGGCACACATTTCATGATTCCATGGTTCGAGACACCTATCACCTACGATGTCCGCGCCAAGCCTCGCAACGTATCCTCCCTCACCGGCACCAAGGACTTGCAGATGGTTAACATCACCTGCCGTGTCCTCTCCAGACCTGAGATCAACGCGCTTCCACAGATCTACCGAACATTAGGACAGGACTTCGATGAGCGTGTGCTCCCGTCCATCGTCAACGAGGTTTTGAAGAGTGTGGTTGCGCAGTTCAACGCCAGTCAGCTGATCACACAGCGTGAGATGGTTGCGAGACTGGTGCGGGAGGCTCTTACTCGGAGAGCGGCGCGGTTCAACATCCTCCTAGACGATGTCTCCCTTACAGTACGTTGCATTCCATACTATCGGTGTAGCTACGGTCACTAACATCAAACAGCACTTGTCATTCTCTCCCGAGTTCACAGCCGCTGTCGAAGCTAAGCAGGTTGCTCAACAAGACGCTCAACGAGCGGCCTTCGTCGTCGACAAGGCGCGCCAGGAGAAGCAAGCCATGGTGGTCAGGGCACAGGGTGAGGCTCGGTCAGCCGAGCTGATTGGTGATGCCATCAAGAGGAACAAGGCCTATGTGGAGTTGAAGAAGCTGGAGAACGCCAGGGCGATCGCTGGTCTCATCCAGGAAGCCGGCGGCAAGAACAGGTTGATGCTTGATTCCGAGGGATTGGGTCTGAATGTCTTTGAGGACGTTAATGACAAGAAGGAGTAAGTTTCGGAGCGGATGAGACTGGGAGATCTCCACTGTATGTTTTTAATAGCCAAGCACGGAACTGTATATTATTATGACGGGAACTGCCCTGTGTGAGCGTGCAATCGTCAATGATATGGAACGGATGTATGAGTATATCGCCGCTTCTGCAAGCCCTTGCCTATAACTTCGTCCCCCGACATCCAAGCGGACCCGGAAAGAGAGCATAGCAAGATCAAGTAATCGCTGGCGTCGTGGATGCCAAGAACCTCGATAGAGACCGCGGCATCCCCGGAGTTTCCACCGTACTACAGGTACCTAGGCCTTATCGCGATATCGCAACTACTAGGAAACCCCACCACCCCGCGTCATAACCAAACAATCGGCTTCTGTTTGTCAACTCTATCGCGTACCACTCAACCGTGATCCTTCTTCTCTTCTTTGCTGCAGCTCCAATCCACGCCAGTGACCTTTCGTTCCTTACTCCGCCGTGTACTTGCTCAATCTATTTGATCTCCTCCTCCTGCACTTCAGCCGCCCATCATGCTGATCAAGTAAGTACTCGCCCTGCAGCTCTCGTCTCTCGTCCCATGGTTAAACCAGCTAACCGATTTGCTTTCCTTCAGAGTTCGGACCCTCACCGGCAAGGAGATCGAGCTCGACATCGAGAGCGATTACAAGGTAGCCCAGATCAAGGAGAAGGTGGAGGAGAAGGAGGGCATTCCGCCTGTTCAGCAGCGTCTCATCTTTGGCGGCAAGCAAATGTTCGTGACCTCCTGGAGCTGGATCATGGTTGAAGACGGGAGGCTAACATGTGTGTGTGTGTTAGGGTCGATGACAAGACAGCGGCGGACTACCAACTCGAGGGTGGTGCGACGCTGCATCTTGTCCTAGCCCTTAGAGGGGGACGATTCGTGGTCGATATCCCGTACATTCGGATGATGGAGTGAAGTTCAAGGGAATTGGGTTTGAATAACAGGAAACTCGAACAAGGACGGATAGCACGGGGATGGTAGAAATACCTGGGCATGAATACCCCAGACTCTACCCACTCGGCATAGCCTTGGTCATTGGGGCATTACGGGCGTTATGTTAGCGAGCATAAGTCATGTTCAGCACGTCCAATGCAGAGAGATCTGAAGAGGGAGGAAATTTTGGAAGACGAGCTGGTTGCTGGAAGATATGCATAAGGTGGAAAGATGATATGGCTGATTTTCGTGCAGAAAAGTCCGGTGTATGTCAAGGACTATTAGACATCCACCCCAAACAGAAACACCCACAGATGCAAAGTTCCAGCTGCTATACATCGTTATGTCTAGTGGTATATAACAGAGCGGTGTTGATGGGAATATGATGCATTACAAGCCACCCAAACCAGAAATTAACATCAAACTCGCTGTTTGAACTAACGCTTATACATGAACCTAAACATCCATCCTTTTCCCCAATATTCCATCATGTGCGAGGCTTCTTTCTCATGAAGATGTCCGTTGGTGGCTTCCTCTTGCGCACAAGTCCAGGAGGAGGAGGACTACCCGCCTGTCTTGGCTGGCTGGCTGATGGTTTGGGTGGTGGTGACGAAGGGCCAGGATGACGTCTTCCGGGAGGTGGTGAAGCGGCTGTTGGCGATGGCCGGTGAGGTCTCACAATTGGGCTTGCTTGTTGGGCCACCTGTTGGGGACGGCTTGGTACCGGTTCGGCGTGGACTGGCGGGGCAACCGACTGTACGACACGCCTTTCAGCAGTGGAAGAGAGCAGCTTCTTCGGTCTACTAGACAGGATATTTGATCCGCTTGGTTTGGAGGGCATCGTGGTTGTTGAGGGCTTTGCAGAGGGTCTTGCTGTTTTCCGGACTGGGGGAGGCGCTTGAGCTTCAACTTCCTCATCGTTAAAAAGTTCGTCGAGGTATCCACCACCACCACCATCGTGTTCATCGGCGTACTCATCATCTTCTGAGTCGGACACGATTTGCTCTGGCCTGGCGGAGCTAGTTGTTTTGATGTTGAGTAGGCGGCTTTCCCGTTCCTTCCTGACTGCATCTTCAGCCATCTGCGCCTCAGTCCTGGGCTTGGCTCTTGGAGGACGGACGAGGCCCGAAGGTCGCTGTTGGGCGCGGTGGTCGTTGATAAGGGCCTGAGGTGCTTTGCGGATCTGACCTTCTGGTATTCGGAGTTGACCAGTGGGTGTGGAAAGGGTCCGCCGGTTTGCCGCCTCTCGAGCTTCTCGCTTCGCCTTCATGACTGCACTTTTGGTCCTTGATCCACCGCCCCAGGATAGATGATCTGGGACATCACGGCCGACATCTCGCTTCCAGCCAGCCACCCTCCCTTCCTTGGGGAGTTTGGGCATGAGACGCTGAGAGACCAACTTGCTCTTTTGTTGATCGGCCTCACTCTTCAGAGCTCCAAAAGCGCCAGCGAGCTTAGCCTCGGCCTCGGCAATCTCCTGTGCCTCCTCCCGCTTGTATTTCCCATAGATCTTGTACCATAACCTGGGGTTCTTAGGCACGTAGTTTTTCTTCTCCCAGCTGGGGAACTCACGGGCAATGATACGCCTCCATAGTTCCTCGGTCTCACCCTCGACGTAGGTTGAAGACATCTCAACCTCATGGAGCTGGTCCGGCTTGTTGATCTTGAACAGTATCGGGCGGACCAGTTCGTAGGGTAAGTCGCCAAAGCTGTATATATCCTTGATATGTTTGATGCATGTGCGTTGGCACATGTCCTTCAGAGATCTGGCAGGCATGGTGATAGATGCTGGAGGTGACTGCCCCTGGATATTGTATCGAGGTTCCAGAGTTTATGTGCCTTGGGTATGGACAAAAGTAAACAGTGAGACAACAGATCAATCCCTCGCAGGATAGGTGCAAGTCTCCGCTCTACCTCCCTTTGTTATGCTGCACACGGTTCAAAGACCCTGCTTTGGTCTAACTCAACCAATAGCAAGTGAAGGGATACCAAAGAGCGGATTCAGTCTCTCAAGCACCATAACAAAGTATAACACAATTGGGAAAATGGAAAATATCATGGTGGGAAGATGAGCTGGCTTTATATGGTTTGGGAACCTGGACGCCGGACGACAATGTGAAGTTGGCGCCCCAGTTCGAAGGCGTCGATCCCGTGTGTCATTCCGGCTGCACTAAACTTTAATTAGTGGAACCTGAGCTCTGCATCTTGGAGCCTCAACTCCAAACTCAATTCAGGCGCCAAACAAGACAACAGCTTGGGAGTTGGGACATTAGTCTGACCTGTGCACTTGCAACCAGCTTATTCGGTATCCATTCGAGCATCCCGTTTCGCGATAACATCACTTCGGTCAATCACCACAAATCAAGTCCGCCTCAGGCACACACTGCAAAATGTCAGCACCGGGCTGGGGGCTCCTCGATGAGAAGGAGGAAACCGAGCTTCACAAAATGCGGCTTCTCAACGTAGAAGAGAAACCCTTCAAACGCATAACCAAGCGTCTTCAAACTCTCAACACCCTCGCCATCAACGCGTCCCGGCAAGAACCCACCCCACCACCGGAGAGCAACGGCGATGGCGACCAGGAACCACCCTCTGCCGCACCCAGCTCCCTCTCCCAGCTCAAAGAAGACATCACCCTCGACTTCGCCGCCTTCGACAGCTCCATCGCCCGTCTCCAATTCCTCCTCACCGCCAACGTCCGGGAACGCGAGCGCTACGCCTCCGACCGCGGCCGCATCCTCTCCACCTCCCAGGCCGTGAGGGATTCCACCACCGAGCTGCGTACGAAGCTGGACGAGGCCAGGGCCACGCTCGAGCAGCGCAAGAAGTTCGACGAGCTGGCCGAGAAGATCACCTCCAACCGGTCCCTCCGCCCTCGCAACGAACAGATTGCGAACCTGCAGAAGCTGGAGGAGGAATGCAAGCAGCTCGAGGCGGAGAGCGAGGAATACACCCGGACGTGGAAGGCGAGAGGCGAGCAGTTTGACAGGATCATGGAGGAGAGCATGAAACTCCGGAGGCAGATCAGGGACGAGAAGGAGGAGGTGGAGCGGAGGGAGGGGATGGATGATAATGATGGTGCGGGTGGGGAGGGCGATGGCGCTGCGAGCGGGGGACATACGCCGCGTCCGGGGTTTGGAAGCGGTAATAACACGCCTAGACCGGAGAGTGGTGGTGTTGCGACTGTGGGCAAGAGCGGGCTCAGTGAGGAGACGCCTAGACCGCCTTCTACGAATGGGGCGGGGACGCCGGCTGGGGACGGGGAGACGCCTGCTGCTGAGGCTCAGGAAGTGAAGCCGAAGGTGGAGGGTGGTGGGAGTGTGAACGCCAGTGCGGTGGTGAGCCGGGAGGGGACGCCGAGGCTGAGTGTCGAGACGAAGCTGCCGGATGCCTCGAAGGAGGATGTCGAGATGGCTGACGGACAGGAGCCTGGCAGTAGCCCGCTGTCTCCTGTGCCCAATGATTTGAGTCCTGTTACGGCGGGGGATACGTCGTCTAAAGCTGCGACTGGCGAAGGCGAAGAGGACAAGATGGATGAGACGTGAGGGCGTTTGAGAAAGAAGGAACTGCCAGACATGGACCGTTTTGTAGAATTGAAAATGACCGGCCGTGAGCATTGTCTGGAAGAGTGGTAATGAGTCTTAAAGCAGTGTCAAATCGGAAGACCAGCTTCATATTATTACAGGAGATCACTTCCCACATATCATCAGTTCTGATTAATGATTGATGACTTTTGCTTCCACTCCATGCTCGCGGGTATCTATCTAACCTCCCCTGCTCACCTCTCCCCTCCATTCTCCGTCTCCCGTTCTAACCTCTCAGTTCTCATCCTCAGCAACAGCCCGACCCTTCTCCAATACCTCCCTCGCCCTAGCCAGCTCCTTCTCATCAGCACCCTCACTCTCGCTAATAGCGATCTGCTCCTCCAGCTTGCCCACCGCCTCAGTAATACGCTTGCGCAAGGGTGTGAAGACGGCTTCTGTCTCGGCCATTGCTGTTTTCTATAAAGTTTTTGTCAGTAAGTTGCTCAACGGGGCCAGACTCAACACCACATCCTTTTTCCATCCAGGAGTGAATCGGTGTTCACGATCACAAGTTGATTTACACAAAATCCAGTACCACACGAGGCCATGTGTAGAGTTGGTTCATGATATATGGTGGGCTAAGTGAAACTAACCTCCTGTTTCAGCACATATTCCGCATTCTCGTCATCCGTGCCCGCAGCGATACTTTGGTCGAGCTTGGCGATGCGCGTCTTCTGGCCCTCGAGTTCCTTGTGGTAGTAGCTCTCCTCCTTGACCAGGCGCTCGATGGCTTGGGTTGCCACTGTGAGAGACGATGGGGACGGCATTTTCCCGGGGAATTTAGATCTAGGTTTTGTGATGACGGTAACGTTGAGTTAAGTCGATTGAAAAGAGGTTTGGGTTGCTTTACTTGGTAAACTTGTGAGCTGGGGTGTGTCTTGCTAGGGTTTTGAGACTGAGTTGGGTTGATCCCCATAAGGGCCATAACTGCAGGCAGCACATTAAGTTCACTCCAAGCTCAGACAAACCCTAACCCTGCTCCTTTTGCAGATACATTGAACGACAAAACACTGTTCCAGACGAACACCTGACATTACTACTTAGTATGGTGGTTATTGGGACGAGCCAGTGCTTGATAGCTCTTGCATTACTCTATATTATCTCTGAGACCAACACCCGCTGTCTACTTGTCGCTAATTCCATGCATGGCCATAGGGTATTTGGCCCTGTACGCTAATTCCGAGCCAGTGGGCTGGTCGTTCCCCCTCTAAAATGTATCAACCATCATTTCTCCTCTTAACATGATCAATGCCAAGGACGTGGTATCATCGCAGCCTCGCTATGCAAATGCCAAACAATCCTCTCTATAACGTACGCGATGTGTAGTTCCAGAGCCGTTTCTCATCACTCATCATCGGGAGTGGCGAATCCAGCACCCCGTTCCAACAAGCCCTGCCGGACCGTCTTCTTCATCTCCAACTCCGTCATAGCCACAAAGGCGCCCTCCTCGTCCTGACCTGTGACCTTCTTCGCCAATTCGATCTTTCGCTCGCCAGCAGCCAAGATCAGCTCCTCGATCGTGCCCTTAGTGACCAACCGAATGACCTCAACAGGCCGCGTCTGGCCAATGCGATGAGCACGGTTCTCAGCCTGGATATCCAGTTGCGGGTTGTCTGAGGGGTCAAAGATGATGACCTTGTTGGCCGCAGTGAGGTTGATTCCTGTAGCACCTGAGCCCGTGGTGATGATAAAGGCTGTGATGCTTGGGTCATTGTTGAACTCGTCAATCAGGTCTTGCCGCTCCTCAACGGGTGTGGTACCCGTAAACTGGCGGTTGTTGATCCCCTCCAGATCGAAGACTTCCAGGAGGATGGGGACCGTCATCTCGAAACGAGTGAAAATGAGAACGCGGTCGCCGTTGGCTTGGTAGCCGCGGACCATCTCCAAGAGTTTCTCGATCTTGCCGCTGGAGAACAGGGACTTCTCGTCAATGTCAAATTTAGCCAAAGCCGGCACATCTCTGCACCAGAGATGAAGCTGAAAGTCGTTGTAGCCCTTCAGTTCCTCCAGAAGGAGATCTTGCCTCTCTGGTCGTTTCTCGGATGAGGGGAAGTTCTTCCAAAGGATGGGCATCATCTTCTCGACTTTGGCATCGGTAAAGAAACGGCGGAATAGATAAGGGTGTAAAGCAGCCTTGCGCGTCTGAATCCATGGGTTGTTCTCAGCATTGGCGCTGTCATCGGTGCTAGCCTTGCCAACCGTCTTCGCCTTGGCAAACTTGTTCTCGAAGGCTTTGTAGATGGGGCGTTGCAGTTCGTGAAGCTCGCAATAGACAGTCTTGTGCGTCTTTGAAGGGAGCTCCAGGACTTGCTCCTTCTTGCGCTGCAAAATGAATGGAGCAAGGATAGAGCTGGCTCGATTGACACGATCACTAAAGAGAAGGGCGCCGTTTGACACATCCTTCAGGGTGACCTTCTGGCTGAAAAAGTCTTCCAGGGCGTCTGCTTGCCTGTGGAAGGTCTTCGGCTCGAGCATCCGTAGTAGGCCGATCAGCTCCATCAAATTGTTCTGGACTGGAGTGCCAGTCAACATCAGCTTCCACGGATCGTTCGCGTTAATCGAAAAGAGGCGCTTGAAGAGCTTGGTGGTCGGGTTCTTCAACGTGTGCCCTTCGTCAAAGATGATGGACTTCGGCTGGAGCTTGTTCAAGTTGGCGGAATCCTCGGAACGGCCGACCTGGCTGTACGAGGTAAGAATGACTTCGTGCTCGAACGGCTGCTCCCTCATCTCCATGGCCAATTCGTCCCGTTCAGCCTGCGAACCGTTGTAGACTGTCACTTTCAGGTCGGGGGCAAATTTCTCAAACTCAGCTTCCCAGTTGCCCAATGTCGAGGCCGGGACGATGACCAAGTGAGGCCACGGACGCTCCGAGTTGGCCTTCTTGGAGCTGCTTTGGTATCCTCCAACGATTTGAGAGAGGAGCGCAATGACCTGGCAAGTCTTTCCAAGGCCCATATCATCAGCGAGGATGCCGCCGATGCGTTTCCGAAACATCATGTGCAACCAGTTGAGACCATAGAGCTGATAAGACTTGAGTGAGCAGTGATCACGCATAAGGCTAGGCTCCCGCGTGATGGGTGGTGCCACAAGTTTCTCCTCATCGGTCACGGTGCTTGATGGTGTTAAGGGGTCACTGTCAGCAGCAACGCTGGCTCTGGAGCGACTTTGTCCATAAATATCGAGATTCCAGGTAGAGGTCGCAGAGCGGATATCCATTGTTCGCTTTTCGCACTGCCCAACGATCTCATCAACCGCTTCTAGGTACTCGATATACTGCAGGATGGCATCCACAACATCGTGTCCAAGTTCGTCCTTAGTAGACTTCTTCTTAGTCTTGTTAATAGTTCGAACCCGGCGGGCGTCGTCAATAGTTGCGAAAGGCTTGTGTTTCAGCATTGCTGTGGCCTTGGCATCCGTGATTTTGGCCATGGCCATGAGGTCGACTTTGCTGCAGGTGTTGAGGTATTCCAAGGCCCTAGTCTCCCGCCCCTCTCGAGCCTCGCGCTTTCTGGTGTCGGCAGGATCTTCGGAGTTATCATCGGCGTCCTCATCCTCGGTGTACTGTGCCTCTTGCTCTTCGTCGCTGTCGTTGCGATCACTACTTACCAAGTCGATAACCCGCTTAGGAGCCGATAGAGGATCGGGAGACGCGGGAGAAGGTTTGCGAGCTGGGACGCCGTTGCGCCGACCTTGAATCAGACGGCCGCGGCGCGGCGCTGGCTTGGGAGTATGTTCGAAGTCGGAATCTTGGGTGGGCTCTGAAGATAGGTCGATGACTTTATTCTCCTTGGCTCGCTGCTGGGCCGGAGAAGCCAATTGGCTGCTAGAAGGGCCATGGAGCAGGTCCTTCAGAGCGTCACCGTAGACAAGCCCATTCTTCAGGAGCGACTTTCGGCAATCGTCCAATTTGGTCTTGAGCTCTGACTTGGCCTTGACCTCCCTGTACAGTTTCTGTGAAAGCTGCACCAAGCGTGCTTCATTGTATTTGACCTCCGGTTGCTTGGAACTGGTGGCTTGCTTCTTTGTGGGTGGCTCAGAAACGTTGGGCTTCTTGGGGGCGAATTTGGAGGGTAAGATCTCGCCCCTCATGGGCAAGTCCTCGTCGGACGAGTCATCGTCGAAAATAGGTCTGGTCAGATCGTCATCGCTGATGTCGAGATGGTTCCGCTTTTTGCTCTGAGCAACGGGTGCAGGACGGGTAGGTGCACGGTAGGCAGTGCCAGGAGGAGCCATTGATTGAGCGAGGTTGCCTCTGGCGACCGGGAACTTCGAAGGCCGACGGACATCGGGAGATGCAGGGACTTCAATGACCGACCGTGGTGAGGAGGCAATCAGGTCTTGAAGTGTGGGCTTCTTGAGGGCATTCCGGGGCGACATGATTTGTGTCGGCTGTGTCTCGTGTGCTGGCGGTGAAGATCTTGGGATGATCTGAGTTGGCTGGGTGAAATAGGGGGACTTTGCGGCTGGTGACTTCTTCGCGCCACCAAACTCGCTATCGGTGTCGAAGTCGTAGTCGTCCAGGTCGATCACAACCTCAGGGGCTGGAACCCCGTGTCCAGGCATGCTGATTCTTGATCAAGACAGACAATTGAGGGTGAAGCTGATAGAGGTATGGAAAATTGAATAGTACTGTGTAATGTCAAGGAGTCTGACGGGATTTCCAAGTATCGCAAGTGATAAATAACTGGGTTGTAAGTTGCAACTCTTGTCCGGTTTGCGAGCTCTGGTGAAGGGGGTCACAATTTGTTCTGGCCGAGGGATCAACAAGAAAGTTACCTCTCTTTCAAAGCAAAACAGAAAAGTCTTTCAAGGCAACAATGGGAGAAAAGGCAGCCCCTCTAATCAATAATAAGCAGAAAATAGGCAAGAGGACGGCCGTTGCCCGAACATTCCTATTGTTCAACAAATAGATACCGGGACGGCAAGGTGACGCTGAGGTTGAATCTTTTCAATTACGACCCCTGTCGCACTTTTACATGTGTAGACGCGACGCGAAGCGGCAGTACTAGTGGAGGGAAGGAAGGAGGGGCACGTTGTCACGAGCTGATCCTCTGCCAAGAGACTTTATTCGTCTAACGAGGGACGGATCTCATGTCCATGCAACGCCTCAATAGCGTGGAATAGTGCTGTACCAAGCATATATGCCTTAGGATACTGCTTCGCTGCCTCATCCAAAGCTACTTCGTCTACTTCACCACTGACGGACCTTCCACTAGTTTTGTAGACTAGTTCAAGACTCACAATGGCCACCCGAAGAATCGTTGCGTCTGAGAAGACCATTCTCGAAAAAGATGACCACGTCGGCTCCAGCCCAGCTGCCAGCGAGAAGTCCAGTATTGCACCAGCAGTTCCTATGTGCGTCAAACCCTCTGCCCGTTGAGAAGAACATACGGCTAACAATGGTTCTCACCGTTTGTAGGGAGGTGATTGTCAAGCTCCTCGCTTTCACATTCGCCATGATCGTGGGCCCCATCGGCTCTTACTTCCTTACAGTCAACACTTTGTTCAAGGGTAGGTCATTTCCGCGGTTTCATAGTGACACGAGGAGAGAATTTGCTAACTGGTCTGTTTGGAAAGGCAATTCAACGTATGCCGGTGCCCTGGCGGCTATCATGGCGAATGTTGTTCTTGTCGGATATGTGATTGTTGCTATGAAGGAGGATCAGTCTGATCGACTAGAGGAAGAGAAGAAAAAGGACAAGTAGGATATACCCGGAAATCCCTATACGGCGAGAGGCTGCGATGCAACGAATATACTCGTTTACTGTCACGAAATATGATCGAATTACAGGCGCTGTGTGTAATTCCGCGTTTCAAGCAGGCAGTTGCTATGCCAAGTCAGTGCACAACTCAATACTTAGCATGCCTGATTCCTAGGTATGATTCCGCGTAAGAAGTACTGCCTCTTAAGCTCCCTTCCGCAAACCTCGACCTAGGAAATGCTCCACAGCCAAGTACATCTTGATTGACCCTCTGATTCTTGGTGATGCAAAGGAGGAAGCATTGTGATGAAGGGTTAAATGAACAGCGTCGGTTCTTGGCATCCCGATACCTCAAAAATAGATAGCTTCTAACCGACGTCATACTACCAAACCCACTCCTGGGTGAGTGATATATGTACTGAATCCTCCACCTTCCACTCAAAGATAATGGTAACCCTGGGTAACATTTTCGCCAAAGAATAAACTCATTCCTCTTGGAACCTCTCAGACAGCAATCCCCTCCAGTAAACGCCAACCAATCCGCGGTCATCATCATGCCAATAAACACTAAACTTTGACTCCCTATTAAGCCTGATGACCAAGGACGCCGGGTATCGAGGATTCTTCCATTGCAACGCACACCACCATCAAGATGAGGTCTCGATGTCAGGACACGAGACTCCTAAGACTTGCTGAACTTTCGAGTGAACCAGCTCTTACGCTTTTCGCCCGCTGCAGGTCGCTGTTCAGCAGCACTGGGCTGCTGTGAGGTCTGGGTGCTCTGTTTTCGCAAGAGACCCCCTTTCGATGGCACTGCCGGCGTTGAGGCGCCGTAGTTGGCGCCTCCGCCATTCTGATATCCGCTTGTCGGCTGGCTGTTGAGGTTCATGGGGCTCTTAACCCCGACCGTGAAGGAGGACGACGGGTAGCCCGCATTCTGGTTGGAGCCATACCCATAGTCGTTCGTCTGCTCCTGCCTCGATCTCTGCGGCGCCTGGACACGCTCGGCCGAACTGTTATCACTAGTGAGATCGGTCTGGTAGCCCGCAGCCTCCCCTGATGTGCCGCTGCCCGAAGCTGATGCCACCGTCTCGTAGGAGCGATGATTGTTGGGTATGGGATAGATGTTTGGGTCTTGCTGTTGCCTCGGCGGGTTGAAGTGCGGCTCCGACGCCGCTCTAGGGTATCGTCGCCGATCCGCCCCGTTCGGACCGGGAGGATAGCCGTTATTGTACCCTCCCTGCGGCCCATCGGCATAGTAACTGTCCCGCTGCGCGCCTGGCACGGGTCTCGTGTCGTACATGGACTCGATCCTGGACGTCGACTGCGGCCGCCCGCCGTAGTAGCTATCTTGTGGGAAGCGGGCCGCATTGGCGCCTGCGCCACCATTTGCTAATTTGAGCATATCAGCAGAGCCTCCAGAGCGAGGGTGATGGGCCTGCTCACTGCCATAAGTACTGCCGCGTCTATTCCAATTCACCGGCGAGTCTGAGTCTGCTAGAAGAAAAGAATGTCAGCCAATGCCTAACATCAACCCCCGGTGTAGAGGTCGGGCGGGACGGGTCGAAGGTCCCACCTGAGCGGATGTATGACTTGCGGTTATATCCACCATCAATAGCTGCCTCAAAGCTGCGGATGGTGTCCAAAGGACGCTCCCACCGACTCCGTGTTGGATTGGACCGATCAGGATCCGCTAAACACAATGTTAGCTTGCATTGACAGGGCTGATGACGAGGGCGCGTAGACATGCGCCAGGTAAGCTTGCGCACCTATCGGATTTCCAAAGGCATCTTTATGCTGAATGCCTCGAAGCGGCGCCAATTGTGTCTTGGCTTGAGCTTGTACGGCAGCTGCGCGATTGTTAGATTGCCCGCCGATCGATGCAGCATGGGAGAGGGACCACTTACCCGGCTCTGCTTCATTCATGGCCACGGATGGGTCGGCTTTGGTGTGGAGTCGTTTTGCTTCCTTCTCGGCAGCGGTTTCGTGTAAGTCGACCTTGGGATGGTGTCCGCTGCTGGCGGAGCTCTTATGCGATCTGTCAGAACGGAAGCTGAAACCTCTGGATCTGGGACGCTGCTTCTGCTGGCCGGGTTGCGACTGCTGCGCTGTTACCTGCGGCCTTTGCGGTTGCTGCTGGTAGTTGTAGGACTGGTGAGATTGTGGCAGTTGCTGCTGATACTGCACATGCGGAGGATAATGCTGGCTCGACGTATTCTGCGCAGTCTGCTGCCCCGGAGTCGCGGGGAGCGGATGGCTGCTGTTTTGTGATGACATCTTTGCTCGGCTCCTCTGGGATGTAAGCCTGCTTCTAGTGTTTCGGCCCTGGCGCCGATGTGATACTGGGGCTGGGAAATTGGATTCTTGAAAAGCGAAAGCTTGTCAAGGGAGTAATTTCGGACTGTCTAGCCGTGGTAGCAGTGGTGGAGGAGAAAGCGATACCAAAGCTATCGGATTTGCTGCTCGACGAAGGGGAATGCGCGCGGTGTGCGTGTCTTGAGGAACTGAAAGTGGTCTGCCACGAGCTTGGTGGACTTCTTTAGTGGGTATAAGCTGGGACGGTGGTCCATTTGCTTGCAGAAGCCGGAAGAGGTGGGTAGCGCTACGTTGCGACGACGTGTTGATCAATGGGAACAGACTGGGCTCCCCGTATCTATTGTGGGCCGACTGGTGAATGGGATCGGGAGATTTGTCGTGGCATGGAACTTTTCGTCACAGAAAGCAACAGAAATCAAGGAAAGCCGTGGCTGGGGTTTCCAGCGGTGCCGCACTAAAGTGACATGGGGGGGAGATCGCAGCCAGGGCAACACAGCCAACGGTTGTCGCAAGGTGCAGTCGCTAGTCGGGTTGTCCTTTTAGAATGTCACCTTTTCTTGGCCCTGGTACCTAGTCAGGAACGGCCGGAATACTGCAACACTGTCGATATTCCTGCCCTTTGAGTTTTAGCATGTACGAAATTAAAGAAGAGCCGAGATCTCAGATCGAGATAAATTCTTGTCGTCCTGTCTCAGTTCCTGCAAAGAATCCTGCAGCTAGGTGAATGCGCTTGATTCACCCGTTTTACCAAGCAAACAGATCGTTCGATATGTCGTGGCTGACATTTTTTTTTGTTTTAGGACGGAACACCGAGAAGCTTGACGTCAGGGCAGAATTCCAGAAGCCCCGTTCCCAGTAAGTGGAGAGTCCGAGCCGAGACGCTTAGGTACCTACTGGAGGCACTGCTAAGACAGATCTTGCTGCACGGTTGAACATCAAACACGCCAGGAAGACAATCTTCTCATCTAAATTCAAAAGAGACCTGCTTTCCGCTTGGTCGATCATTGATCTTCGTTATACTATCCTTTGTAACCTGATTATTTTTGGCTTTTACACGTGCTCTGGCTTGGGCCTTTTGCATCAAAGCTGTCATCCATGTACCTTACGCGGTTGGCAAAGCAAATACCGGACGTTGAACAGCAGCACTAAGTACTCAGCCCCAGCACACACGTTACGACTCGAGCACCTAGCCCGAATGGGCAATTCTGGCAATTTGAGTACAAATTAGGCTAGAGGTACAGAGCGCACCGCTCCTTAAAATGCGCTGTCAGCAGTGGGAAACACACCACAAGTTGTTGACCACAGTACACGTTTCCACTTATACGGACGGGTCATTGTGACTCTATACACGTATACAATACGAGAGGAGGGCCACAAACGCAAACGATTTGGGGCTGTGAAGCTGATGGGCTGCTCGGCATGTTGACGAAACACTGTCGCACATTTTCGTGTCTTCCACATTGTGGTTGCAAGGGACCACCTGAAGACAGCTGCGAAATCAGGAACAAAGAGAAAGGCGGCCACTTGTCGAACTATTTGACCTCGGTTCTCTAGACTAGTGGCCGAAGGCGCCATATCGCCTTTTCCGTGTCCGTCAATGATGACGGCAGGATAGCTGTGTCGCCCGGCAAATGTCGACGCCATTATAATCGCTCTATCTTGGATGTAGACTCTGATACTTCCAAGCATGCTGCTTCTCCTTTACACCAGGAAGAACCAACCCGGAAAGTCTTTGTACAGGGCTCAGGTATGGTATACTTGGGCTATCCTACTGACATAGAATCACGAAAACCGCTAAAACACATGCAGTTCCGGGCTTTGAGGCAAAACTTGAGTTATGGATGCACACCTGCTGAAGCCCGTATACGAGGTTGTGACTCGACGAAGACTACATGGTGTCGCATCCGGGTACTGCCATTGACCCGTCATGGTGAAGGGTTGCCCGTCTGCTTACCCCCCATACGCAAGAGATTTCCTGGTAAGCATGTATCCTGATGCAAGCACTTAAGCATGCCCCCCATCCCAGGGCGACGCGTCCTCCAGCTTTTAGACTAGACTAGCGGGACACTAGGTAATATTCGGAACCCAACATATCGAGACGGCAACATACCTACGGTATTTAGCTCTGTGCATAGCATTCATGGAGCTCCTCTGCCAAATTCTCGCAGAAATACAGACACATACATGTCATAACAATGATTTGCCCAGCCAACAGATACATCAGCGATGGGATAAGTTGACTCGCAGACACATCTCAAGCTCCGTTTTGTCTGGCTAATGACAACAACCAGCTCGGGACTTGGGGAGCACAACCTGGAGCCGATGAAGCCGGCATTTTGCATGTCCCGAAGTCCGTCCAAGGACTTCAGTTGGCCCTGCTTGGGTTACACAGAATGAGCACCCTAGTCTCAATTCGACATGTAAACCAGAATCCGCCGAGATTGCAACCAGAGAAACAAAGTTGTTCTTTGCATCTCAAAAGCAAGAAATGCACCAGCAAGGGCTCGATGCATGCGCGCGGCACATCCCCAAACCTCCTCAACCAAGCAACAGGGCACATCAGCACACCATTTGAATGCTCGGTACCCTCGGAAGAGCTGTCGCTGCCCTGGCAACCTGCCCTATAGGAGATATTATATAGTATCGCTTGTTTATGCCTTTCTACCACGCGTAGATTTTTACTTCATTTATCTATGCCAACCTCGCATCGACCGGGTTACCATCTGGGCCACAGCGTTACCGCTTAAACGGACGGGCACATGGTGGGCTCACCGTTTCAGGGACCGTTTACGACAAGCACTTGGAGTATGGGGGATCGGCGGACCCTGATCTGGAGACTCCTTCGATGTCAGGCCCGTCTTCGTCTCGGCTCCGTTGTTCATGGTGTCCTGTTCAAGGATAAAGCAAATGAGCCTCCGAGATGACATGTATCCTCAAGATCTCCTAATCCCATCATCTGCGGCCCGTGGTCCGCAGGACATGTACGAGCAACTTTCGTCAGTGGACCTACGTATACAGTACGAAGACACATACAGGAGTTGAGAGGCCAGGGAGTTTACCAACCAGGTCCTCACCGTACCAGCAGTCAAGCTATCACTTGCTCGGGGCTGAACTATGCCCTGTCGGCAGGCAGTAGCAACCAAGCACGACAACTCACTCGCCCTTAACATAGCGACAATCCTCCCTTTGACACTGTAGTTCGAGGTAGAGAGTGCTCGAACCTGCTATATCCAGTTAGACATGCTCGTAGCGTATCGGTTCAAGTCCCATCGCTGATCAGTCTTCGTCAAACCTGGCATGATGCAGTTGAATCGGAATGCCCTTGTAGATGCCACCATCTTGCCTACATCGCACCATTTCTTGCCCCCACAAATAACATCCTTATCATGTTTCACCTGCTTCTAGGGAACTTGTTCTTTCCTCGGCCATCGAAAAGTCCAGGTTGAACATACTTGTGACGGTATTCCTGCAGGCAAGTACACATATCGCATTCGTCCGCCAGAAGCGCTCCGTCAACGAAAGCCTCTCTGTGGTGATGATGGACGTTGCAGATGTAAGTAGCACATACACAGAAATCTGGCGTCATACATCGATACCTTCTGAAGACAGCTCGTCATTATCAAGTCGATGGTGGACGATCGCCACTCGCGCGGCCGCTGCTCACAGCATACCTCACAGAGCAACAGATACTCAACTGCATATTTGGAACCTACCCATCAGCGTTTAAAAGGGAAATAAGTGGAAGCTAGCGCGTATATCCTAGGGACGGAGGAGGTCCCTGGGACAGAATCAAACACCATGGGAAACTGGCAGCTGTGGCAGGAATTGGAAGAGCCCAGGCCAGAGAATATCGCGACTTCGACTTTGTGAAGTTTGTGCTTCCTAATACCGCTGAGCCTGACCGTCTTATGATGCTACAGTAACACCAGGATCGGCCGCTGTAGTCCGTGTTCAGTTGGCTCGTTGATTGTTCAAGTCCCAGAATTTTCAGTCGGTCGATGTTGGCCTGCGGAGAACACTCTGCTCGCTCGATGTTGTACAGAGTGCTGATGTCCCGGTTAGACCGGTGGATTGCAGGACGAATCGGCGGGCAAGATGTGGAAGTAAAAGTCACTCTGTCAAACTGGAAGAAACCGGTGCTCATAGACTTTGCCCACTCAGGTTGTCATTATTGCCAAACTGCCAGAATATCTAATCGCTCAAGATGCCGTCACTGGCCACTCTGGTCTCTCCAGTTGCAAGGAGGTGCGAAGATGTGCGCGTGTTCTTCTCGGGAATAGATATCCGAGTACCGTCGGCTCGGTCCACCAAATGCACCGCGCCCCGCAAGTATCGCATGCAAACAAGTCGTGATTTGGTTATTTTATGCCTTTTGATTTCATTGCTAGCAGCAAGGTTCTCTCAGCATTTTGTCCCACGTGCCTAAGACCCTAATGCAGCCAATCGTGAAAACCATCATGACCAACCAACTCCAGCCCAGACCATTTCCTTATATGGAGGAGGGGTACAGCATAACGCGGACGGAAGCGCCGAAGGAACGAGCAGGGAGAGGGTGGGTGAACTTGGCGCGGACAACGCCGGAGTTGCCTAGGGAAAATGTTAGAAACCGTGGCTCTGGTTGTCGCCATGTCCCAGCGCTAAAAGAATCCGGAAGACGGGATCTTACCGTGAGGCCGGGTGACCTTGCCCCAGATCACACGGATCTTGGTGCCACGGATCTCCTTCTGTCCCCGGTAGACATAGGCAACCTTCTTGCCGAGGTAGAAGCTAGAACCACCGTTAGTGACGGCCTCCGGATATCGTCGGGTTGTATACTGGTTGTAACGTACTTGGCAGCGGGAGTGTCATCGACGCCCTCGATCTTGATGAGGCTGGTCTTGGAGTGCGTGGTGTGACGACCACGCTGGTAGCTCAGGTGGCGACCCCTGAAGTCGAAATCCGTCAGTATGTTTCCAGCTGATTGCAGTCCTGTTCCATCATCCCCCGTTCTCTGTCTGCGTCCTCCATCATCTCGTGATGTGGCGATGAACCGCTGAAGCGATAACCCATCAGACAAAGTTGTTGCTTCCCAATCAAATCCACGGCGGTCCAGGCATTCGTGATCGGGGGTTGAGGAATCGTTCGGGAATTACTCACTTGACATAAACTAAACACCATGTTAGCAATGCCCAAATGGCTATGTAAAGAGTCGCAAATGCTCCCAAGCACAGCGCGAATGAGCGCGTTCGCACTGCTGCAATTTGCAGCTCTTCTC
Organism: Coniochaeta pulveracea; assembly: GCA_003635345.1. Lineage (NCBI taxonomy): Eukaryota > Fungi > Ascomycota > Sordariomycetes > Coniochaetales > Coniochaetaceae > Coniochaeta > Coniochaeta pulveracea. The sequence goes on along the minus strand of QVQW01000016.1, from coordinate 284,194 downwards.
TTTAAGAGCAGGGAAAATCAAACTTACGTCTGTGACCAGCTTCCGAAGGCATCTTGAATCTGGGGGGCTGAAATCGATCTTACCGTTCCAGTTGCTCGCTGCAAGAGTGTTCTCAGGACAAGAACCTACTTTTGCTGGCTGGGGAGGTCGTCGTGGATGCGTTGGTGGTCGGCGATTACGGGGCAAGGCACAAGTGGATTAAGCGAACACCAGAAAAATTGATTAGGGCTTCAAGGAAAGGGAGGGAAGTGGTCAGCCACGGCTCTTGGCCAATTGTGGAGAATTCATCGTCGAGATGTGGCTTAACATTTCCATCAGCCACACTATGCAAGGCTAAAGTCTAGCCTTGCACGAACCCTTGGCAAGTTCCATTTTGCCTATTTGCCATAGCGCGTTCATCCGTCAACCTCTTGGCAGGCAACTTGAGCTCGAGGTGCCTCCTCATTAGCACGTGGGAGGGTCATTTTAACAAGACAGACCGGCGCTTTTTATGAACATACCTACTCTTTGAGAGCGTATTCCCCGAAACTTTCGACCTATGCAGACTCTTGCTGCTCCTTCACGACACAATATCATGGGTTTCCTAACTGAACTGTGGACAGGCTGTGGATTACCTTAAAGAGTGTGATGCGAAGAGACGAGGGTCACCAAGTTCTTCAACTCTTGATGACAAACCTTTTAGAATAGATCACCCTGGAGGCTGACAGTTGACATGTACACAAGCAACAACCCCACCATTCAACTGACGTAATCCTCAACATTTCGGGACCAGCTATGGCAGCGCACAGATACCCCTCACGATACATAGACATGCCGTTCAGGGCTAGAGGTACGAAGTGTAGCACAGAGGAATAACTGTTCCTGGCGGGAGAAGATGGTGCAAACACGATTGCCTTGAGAATGCAGATGGACAAGGTCATTGTCGTTATCCGCTGATGAACTTGACAAGCGCATATCAGCCTGGACGGGAGCTCGAGTAGGACCTTGTAGTAGTCAATGACGACAGTCCACATATAAGTGCATGTAACTACTAGCTTCGGTAGCTAAATCCGCGCGAACTGCTGGCAACCTTAGCAACCGCATACTCTCCGTTCCCCTCCTGTATCGGCCTTAGAAACTCATAGCTTAATGCCTCAAGGCTCGGAGATAAGTGACTTTTGCAGTCAATTACAGCATCAAGCAAGCCCACTCCCAGTCAAGTCCTTCAGATAGCGATTGGACTTGACCTTGAGGGGGACAGCGACTGGACTGTTACGTGCACTAACAGCTGGCCGGTGCTCCCGTTGGAAGCTCCGTCATAGGTAGCACTGTTGAACCCCACGGTGAGTTGACACTGAGTAAGCTCCTTTGCTCTGCCTTGAGCGTTGTTGAGTCCCACGAGTCCGCGATCTTTTTCTAGTTCTATCATCGTACCCAGAGACCTCTTGTCAATTTGCAGATTAGCTTAAGTCTGCATTCACTATAGGCGCTTGCTGTCAATTGTGATTTTACTTGCCGTTACATATCAACCTTAAAACCATCCCAGAGGTAAATCTCTTGGCTGCCCCCTCGCGTCCCTCTCTGACCTCATTATCCGCACCCTCCAAGCACCCCCCCATCGTTCTGGATCCCTCAAGTTTTATCTTCAACAACCTTACCATCCGTAACCACATTGCTCACCTCCGTTGTTCCGCAGTACATCCAGATACACAAAACCATTCACAAGATTAGATGGCGTCAGAATCTGCATCATCGTGAGTGCTTCATGTCAATTTCCTTGCGCCTGATTCCACTGCCGCAAGCTCGCTCTTTCGGTGTATTTCCTTGGCCGACTAGGAGCTATCAAGTTTGCCAAGAGGTCGGCGCAAAACACCGGTGTTCGTTCCGACCACCTCTCAGATATTGCGCCCTCCAAAGAGCAGCGATTTGACTGTTGTTCTATACGTTGTCCGGCGTGTATATGAATATTGTTTGGCTAACTGCTTCATCAGCACCATGGAGCTGAAGGATAACACCGTCATTGTTGTGCTGGGCGCCTCTGGTGACCTGGCCAAGAAGAAGACAGTTCGTAACCCACGTGTAACCTGTTGAGTCTGCTCACGTCACTAACTTTGCGTGCCAGTTTCCTGCTCTCTTCGGTCTTGTAAGTTGTACCCAAGTCGAACGTACCCAGGCTGCTCCAGAAGCTCGATCCTAATCCGCCGTATCAAGTACCGAAACCAATTCCTGCCAAAGGACATCAAGATCGTTGGATATGCCAGGACTAAGATGGACCACGACGAGTTCCTCAAGAGGATCAAGTCCTACATCAAGACGCCCACCAAGGATATTGAACAGCAGCTGGAGGAGTTCGCCAACCTCTGCACATACGTATCGGGACAGTACGACAAGGATGAGTCTTTCCAACAGCTGAACAAGCATCTGGAGGAGCTTGAGGAGGGCAAGAAGGAGACCAACCGACTATTCTACATGGCTCTGCCGCCCAGCGTGTTTACCATTGTCTCTCAGCACTTGAAGAAGTGCTGCTACCCCAAGAACGGCATTGCCAGGGTTATTGTAAGTCTTACCCAGCTAGACTCCGCCCCTCGTGGCTGACTATCATGGCTGATATCCTTTCCACCTGCAGGTTGAGAAGCCATTTGGGAAGGACCTTGCCAGCTCTCGAGAGTTGCAGAAGTCCCTGGAGCCGGACTGGAAGGAGAACGAGATCTTCCGCATTGACCACTACCTGGGCAAGGAGATGGTGAAGAACATACTGATTCTCCGCTTTGGGAACTCTTTCCTTGGTGCGACCTGGAACAGACATCACATCGACAATGTGCAGATCACTTTCAAGGAGCCTTTCGGTACCGAGGGTCGTGGTGGATACTTCGACGAGTTCGGCATAATCCGCGACGTTATGCAGAACCACCTTCTCCAGGTCCTGACACTGCTCACCATGGAGCGGCCCGTTTCCTTCTCCTCTGAGGACATTCGTGACGAGAAGGTCCGCGTTCTCCGCGCCATCCCCGCCATCGAGCCCAAGAATGTCATCATTGGCCAGTACGGCAAGTCCTTGGATGGCAGCAAGCCGGCATACAAGGAGGATGACACGGTGCCCAAGGACTCGCGCTGCCCCACATTCTGCGCACTTGTTGCCTACATCAAGAACGAGCGGTGGGATGGTGTGCCCTTCATCATGAAGGCAGGAAAGGCGCTTAACGAGCAAAAGACGGAGATCAGAATCCAGTTCAAGGATGTCACCTCGGGCATCTTCAAGGACATTCCTCGCAACGAGCTGGTCATGCGCATCCAGCCAAATGAGAGTGTCTATATCAAGATGAACTCCAAGTTGCCCGGCCTCAGCATGCAGACCGTCGTCACCGAGCTTGACCTCACGTACCGCAGAAGATTCTCCGACCTGAAGATTCCCGAGGCCTACGAGTCGCTCATCCTCGACTGCCTCAAGGGCGACCACTCCAACTTCGTCCGTGACGACGAGCTTGACGCCAGCTGGAGGATCTTCACTCCTCTCCTACACTACCTGGACGACAACAAGGAGATCATCCCCATGGAGTACCCATACGGTAAGCGATGCCATTGACCGCTTGATCAGTTGTGATTCTGGATGCTGATATGTTCTATTAGGTTCCCGCGGACCGGCTGTGTTGGATGACTTCACCTCGTCCTACGGATACAAGTTCAATGACAACTCTGGCTACCAATGGCCCACGACTTCCGCCACCCCTCAACCTAACAAGTTGTAAGTTGCTGGCTATCTGCAATGCATTTACTGTAGGATGGTCTTTCTGCTTGGAGGTCAGTCGTCATCGAGGCTAACCTTGTCACCAAATAGGAAATGAGGAATGCCATGAGCTTTACATTGGGCACACTTATGGAGGGATGGTTGCACGGACATTACGATAGCTGATGACAGACGAGCCTGCTAATTTGCGTTTCTGCGAGTATTGTAACCGTTTGTAAGCGTCATGGCAATAACGCAAGTGAGTTCCCGGTCGCCGGCAACACCGGGCCAGATGGTCATTCCCCTAGATAGGTGCAGTGAAATGCGAGTGAACCGTCAACCACACTGGAACTTATGATCTCGGATCGGCCATTTAAAGAACCACGTCCCATCCTTCTCCAAAATTCAAGCCTGATGGATTTGTAGCCGCATCGGCCGGGTCCAACTATGTGTGGTTCGATGTAAAGGTGGAGGTTCGAAATCGTGCAGTATCGAAATGTAAGCCCCAGCAGCTTACGGCACCCTGGCGCTTTTACGATCATCCACGGCAGCTATTTGAGGCCTCATAATTCGTGCGCCCAGGTAAATATTTCAGCGTGAGATTCCTAAGGTACCCTATACTCAAAAGTGAAATGGCATTGATGTGGTGGTCATGTGCCGATAATGCTTAGTCATTGAGATAACCACTGTACTAGCGCCGCTCTGACCCTGTCCAGCTTCTGAGCGGCTGCCATCGTCACCAGCAAATGCCGTCTTTTGATATTGCTTTGTAGACCTCGCGACAAAAACAACACGCCTTGCAATCGCCGACATTTGCACTCCAGCCTGCTCAGGTATAACAACAGATAGTGTTTAGCCATACTATTACTTGCCAGTCGCCTACCTAATTGGTGCCTCGAGGCGCGACGCGAAAGATCTTAGCACTTCGTCATATCTTTCACCACTTCGACAAACTATCACATCGCGCACACCGACTCAGCACTTTCGCAAGCTGGTGAAACCCTGGACGTGTGTATCAGGTCTTCCAGAGGAGGTGATGGCCTGGGGTAGAGTCACCAATACGTTTTGCGATTGAGGTCTTCGCACTTCATTCGACGTTGCGAAACCTCGATCTGCTCCCGGCCACTCGCCTCGATCCGAACCTCCCAACAGTTCACCTTTGTCTTCAATATTACTGCAGCTCACCGACCATATCAGCTACGATCATTACTGCTCCTCTTGGGCACCGACGGTAGCGGAATTGCCTCGTGGCGACATCAACGATTCACAAGCAAGCTGCGAGCGAGGCTCCGTGGGTGGTGCGAAAAAGCTGCGCTTAAGTCACACAGTCCACCAATATGGAGAACGGTTTGCAAAATGGAGTTCACACGAATCATGACAGGGATGCTCCCCGAGTTAATGGTGTCAACGGCGGCTTTATCAGGTCGGAACCAGGTCTGGACAAAGGGAAACCCGGGCCGGATAAAGGCAAGGGAGTCCACCCTCCTACAATAAATGGCAATTACCTTGGTTCAGACCACATTAGCGACAGTAAAACCAATACGATGAGCGCCGACAATGCTGTGCAAAACGGCACGGCGCAGACGGGCGCGGGGACGGGCGCTAATGCGATGATGAAGTCGATGCGATTAGAGGAACTTCCCGACGAAATACAGCATATCACCACGGGCATCTTTCCTCTCGGCTTGTTGCTTTTTCGGCTGTCGCAGATGACTTACAATCACCTGGGGGACCTCATCGATGCTCTTGCAGAATTACCGATTACTCTGGCCCCGAACGGCGTTTCTGAAGCCCGTCCGATAGGGGTACCACCCGAGGACACCAACCCGGTCAGTCTGGAGAAGAAGCGAAGGATATTGGAATTCATACAAGGGGAGCACAACAAATGGGTCAAGGCATTGGTGCTCACGGAATGGAGCAGGAAGTCGGATCAAGTCAGGATGCTTATTGACCTGAAAGGGCACCTGGAACAACAACTGAACAGGTACGGTCTCGCCTTGACTGACCTGATCAACGTGAAGCGAGAGCTGGTGTTTGCACGGGTGCCCCCACCAGACCACAAGACAGCACTACACGTTCTGTCGTATGGCGATGTGGACTGGATGCCGGATTTTGGTTATATCGAACCGCCACCTGTGGATCCGGACGAGGAGCTTGAGTTGATGGAGAGCCTGAACACGTTGCTGGAAGTGCGCCTTACCTTGGAAGACTTCGACAAGATTCCCTATCACTTCAGAGACTATGTTGTCGGGGCTGGACGGACGACGTTTCGCGTTGAGGGTGAGTTTGAGGTGGACCTGACGATTGCGGACGAGGACTTCGACAAGCAGTACTGGTTCCTGGACTTCCGGTTCACCTTCACTCCAGCCCCGGAGGAGATTACCGAGGCAATGAGGAACTTCCTGGATGTCAAGGTAAATGACATTCTGGCTACGGAGGGACTTTCTGGATGCTACAGCTTTCTTCACGAGTTCACCTTGACCCACAAGATCACGGAAATCCGACGACAAGCCCGCGAACTGGCGAAGACGCGATGGGTCGGCTCGCTTATGGTGGAGCCGTTGAACCGAGCCCTGTCTATTCAGTACTGGCTTCCCCGTCCAGTGGCCGCTCCACAAACTGGACTGCAGAACTCAGGCCCGCAGGCTGGTCTGAAGAGCTGGTTCATCGTCGGCGTTCACAGTGGGAGAAAGACCGGCGCAGTTCACGAGGATCCAGCAGCCACAAGCTACCTATCCGTTCGCTGGTTCCGCGACGGCAAGGAGGTGAAGGATGTGGACTTTTCCCTGGACACCGCAGACATTTCCGCCGAGAAGATACTCAAGATGATTGTTGGTCGCCATATTGAGCACGTTCTTAGGTCGATATACAACAAATTGGCGAGCTTCCCTCGTTACAAGAACCGTGAAGCTCCGCTGCAACTCAGTATCTCCAAGGAGGAACCCTCAGAATCACAGATTGTCATGCAGTTGTCCCAAAAGCAGACTCTGGTGGTCAAAATAGATCCGATGACTGGCCTCTTTGCCGTCAGCCCCGTGGCAAGAGCCGTTAGTGCATGCGAGCGAGCCCTCAACACCAGCCGCAGAAACCCAGCCGAGGACGGGTACAACCTCCTGGAGAGGGCCCGGTGGCACTACTCTATGGAAGAGCTCACACGCCATGGCAGGAGCTTGGGATGGGAAGCGCAGCCACTAAGAGTTAGGCCTGAAGAGCTCAGGCCATTTATCAAGACTCGCGACATGTATCAGCCACTCTGGATCCGACACATGGGCTGGAACCCCGATTGGTATGTGCTGGTTACTATGGGCCTAGCCGGTGATCGATGGTGGCTAGTTCAAGTGTGAGTAACCCGTTCTGTTTGACATAGCTTATCCATTGTGTTGAATGCATGTCCAGCTGCTAATCGTAACCTCAGAACTGGCGATCCCAAGGATCCAAACGGCCCACGGATCAAATCGTTCACTGCAGTTCCTTTGACGGGACCGCTGAGCCTTAGCGACGAGTTCTTTCATCATCTCAAGATTTTCACCACGGGCATGATTTCCCAGCTTGTCGATATGCACCTGCTTCAGGAGCGGGGCATTAGACACATGGAGCTTCCACAACCAAGCCAGAGCTTACCGCGCCAGGTCAAGCTGCCTGCAGTCTTTATTCGACTCTCGGAGCTTGTGCCATCCATCTCGCCTGTCCAGCCCAGGATCAACTGGGCGTTCGATTACGTACAGCTGACCTTCAAAGGTGTGCAGCAATCGATCGATGCTGAGAATACGGCCCACCCCATGGCTGGTGTGGGTTCTCTTCGGGCTGTTCAGGAGGCTACTATCAGGGTGGCAGACAAGACGAAATTCAAAGATTTGAAGGGTGGCAACGTCGATAGCGACGTAACTTTTAATTCTCGTCTCGGGCAGTTCTCGCTGCGCTTGCAGCAGCAAGTCGGCATGTCACTCATAGACACGCTGGCGACGAGAGTGCAGGCCATTTGCAGGCTTGTCGACTTTGTCGATGCAATGCGCAAGAGCGGCGACGACATCGTATGTGAGAGCGTCACGATGCGCGAGGTTGTGCTGAGCTATGGAAACGAACTTCTGGGGTACGAAAGCGCCATGCTACAGCACCAGCCCAGGTGGGTTTTGAGGCTGGACCTGGCCTCGGGACCACGCATCAAGGTGAGCCTGGACAACGGCAACCCTCACCTTCGTATCCTTGATCACCTCGAAGACATGGCAAACTCGCCGTTGCTGAGTGAGCTTCCGACGATTCTCAAGTCGACCTTCTCCCTCCTGCAGGCTCTAGAGGAAATCGAACAGACATGGCAGAGGATTGCCGAGAACGCAGACGGCAGCATCGAAATTAGTCACTGGAATGCAAAGTCTACGTCGATACGTTACACCTTAGCTGGTGGCCGTCCGAACCAGCCACGACAAGCCATTCTCGACATCAGACGAGGGGAGAAGCTCGACGGGCAGTGGTGGATCTTGGAACTGCGCGGAGCGGAAACCAACGCCCAGCACAATGAGTTCTTCAAGGTCCTGAAGCCGCTCTTCGACAGCCGAGGGGAGCAATGGAAGGGTCTTGGGACTGGCGCTGCCGCCGTTACCGGCAAAGGAACCCATACACTTCTCTTGGCCGTTAATACCGCCGTCATGAACCTAGTAGGGTCTCCTCCACCGCCGTCTCAACCAGCTGCCACCGCGGCACCGGGTCCTGTAAGCGCACCGGCCGCTTCCGCTCAGATACCCACGCCACAGTCCGTTCCCATGGCGAAGCAGCGATCACAGCAGCATCGGCCACACCAGCCGCCTGTGGCCCAGATGAATCATGCCGGTCAAGGCAAGCCACCGAACAACAATAATCATAATTCAAATCAGAACCACGAGGTTGTCATCATTGATTAAGACCCTCGGGCAGCACATTTCAGAAGTTTACCCATTGAGATACCAGAAAGGAGAAGGAAGCGGGAATGATTGTGTAAATAAACGTGCCTATCGAGATTGAGCACGCGATTGTCCAGCATCACGATAACAACATGCGAAGGGTTAATGCATTTTGAGGATACCAAGCGTCTATTATTCTTCAGAGTGCAAGAGAGGTCACTGGTCGTCAGGTTGTGTCCAGGACGGGAATATCAGAGGGAATAGAAACGGCCTGATGCGTTGGTAGCATGACTTGTGGAATGTCGTCCACGAACGAGACGTCTAAACATAGCGTACAAGGGTGGCTAGGTACAGTGATCTTAATTCATATCAAGAGAGGCACAATTCCGTGTTATCTACCCACCATGCTTGCTTTGTAGATTTTCCCTTGTGATGCTGTACACCGGCTGTCTCGTCCAGAGATCAGTTGGAGCATGATGTCTAATCCTACAGGTACCGAACATCGAAGGGTTGACAACAGGTCCATCTAAGGACCCTGATGACCCGACGATGTGGTTCGATAACGACCCCACATTATTTCTAAAGTACCTCCGTGACGTTCCCTCTCATGACACGTCCATTCCCGGCCCCAAAGCACCAGTAACCTATCCTTCAGCACGGAAGTCGCCACTGCAATGAGCCCGAGCCTCGCAAATAGGTCTATATTATAGCACAATGGTGCCACGAGGGGGATACCGCGCCCTCGCCAGGCTAGACAAGCGCTGTCTCTACCCCTGCCCAACACCGAAGCTCCTACCTCGAACCACACTCCGGACCCTGACCACGACACATCGCCCTACCATTTCCTCCCTACCAACCCTCGCCAAGACATACACAACAAGGAGGGCCTACGTGATAGGCAAGAATGCGCCGCCAAAGAACATCGCCGTCCTGGGCGGCGGCTTGACGGGCTTGACGACGGCGTGGTATCTGACGCGGTTCCTACCCGCGGCGAAAGTCACGATCTACGAGAGTAGCGGCCGGCTTGGGGGGTGGATTGACACGGAGACGGTGGAGGTAGAGGGGTTGGAGGGTGAGAAGGGGACGGTGAAGTTTGAGAGGGGCGCGAGGATGGTGAAGCCGTATGGGATCAATAAGTGGGATGATGTGGCTTTTTATGAACTGGTGGGTTTTCCTTTCCCTCTACAAGGAGTCTGATGCGTGTAGGGAGGAGGTTTGCTGACGTTGGGATGGGGGCTTAGGTTGAAGGGTTGAAGCTGGAGAATGAGGTCTGGGCGAAGGATGAGGAGCCTGGGAGGTATATCTATTATCCGGATCATATGGTCTCGTTACCGACGGAGGCGGAGTTTGATGTTCGCAGACATGGTGTGTTGGGGGTGTTGGGGAATATTGGCGCGGTGCTGAAGACGATTCTCAGCGAGCCGTTGTTCGATAAGTTCATACCCTCGACGTTTGCGACGACGAAGCACAGCCATCTGGAGTATATATGGGATGATAAGGAGACTGTTGGGGAGTATGTTACGAGGATGTGTGGTGGGAGGAGGGAGTTGGTGGATAATGTCCTATCGGCTATGATGCATGGGATCTACGGTGGTGATGTGTGGAAGTTAGGAGTCGCCAGTAACAGTATGTTGGCGCTGCCGTTCAAGACGAGGGCTCTGGTAGATGGGAGGAAGCAGGAACTGCAGGAGAGGACGAGGGCGCTGTCAGAGAAAGAGGATGACTACTGGGAGAGCCGACAACAGGTGGAGCAGTTTATAGGCGAGGCGATGCTGAAGAAGCCCATTCAGGCGTTTGATGCGAAGCTGCTGGAGGAAATCACAAATACACCCGTCGCCAGGGTCATGGCAGATTGGGGGCCGAAGAAGGCCTTGGGGTTCAGAGACGGGTTTGGGACGTTGGCAAATACGTTGGCGCGGGAACTGGAGGCGAATGCAAATGTCAAGGTTGTGTTTGAACCGGTGAAGAAGATGGCCTTGGTTGATGAGAGGATGAAGGTATGTCTGACTCTATTGCGACCAGAACGTCCCCGAATACTGACAAGGCACTAGATCTCCTCTGGCCAAAGCAGCCAGAACAAACAGGGCCTGCACGACAACACCTACGACAAAGTAATTTCAACCATCTATTCCCGCACTCTCTCCACCCTCGTACCACCCAACACCCTCCCGTCCCTCGCCGCCACCTCGGCCGTCACTATCAGACTGGTCAACCTCTGGTCGCCACACCCCAACCTCAACTACCCACACCACGGCTTCGGCTACCTCCTCCCGCAAACCGTACCGCTAGAACAAAACCCCCACGCCGCACTGGGCGTCATCTTCGACTCAGACGCCAAACCCTCCGGCGCCGACGCCCACACCCCTCCCTACGGCGACACCCTCCCCGGCACGAAGCTAACCGTCATGATGGGCGGCCACCACTGGTCCGACCTCCCCACGTCCTTCCTCCCGGACGCCCACACCTCCGACGCCGCCGCCATCGACGCCGCCAAAGAAACCGTCCAGATCCAGCTCGGCATCCCGCCGGAGGCATGGACCGTCTCCTCCACCAAACTCTGCGTCGACTGCATCCCCCAGCAGCTACCGGGCCACATCGGCCTCATGGCCTCGGCGCATCAGGAGCTACTCCAGAACTTCAAGGGGAAGCTGGCGGTCTGCGGAGGGAGTTACACCGCGCCCGGCGTGCCGGGGAGCCTGAGGGCGGCGAGGGATGTGGCGGCGCAGACCGCTGGGAGGGAGAAGGGGCAGAGATTCGGTGTGGGGGAGACGGGGTTGGAGAGGTTCACGCATGGCACGGGGAGGGAGATGTTTGTTTTCAAGGATGAGGAGTGGTTGGGCGGGTTCAGGGGGAAGGGGAGGAAGGAGGGTTCGGCTGGGGGAGATGGGGTGGGCGTGGACGGGGATAGGTGACAGGGGTGAGGGGGGTTTGTTTGTATGACTATGTTAACAGTGTGAAACAGGTGTTAGGTGTGGAAGAGGTGTACTATATCTGTAGACGGGGCTTGTATGATGGTATAGGGATCCAAAAGATAGATTTGCAGATTCGCTCATGTTACGGGGCGTTTGAGTTGAGTTAGTGGATTTCACTACCAAAGCTCTGTTCACGATGGTGGGTATTCACGATGCCATACGAGTTACAGAGATTGTGACAAGGACATACAACCCCTGAGGCAGCTACAGCGAGTATGATCAACGGAACAAGCAATGAAAACGACGGAGTAGTAAGCGACGGGGAAAAGATTTGATATTATACTCTGCTTCGGCGCTCTTCGCTAAAGCTCAAAACCATAAGGATGACTTTTTTTTGCATCCGCTGTTCCTCATCCATGAGCCAAAAACCAGTGTGGTAGTAGCTGTAGGTAGGGGGTGTGAGAGTGCCAATAACGCCAGGCATTCTTATGCCGTAAACTTCCAACCAACGCCTTAAGACAAGTAGCCGCCAGGATCATGGCCCGAATCTCGTTCTTCCTTCCCTCTGCTTCATTCATAATACATTGACCCTGATCAATCCTCCTTCAACGTCAAGACTAATCCATTTCCAGACCCGGAAAACAACCTTGCTTAATACACGTCAATGTCCGTCGGGAGGTTATCCGTACCCTAGACGGTAACATCTTGCGGTTCAGACATGCCATTGGTCGTTTCGTTCATGTCCTTATCTTGACCCTCAGGCAGCACCAGCTTTTCAGGTGTAGCATCGTCGACAAACTTGCGCTCACTGACATGCTCCTTGCCTCCTTCCGCGGTCCAGACCTTATCGGGAAAGCTGCCACGTTGGCCCTCCTCATGCGAGAAGGGGCAGAAACGGTTGGTGCAGGGGTGAAACTTGCACTGCGTCTTGACGTGGGTGAACTTGCAGTTGGGGACCTTGCACTCGCCTCCGTTGCGACAAGGGGGCATCTCGGGGTGCTTGAACGGGCAGTGCGGGTTGGTGCAATTGGGATAGTACTTGCAGTCTGTTTCGCTCATGTGCGAGATCTTCTTGGCTGGTGAGGGGTGACGACCGACACACTTCCGGTTCTTACACGCTGCGCCGAAACTGCAGACATCGGATACGTCGACAGTGGTGCCGGGTGGGGCGGCAGGAGACTGATGGGCAAACTTGCAGTCGGCGTTACGACATTGTAGGTTGAACTTGCACATGACTTGCTCCACAGGTGTATCGTGCTTGGGTCCTTCTGACATATCCACATCACGTCCGTCGCTACCCTCGTTGGTCTTGCCGGCATCTGCTCCTTGCGATGGTGCCTGGCCATTGAAGTGTTGCTTGTTCTGGTGGTGACCGTTCTGCTGGAAGTGGGCCCCGCCTCTCCCTCGCGAGTTGTTGTACGGCCTCTGCACACGCTCCGATAATGGTCTGCCGCCGTAAGGGGCACCTCCGTTGTTCATCATACCGCCTTGTGCTTGTTGAGCCAAGGCCTGCATCAGCATCTGGTTCTGCTCCATCAATAACGCCATGTCTGCCGGTGAAACCTGTCCTGGCATTCCCCATCCTTGATTCTGGTGCATGCGGTTCATACCGTTCATGCCATTCATGCCCGGGCCAGCCGCGGGCATGCCTGGCATACCATGAGCATTGATACCTGCCGCAATGTTCGCCGCGCGATTGTTGGGACCACGAGGTTGCCGACCAGTTCCCATCCGAGGTCCGCTAGGCGGTGCCTTGCCTACGCCATTTTGACCTCGTGTTCGATGGAGGGATGCGTCTGGCGTACGGTCGAGCGCACGGTTGATCTGGCCCATCATTCGTTTCTCTCGTCCACCCCTGAAGTTGCCGCCACCGCGCATTGACTTGGGCCCTGTGGGTCTGTCGTCGTATTTTGTTAGCAAATCCCATGAGTGTCACTTTCTATAGGAGTGTACATACGCGTTGAGCTCATTCGAGCCGTCCGCCATGGAAGCGTCAAAGTTGCCATCCATGGCTGTATCGTCCTGCGCACCGCCCATCGCCGAGTCATTTGCCGGCGCTTGGGCATCAGAACCACCGTTGAGGTTGGCATGGATGATGTTGACCTGCTCGAACACCCATCGGACGAAGTCGCCCAGATTTGGGTCATCGGACGGAATGCCCAGGAAGTCTGAAGATAGTTCGGTGATAATTTCTTGTTGTGTCTTGCCGTTTCCAAGCATGAGGACAATGTAGTCAGCCAATGCTTCATCCGCGCCACCAGACGCCCATCCGAGCTCGTTAAACTTGGACTGGATAGCCTGTGAGAGGGCCTCGGCTAGAGGTGTGCCAAGCTGAACCTCGACCATGATGGGGAACTGAGATTCTTAGGTGCTCGTAACCCAAGATAAATATAATAAACTGGGGAAGGTATCGGTCGATGGCGAGTTAGACAGTAATGCGCGCAAGGTCGTTGGAAGGCTGAGGATGGAGGTGAAGGTTGTCACGACCGTCAAAGTTGTGCACGAAGAGCTTGTCGCCTCAAGCTCGATTGTTATGGTGGCGAGCTATCAGGCGATGAATCTATCGCTGACGCGCCTCTCTCCGTTGTATTCGATATGGACAGGAGTTCCGTGAAGAAGCGCGTTGGTTGTGATTGTAGTAGGACGTAAGGTTGATTATGGGATCGTTAAGAATTGACTGGAATAAAGCTGAGGCGAGGCAACTGTTGGTCACCCAGAACGGAGCCTTGCGTCAGAATTATCGGGGTCTCTCACGTGACGGTAATCGGTCGACAAAACTGCAAGTACCGATGTGATTTGTCAAAGACAGAAGTGTAGAAGTACAAAGAAAATGTTGGAGATAAACTTGAATTATATAGGATGAGTCGATTCTCACTTTATAATCCTCTAATCAATAGTATATGAACATGCATTATCATGAATGCCATTGCTGGGCGTAGGGAACAATAGGCTGCAAACTGCTGGCTGATAAGCTTGATATCTAGAGGTACCTACCTGTCCACAGAAACTCAATAGCAAGTCGCCAACCATTCCGGGTGCTATTGATTCGTGGCATTTCTCAGCATGCCGTATTTTACTATTGCCCAGTGCTGTATTTTCAAAAAAAAAAAAAAAAAAAAAAAAAAAAAAAAAAAAATGGGTTGCCCTGCTCGATCATGGCATAGCTTGCCGACGGCTTTGATGGGTAGCTGTTCCAGGTAACTTCCCTTTGAAACTTGATAGGTACTAGGTTTTACTAGCTACCTAGATACACTTCAGGTCCTCGATACAGTCCAAGGAGAAACGTCTAGGACTAGACACTGTGTGCACATGAAAGGAGATTCGATCCATCGTAGATTCAGTCGGTACCTACCCGAGTACGTTGGCAACAGTATCCAGAGCATATAGCGTACGCCTCACTGTCAAAGTTGCAAGACAAGTGGATGTCATCCTGGGCCTCACCACGCATCACTTGACTATGTCGCCATGTTATTCCGTCGCCCACTTGTAGTAGCTTGTATCTGTCATGGTAGATTAGACTTAGGCGTCTTCTGTCCGGAGGGAGGTGCCTTGTCAGGTGTCTTGACACTGGAGAAGACGCATGGTACGTTGACTGAGTTAATTGTGGCAGGATCTGGTCTTTGAGAGTCGTCGTCACAAGGGCACATATATAACCGCCATCTGCCTTACGAAATAGTAGGCTATTGATGACAGCAACCTCCAATGTCCGTAGTTAGCAGACATTTTGAGCTGAAATACCTACCACGTCGTCGTTGAGGTCATACAGCCTGTAGGGTAAATTGATATCCCACCGTCCGAGTCCCGTGCCCAGTCACGTGAGTGCGCGTTTCAGTTTCCCACTTGTTATGCGGGGTAATGCATTGTTTTTATGCAGTGTCACCATCGTCGCGTCTTGTTGTTTACTTTATGCAAGATCTGGACACTGTCCATCCCTGTCTGTCCACGACAGGGATGCCCGCTTCCTTCCATGACTGACCACACAGACCTCGCATCGTCTCAAACACTCCCAAACACCTCGATGCAAGGTCATCACAGTAATCAGGAGCGATGCCCATGAACGATCCCAAGCTCCGGCGCGGGAAGGGATGGGCTTTGGGGTGGAGAGGGCAGCTCCAAGGCGCGGGGTAAAAGTGGTCACTATCAAGGGGTGAGTATGCCACGCGCGTCAAATAAAGAGCCCTCCCTTGCAGTCAGCTTGTAAGAGCCATGCGATTTGTCCACCCAGTCGTAGGAGCGGGATATAAGCCAGGCTTGGAGTCAATAGTTCCGGCGGCACCCGCTACCCGTGGTCGGTTTTTTTGGAGAAAGCTCTTTGCTCTCGAGCGATTGTGCGACGGTCATTGGGTGGAATCCGCGCGGTGGCCGCACTTCTTCCCTGCAACAAAGCCTTGCGAGATGTCGAGTTGATCATACGTACATGCATGTCATTCGTTGCCATGTTCTTTATTCCCTGTCGTCGTTCTCTCGAGGCGGTGAGGGAGTTGGGAGGCTTACTGGGCTGAGCATCCTTTCACATGGTTGCCGTTCAGGGGACAAAGTAAACAAACAAGAAATAGAAACTCTGACGCGACCAGAAGTGACGATTCCGCAGAGCTGCAAGCTCGGTTTTGCCGGATTTGCGGGTAACTAAACCCTAAATACCAAGTAAGGCTCGTAATTTGTATGAGGATATACAGACTATGACGATATGTGGTCGTGGGAAAAGGTCCTGGCCCCTGTAATGGCAGTGTAGGAAGACCTTGGAACTCTTCTTCTGTAACTCCGGTCAAGCCACTAATACCAGGTAGTAGCCAGTAAGGTGCACCGGCTCAAAGGCTGCGAGTCGTTGAAAGCTACCCAGACTGGAGAGGCTGTGGATGACGTGATGAGATCGAGAATTATGGAGGGATCGAGAAAGGCTGAAATGATCGGCGCTCCTAGCCGAGACGGGCACCCTCCAACGCGCAGGTTAATTCTGTTTCAAGAAGTAATCGAGCAGTGAACAACCTGAACTGGTCTTGACAATGCCCTTGTCTACTGTAAAGTGTAGGATAATCGCCGGTCATCGTGGATCCCGGCTTGTTGGCTGAGGCTTTCTTGGGATGCGCGGCTCAACCTTGCCATGAATGCTCCGAGATTGTCACTTTTACAAGATCGGCTAGAGCCTCATGATTGTCGAGATGCTCCGTGCTAACCGCTCCCTTGCGGCGCCTCTAGACCGTAAACCATTTGGTACTAGTACCGCCGAAATGTCGGCAGTCGGTCCAATGATTTTGACAAAGCCAGCAGAGGATCATGGCGCGAAGTCAGCTTGCTGTAGTTGAGCTGCACAATAAGTGACCTGTATCCAGCCAGAATTGGCTCTCCCCTGCGTTTTAGTCCCAAGAGAAGCTCTAGGGTCTTTTCGAACACATGAGCCTTTGAGGCGGGACCGTTGCTAGGGAGGAGGAGTCGCTGACCCCTGTGCATGCTTCGTAGGGCCGTAAGGATCAGCTTGGCAGTCATCATGGCTTTCGGGTTTATGGCATTGTGCTTGCTTTACATATTGTTTGAGTCGTGGCGATGCCTTGCTGACGACGTGATATATTTTGAATATGGACATCATGCTATACTTTGAGTATGAAATCTGCATCCTCGTCAACGTTGGCCAGCCTCCAGCACTTAGGAGTTATGCCTGCTGGCGCTGCGATAGGGGTTCGATTTGCTCAATTGGTACAAGTCAAATTCGACTGTGACCAGTCGACCGGTTTCTGGGGTAGCAGGAGTGCATTGCAGCGTCCCATGAGCTTACGGAGCCCGTGTCTCGAAACGAACATGGTCAGCTAACAATCCATGGACAATCGGTCGAGTTTTGTGCATGGCGTTCCACGAGCAGACAATGGCGAGGTATAGACTCTTGTGCTTCAGATAGAGCACTGTTTATCAGCTGTTCCGATATCCGACGGGTGATCAAACCCACAAGTAGCCTGACACCCATATCTGTTGTATCTGGCTGGATTTGAGATGGCCAGCAGATCAAGCACGTTGGACAAGAACCGTATGATCTCGCCTAAGTCGAACAGCACGTCCAGCGGCAATGAGCATACTAGTAGTAAGCCGCCGACTGAAAAGACCATTCAGGAAGGCATGTTCTCTTTCGTTCATTCCTGAGGAAAGAAAAAGAGCCATAGCTCCGAAGGGCCAGAGCAAATCTCAGATTACCTGCGGTTAGGTGCCGAATTGAATGCAACGACAGCGTCTTGTGAGCGAAAATACCCTGGGAAAAAGTCAGACCCTGACCTTTACTGACCGGGCATGGTCATTTGTTGGTTCCGCAAGCAATCCGAAACAGTCTCGCTCGGGCTGATGAACCAGCCGCCCTGTGCGACCTCGGACGCTTTCCACCACTGCCGCACGGATTGTGTATCAATTTGAGCCGCCAGCACGGATCCTGTGATAGCTTCTCCTTTAGGTTGTGCATGGAAAATGTTCTGTGATTGAAAAATACTATCATAGGGTGCAGACATCACGCGGCGTGGTCCCATTGACGACTTCTCGACTCCAAGGGCCCTTAGATGTCTTTGAAAGTCTCAGTCTGGTCGACTACCATGTGGCGGGTACCTGAAGCTAAAGGCGTCTCCGGAATTCAGAGACATTGCGGAGTGGCTCCCGGGCACCGCGGTGGGTACGGCCTGGACACTCCAAGAGACGTCTAAAAGCGATCAACTACACTGTAAATCCCTTTGGGATGTCTCAGATAGCGGCCTTATACGTGTAAATCGTCTCCAGTTGAAATCTTGTGACCGGAATTCAAACATGGGAAGTGCCGAGTCGAATGTCTCGAGAGAACCCGGTCGGAGACAGTTGAACCGACGACGACGACGTTTCTGATGCACATGAATGCAAGGCCCATGATCATCAGCCTTGCTTCCGTCCAGCTTGAACGGTTTCATGGCGTACCCTGACTGCGTCCTTCAACAAAGCAGGTATTCTTAGAACAATGGAAAACAAGTTGTGCCCAGCAACGGACGACGGCGGTTACGTCAAGTTGCAGTACGAAAGCTGGATTGAGACAAGAGACCACGAGCTGGTGGAGCAGGCTAAAGTGGGACCTGCACTCGCATATACCGGAAAAGGAAAGTAAGCTTGTGCTAGGCGATACGCCTTCATGCCATAGATTGTACGCCGGTCGGGGATGTACCTCGCAAACAGAGACAGGCGCCAAGGAGCAGCAAACGGACCCCTCTTTGAGCTAGGAACGAGCAGCTGCCGTTGCAGTTGCGGATCCAAAAGCAGGCAAGGGGTTGCAATTATCGTGCGTGCCTTGCACCAGAGCTACGAACGTATGTGCTGCAAGCCCACTGTAACTGGCAGAGCAACCGACAGGGGCAGGGCCCATTGGAGCGTCGAATGACTGCAAGCCAATCGCCCCTGACAACCCGCACACATCCCCCCATCCCTGGCATAGTATCGCTGTGCAGGAAGGAGCAATCGCAGGTCAGACGCAGCAAGGAAAAGCCAGTCGT
This sequence comes from Coniochaeta pulveracea, assembly GCA_003635345.1. Lineage (NCBI taxonomy): Eukaryota > Fungi > Ascomycota > Sordariomycetes > Coniochaetales > Coniochaetaceae > Coniochaeta > Coniochaeta pulveracea. Next base: position 265,221 of record QVQW01000016.1, on the reverse strand, counting down.
TCTTAACCAAGCCTCTCCCCTCCCTTTGAAACTTAGCAACCAGCTTTCTGGCTCTTATTTTCCAGCCTCACCTCTCTTCCCCCGCTTGTAATTCCTTCCCTTGGGTCCCTCAGACGGAAACCTGGGCTTCTTTCCTTTGTGTTTTGGTGCATTAAGCTTCGACTCCGGTAGCTATTAGTCCAGAACTTCGAAGCAGACTCGCTAAGCGGCCCCCCGGACGCGCCAATATCAACCCCCGTTCGTTTTCCAGCATCCAATCTGTCCAGGGACCAGGAACACTGCAGCAGCACAGCACGCAGCGCATAAATCGTGCATCTGGAAACAACTTGCACATCTACGCGCTGCATCGCCGACCACGAGGAAGCAGGGAAATCCGTCTGATTTTCCTACCAGAGGGTCAATTGAAGGGTACAGGAATTGGAACGCCTGTATCTGTGGAAACCGGAACAAAGACCTTCGTCAAAGTTCCACGTCCTCAATTCCAGTGAATGCACTACTTGCACTCACATGCACATGCCTGCATGGTGCTGAAGATTGGTCGTCCACTCCACACCACAGCTGACGCCCCGCCAACCACCAGTTGGTGCAGGCATCTTGAGTTTCCAGCTACGGTCGGCCACGGATATTGGCTCCATCAGGATCAACCATCAGGACCGATCCGACACTCTGACGCAAAAAAGCCGTCGTTGCACAGGACGACCGGGCAGTCTCCTAGTCAGCGTCAAACTTTTAATCCAAAATCCCGGAACTCAACCTTCGATTGAACTTCGACTTCGACTTCGACTTCGACCTTGGAGTCCCAGTCCAAGTAGTTCTCTCGTTTGGATTCGAGGCCGGGACAAGACAAACGAATACTCATAGCATTACGGCTTATACCCAAATCCCATCTTGTTGCAGCTTCGGCTCAAATGGTTGCTACTACTACGAATTGACGACATTACCCTTTCCCCAGACCAAGCTTTGGACATTCATCTCCTACTACGACCTTCTACCCCTTCTGTTACCCCTTAGTGCCTTAGGATACAGCTCTTTCAACGTTCCTGACGACTCATACTACGGCATTCTTTAATTTGCAATTGACGTTAACATGGAGACCTCATCTCCCCTGGCCGCCCTACGGCCCGCTCCCCCCACGTTTGGTGGACAGAAGGACCTGTTCATGCCTCGAGCCCATGCCTCCGACTTCTCCAACAACGGCTTGGGAGCAGGTACCCTGAACTTCAACATCCGACCCGGAGATCAGTTCACCTTCCAACGTCCCCGACCCGAGTACTTCAGCTTGAAGAGCACCACTCTCCATGGCTCCTCGCCGACGGTCAGCCTCGCTGCTGACTTGTCACAGAACTTCAGCATAACGGATGCTAGGTAGGATACATTGTATAAGTCAACTCAGCTGTGCACATGTGACTGACCTGGCCGTTTGTAGTCCCAACTTCCCGACTCCTCGACGTGCCCTTTTCTCGACTACACACCTCCTTGGGGGAATGGATGGACGTGGTAAGAGGATACCCAACCTCCTTGAAGTGGGACTGTTGAGCTGATTGCTGGGTACTACCCTCCTAGGATATGTCACTACTCCTCCATTACCGGCGTCATCTTCCCCGGGTCCCATGCACGACTCGATGGACATCTCACCCCTGCCCCACAAGATTCCATATTTCTCTACCGTCCACAGCCAGGTACCCTCGCCTACACCGGCGTTACATCCTTCATCAGACGACAAGATGGTGGACTCTCCCGCCCCGGCTCCTCGACAGGCCTCCCTTGAGCCAGCCAAGCCGTTGATTCCAGAGCGTAAGAAGATCGGCATTCGACGGCCCTCACTAACACGGGCCAAGGGTTTCACCACCAGTGCTGTGTTGACTACTCGTCTTCAGAGGGCAGCTGAACAGCTCCCTCCTTTCAGGTTCGGCGCAGGAAGTAATGATCCACCCACACCTTTCAAGTTCGGGGGTGAGAGTCGTCTACCCAGCTCTGGTCTTTCATTGAGTGAATGCTTCGAGAACTCCCCTCCTCAGGAGCGTCGCCCGCAATCGGCCAACAGCCCCCTTGCCTCAGCAGCCGTAGTAAGACCTAAGCTTCACTTCGGAAGCATGACGGGATTGCACGCTGCCAAGGCCAACGGTTCCCCTGCCAGCGGCCACATCCGCCGGCCCTCTAACAACCCCTTGATGAGGCCACGGAAGCAGTTCCGTCGTTCGTTGAGTATGTTTGAGAATCCGGGTGACATCACCCAGCCCAAGAAGGAACTGTCACCCGCCGTCTCAACCCTTCAAGCTGTCATGGATGTTGACGAGACAGCAAATGAGCTTGTCCTTCCCCATTTCTTCCCCGAGGGACAGAACGACAGCATACCACGCATCAGCCGGGCCACTATGCTTGAGGTCTTAGATGGCAAGTACGGCGAGCAGTTCGACCAGAAGATGATTATCGATTGTCGGTTCGAGTACGAGTACGACGGAGGTCACATCAATGGTGCGATTAACTATAACGATAAGGAGTTGTTATCCAGCCATCTATTCCAGACACCCATGAGCGGCCGCACGCTGCTCATCTTCCACTGCGAATACTCGGCTCACAGAGCACCGATAATGGCTCGCCACATCCGGGCCGCAGATCGCTGCGCCAACGCCGAGCATTATCCCAGGCTCACCTACCCCGAAGTCTACATCTTGGACGGAGGATATAGTGGATTCTTCTCCGAACACCGGGACCGGTGCTACCCCCAGGCATACGTCGAGATGGACGATGCCGAACACGTGCAGACCTGCGAGCGGGAAATGGGTCGACTGCGACAAAAGAAGGAGAGGAAGGGCCTCAGCCGAGCAGCGACTTTTGCCTTTGGCAGCAGCCATGGCAGCCCCTCCGTGCAGGATTCACCCACACAGCCGACTCGCCGCAACAGCCGCGAGTCGCCCTCTGTCAGCATGATGATGATGCTGGGAGCGTCTCCTCTTCCGGGCAACGACCGCTCTTCTACACGCCGCATGGCGTCCTACTGATCGGTAGGAACTGGTACCCATGTACCGGTCCTTTATTTTATTACCGACCACACAACCATACGAAACACAACGGCTTCACAGCTGCAACACCAAACGCATTAACCTCTTTATACCCGCGGTTTCGCTGTCTACGGACAGGACTGCACAACACTCCCAACGCAACAGGCATCACTGGCACCGGTGTAGGAGATCCAGATTGCCTCAGACATTGTCTATACAGACATCACACCATCCCTCTGTCATAACAATTCACATAACTCCTGTAATAGGTAGCTTCTCTGTACTTAGTTAACAGGGTGACACCTTCCTTGAGGGTCACCACTGATCATGGCTTGTCAGCCGTCTCCTAGCATGAAATGTCAAAACTAAACATTAACAAACAACTACCTCTGTGTTCGTATTTCTTCATGAGAACATGTGCTCTGCTGCCGTAGTCACTCCACAAGTTGATACTTTCACATCCAAGGCTTACCACTCCATAACGACTGCAAACTGTCTACGTATGTGGCTATCCTTAATTAGCGCACTCTGAGACCTTGTGGTCAGATCCCCTAAAATTAATCAAACCACCTGTTGATCCTTCCATTCCAGAGCCCGGCTGTGAAGTTTAAGTGCGTTGCCCGGAGCCGACTAAAGTGGAAACTGTCGGAGCCGGTTTGGAACTTTAGCTTTTTTTGACAGGGTCCAGCGCTAAGACAAACCGGGTTAGCGCCGCGGCCAAGCATCTGCGATAGCTAGGTTCCTTCTTGAGAAACCTCGGATTCTGTTACATCATTTTACCTCTGTTCCATTCAAGCGGTCCTCCCATCCTTGCGTCCTTGACGTTGGCTCCCTCGCTGCCACGTCTACAAGCGGCTATATATGGTTGAGCTATATGGTTCATCTTGCTATTGAAATTACTGCCTAACTGTTGACGGGGGCATCGCCACGCGCCCTCCTGCTTACGCGCAGTTGCATCGCGCCAATCCTGCTTCTGAGTTCAGGATGGCGGGAACTAAGATGTTGGTGCCTTCTCTTTTTTGCTCCAGATCAGTAATAGGCATGGAACATTAACACATTACAACAGATTCGTTTTCGGCAGCCTCAATGGCCAGCTTGAGCCTGCCTTCAAGAAGCTCTCGGCCCTCCACGCCAAGAACAACTTTTCCCTCGCTATGGTCACGGGTAACCTGTTCGCTGAAGCTCAAGATGATGATACAGTCACCGCGCTCCTCGACGGCCGCATTTCGATTCCTTGTCCGACATACTTTACTGTCGGCTCGACCGCTCTTCCTCCTGCTGTGGTGCAAAAGATCGAAGCCGACGAAGAGATTGCGCCGAACCTGCACTACCTTGGCAAGCGCAGCGTTACGAAAACCGAGGATGGCGTACGAATTGTGACACTTGGAGGTGTTCTGGACACAGAAGTCGTGGCCGGCCAGTCAAAGGAACAGCACCTTCCCTTTCACACGGCTGACGATGCGAAATCGTTGAAGGGCGCGAACTCGGCGGATATCCTGCTTACGGCGCTATGGCCGGCTGGCGTATGGAAAGGCCCAACGACGAGTCCTCCACCTCAGCCGGCTAGCATACCAGCTACTGATGCGATTGCCGAGCTATGCGCCGCTCTGAAGCCTCGGTACCACTTTGCGCCGTCTCACGAAGACTACTTCTATGAGCGCGAACCGTTCTTTCACCCACCTGCTGCAGACAACACTGAGCAGAGCTTCGAAGTCACCCGGTTCATATCGATGGCACCTTACGGCAATGCTGCAAAAGCGAAGTCCATGTATGCCTTTACGTTGTCTAAGGAACCGCTTACAGCTTTGCCTGCTGGCAGCACGGTCTCGCCCTTTATGCCACCGCGAGCCAAGAAGCGGCCGGCGCAAGACTCTGGTACCTACTCTAGATTCGCCAACACACATGACGACGATAACCGCCGCCGCAAGCACCGTCGACGTGAGCGATCACCTCCTCCCGGACCGGACCGGTGCTTCTTCTGTCTGGCGAACCCCAACCTGTCGACACATATGGTTGTGAGTATCGGTGAAGACGCTTACCTTGCTACAGCCAAGGGACCACTTCCTTCCAACACCACATTTGCCGATCGAGGGGTGAACTTTCCGGGTCACATGGTCATCGTTCCGCTCACACACGCACCGACCGTTACGGCGGCGGCTATGGGCCAGGAGGACGCGGAGCGCACATTCAAGGAGATGACTCGTTTCCGAGAGAGCATGCAGGCTGCGGTGTCAGCCAAGAGCAAGCGTAAGCTGGGCGCCGTTACCTTTGAGATCAACCGCGCCCGTGGTATCCACGCGCATTGGCAGTTCTGTGCCGTTCCCGCGGAATTGGTCAGCAAGAATCTAGTGGAAGCCGCCTTTCGAGTCGAAGCTGAGAACCAGAAGCTGCCCAAGTTCGAGGTTAAGGACTTTGGCACTGGCGATGAGGTGGAGGGCGAGTACTTCCGGGTGTGGATCTGGGCAGAGGAAGAGGATGATGACAAGGGTGGTGTTGATGGAGGCAAGATCGTGGGGAAGTCTCTCCTCATGCGCTTCGATGAGGGTGTGCGGTTTGATCTGCAGTTTGGTCGACGTGTGTTGGCCAAGTTGCTCGGGTTGGAGGATAGAATGGTGTGGCAGGATATTCAGCAGACTGAGGAAGAGGAGAAGGCCGATGCTGGTGCTTTTCGTGAGGCCTTCAAGGAGTGGGACTTCACGCTCGCTTAGATGTGGGGAGCAGCATTGCAGTAAGGAGTTGGGTTAGGAAAATTGGCGTTAACGGGAAAGGGACGGGATTTCTGTTTCTATGCGATGAGTAACATGCGGTCATCTTGAGAGCTATGTCTGGTCGGCCACGGTCGAGATTTTGAGGCATCTGATCTGTTCGTGGCGATGTGTGCGGACGTGAGATGGTATTTCTTGGTATGAAAAGGAAAAGAGTCGTTGCATTAGATACCCGGCTGGCAGATTGATATGCAGACAGATCATAGACGAATAGAAGCAAGGCCCAGCGCCAAACGCCGCTTAACACCACAAAAGAGTTTCCGTTATGATAGCTTCCCGAGCTAAAGACCAGGGGCATGCTACTTCAGTCCTTCCTGTGACATCCAACCGGAACCGCCAAGCTCATATGTCGTCGAAGACAGCTCACCCGTCGAGGACCCCCTATGTGACTACCTACCACTACCGTTCATGCCGGCTTTCTCACACTCGACCCATGGTGACTAGGACATTAGAGATTCTATGATAGAAGAAGGGGTGATTGCCGGTAACAGCAAAGCGCATATGCTCATGCACGGTCGAAACCCCGGTAGTTTTGCAGCGTTATCTCCCTCCCAACATCCGGCTCATGCCGTATGACAATCTTGACCTCGGGCCACGGCCCACCAGGTCTCTGCTCCCCAAGTTTACGCTCGAAGACCTCCAACCGCCGAGACCAGCGGCGCACAACCGTCTCCGACGTCAGATACACAAACTGCTCCAGCGCGGGGAATTCAAGTAGCATGCTGAGACTGAACGCAGGCTGGAAATGGTCCCACGTGTGAGGGTAGTACGGAGTATCCTCAACGTAGACCGTGAGGTAGCGGATGAAGGGCGCTTCGTCGCTGAGAAGGGCCACCTCCACGTCGCGGACGACGATGGTGTCGAGGGCGTAGTTCACCCAGGTGTACCGGGGCTGGGCGCCGTAGGTGAAGGCTTTGGTGTAGAAGGGGGTGCAGATGGAGCGGGACTCGTGGCAGGCGTGAAGGAGGGCTGGGGGTGGTGTGGGAGATTTGAAGTAACGACGGGTGGAGCGGAAGGTGCTGCCGCCTTCCTGGATGTGGTCTGCTTGCTCGCTTACTTTCACATCGCGAGGCGCTACGGCCATCTGCCAGATCATGGTGCGGAGCTCAAGTGGCAGACGGGGGAAGGGGTGGAAGGTCGCCATATTTGCGGATGGTCATGGTCTCTGAAAGAGATAGGCGAGCTATGATCTTGAAGAAGTGTGAGCACTATATGCAGTCGAGTGAGACGTTGTGCTTACGGCCGGCTGCCTTGCTGTGACAGTGTGTAAGTCGCGGCTACCTAATTGGAGGTATGCATGGGTTGTCCCCTAACCCTAAACCTCTCTTATCTTCCAGTGCGCTCGTTATCGCCGACAATTTGATCTTATCGACAGTCAATCCAGCCAAAAATTTCTGGGAAAGACAAGAACGGCCCCACCAGACGACATCGAATTCCTGGGAGGCAAGCTAGACGAGGTTGTTGGAGAGAAAACATTATAACACACTATAGACGCTGTCAAGTAGTTCAAGTCTCCTGCCGTCGACTTGAACCTTGGCACATACGCCTACACAATCTCCTCCCAAGATGCCGTCCGCATCAGCAGGCCGCATAGTCAAGGCCAAGCGGAACTCGAAGCTCACACAACACCAGAAGAACCACCGATGGGAATCCTTCACGAGCAAGGTCTCGAAACTACACTCCCTCGACCCCCTGCGGAAAGTCCGCCGACACGACCTCGACAATGAGGACCTCTCCGCCTCTACCTCCTACCTGCGCAACGGCCTGGACAAATGGAGCGAGCTCAACCTATCCAAGAACTTTACCGCCTTCCGGCGCGAGTTGGCACCGCTCACCGACTCCTTACCGCAGATCCTGCACCATCAGGACAAGATTATGGAACTCTTGGCGACGTACATAGCGAGGAACGACAAGGAATCGCTAGAACCGCTCCTAGACATCCTCACAGCGTTCGCGCACGATCTCGGCGTGCGATTTGAGCGACACTATCCACAGGCACTGGCGCTTATCGTGGGCGTCGCACAATCCCCTGCCTCGAGGGACGCGGAAGTGATTGAATTCACATTTGCGGCGTTGGCGTTCCTGTTTAAATACCTGGCGAGACTCCTCGCGCCGGATCTGAGAGCGACATACGATGCTGTCGCACCGATACTTGGTCGGAGCAAGGTGCCCGGCCATGTCGCTCGGTTTGCTGCCGAAGCGATGAGCTTTCTTGTGAAGAAGGCGGCGGCGCCGAGTCAGAAGGAGGGGGACGCGCTGGAGAAGTTTGTGGAACATGTTAGGGCGGATCTGACGAGTCAACGGGAGACGAGACAGTTTGGGCTGTACAGTCAGGGTGTTATGAATATGTTTGCCGAGGCGATCAAGAGTGCTGGTCATACGATTCATTCGACGGCGCCGGAGACATTGGCTGCTTTGGTCAGGGCCGTGCCCACAGAGGAGCTGGTGGAGGAAGGCAAGGCGATTTGGTCCGATGTCATTTGTGGTGTGCTTACGAGCGTGGTGCATCATTCGACACATGAAACGTTTGGAGCGGTCGAGAAAACCCTCGTGGAGGAGACGATCGCTGCGGTCGACGATAGCAGGACGACGGAGATGCCCTGGAGGATGTCGATGTTCGTTCGGTTCTTTGGCATAGTTGCTGGGGTGAGGAGAGGTAATCGTCTCGTGGACTGGTCAGCGATCATCAAGGCGCTGTCGAAGGCACTGATGACACTTTCCAAGGCGAAGGACCAGGTTGCAGCACTACCGGTGTCGCTTGTCTGGCAGCACGTGGTCATCAGCACTGCCATTGTGTGGTCTCAGGCTCCGATGGATGCCCTCATACCCTCAATATCAGATTTCATGGGGACGATGACAAAGGAGCCGTTGATGAGATACTATATCCCATTTTGCTCCTATTTTGCCGACCTAAACGCCGAACGGTTCCGCAGTCTCTTCCAGAAGCATTTCCAGAGATTTATCATGGCTCACTGGTCGGATCCAGATAACGAGGAGATGCTGTGCATACTACTTCCGCACATGGTGGAGAGCGGGTCGTTGCCCTCTGGCACGGAGAAGGAGGCTTGTGCACTTCCTCAATCATGGCAGGATCAGATTGTCAGCAAGTTCGAACGGCTAGAGATCACCCCTTTTCCGGAACGAGGAGCGTACGACAAGGACCCGAAGGAGTGGCGCGATAGGTGTCTACCCAAGTACTCTGCACTATTGCATGTGCTCGAGTCAACATCTGTACACCCATCGACAAACGCTAGAATAGCCGAACTGCTGGTCAGGAAGCTGAAGCTGGCGCTCAAACCGTCTTCTTCACTTGCTACAGACGAGGCTAACTTTATCGTCAGCCATGGATTCCGGGCATGTCTTAGGATGACCAAGAAGGCGGGCACCCTGGACATGACTTTGAGTCCGCTTTTGCGAGCAGCCACTCCTCGGTTCTGTCACTTGCTTGGGTTCCTGGAGGCTCTTCGGGAGTATGAGAGTGAAGTCTCGGCCTCGAAAGCAAGCAGCTCGGACGACTCTGGCAAAAGTAGTCCAAGCTCAGAGGCCGAGGTCGACCCTCTCGTCAGCTCACTCGTCAACAACCTGTATGCACCCTCACACGATCTCCGGCTTGTCTCGCTACAGATTTTAGATACCCTAGAGACGACACCGGACCAGAAGTCAGCGCTTGCGATCATGCTGCAAGTGGAACAGAGCCCGCTTGACCTGCAAAATGCTAGGGCAATATCGGTTCATCTGCGCAAACTGGGACAGATTTACACCCACTTACAGGATGGCTCCTGGTTACAACAGGCGATCCCGTCTTTCCTGTTCGGAATGATGACGGTTAAGTTGTCTCCCGTGTGGGACGACGCTGTGGAGGCGATGAAGCTGATCGCCGAGAACGGCAAGACGGGAGAAGAGGTTATTGCGAACCTGGCTTTTGAATGGCTAGAGGTACCTTCAGCACGATGGGGAGCCGGCAGCTTCGCACCTACTCAGTCCAACCGTCAGGTTCTAACCGATTTCGAATGTTTGAACTATATGAGACTCCAAAAGACGGCGGAGCTGACCAGCCGTGTGCTCACGGAGGGATCGGAAGTCCTTCTGGAGACTTTTGATGATGGTCACGAAAAGACCGCTCCTCGTCCAGACAACGCCCGTACAAGAGCATTGAAAGTCTTGTCTGCACTGCCGGCCAGCGCAGAGAAGCGGTCGAGGAAGCTGGTCCCTTACCTTCTTGCTTGGAACGATGTTAACGAGTCGTCAGAGGATGACGACGAGGAGAATAATGCGAATGAGGAAGACAAGGTGGAGAAACTGCCCGAAGGGGGCTGGTCGTTGGTGGACAGGAAGGCCCTTGTTGATGTCTTTTCTAAGTTCATCAACCCCAAGGTGCTATATCAGAGCGAGAAAGTTTACCAGGCGCTGCTGATCCTCTTGTCAAACGGTGACATTGAGATCCAGAAGCTTGCACTCAAGGCTATCTTGGCTTGGAAGCAGGAGGGGCTCAAGCCATATCAGGAGAGCTTGGAGTACCTCCTGGATGAAGCCAGATTCAAGAACGAGCTTACCGTGCTCTTTCAGGGCGACAACAAGATCCAACCCGATCATCGCGCGGAGCTGATGCCGGTACTTTTACGTTTGCTTTATGGTCGTACAATCTCGAAGAAGGGTGCGTCCAGCGGTAAGCATGGTCTGCACAACACCAGACTTGCTGTGATTCGGCAGCTGAACGTGGAGGATATGGGTGGCTTCCTCGATATTGCTCTTGGTCCCCTCCGGACCATTCGGGTGGTCGATGCCAAGGGCACCAGGGAAGCCGCTTTTGCGAAGGAAGTACTCCCCGTGCGGAGACAGGTTGGTCTGCTCAACATGGTGGAGTCTATCATCAACGAGCTGGGTACCAGTGTGACCTCCTACATGGAGATCATTGTCAATGCGGTTCTCTACTGCCTGATTGAGGCATGTCGTAACCTTCGAGAAGATGGTGAGGATGCCGAGGAAGACGAGGAGGAAGGGGCGATTGAAAACAAATCGCTTTACAAGGTCGCCCGGACGACAGCCCTCAAGTGTTTGAGCAAGCTTTTCCAGAACGCCACGTCGTTCGACTGGACACCGTATCAGGAGACAATCGTTGCTGAGGTCATCAGCCCTAGGATAAACAGGCTGGCTGCTGAGACGACGCAAGGTATCTCGGCCACCTGGAGGCTGCTCGGAACCTGGTCGGTGCTCCCGAAGCCCGCGCTGTTCTTAGCCATCGACAAGCGGGTCCTGCCAAGCATCATGGACATTCTCGCTGTCGTCAAGGCAAAGGATGAGGTCAAGGTGTATGCCCTGACCATTGTTCGTAATCTCGTCAAGCTTGCCGTTGCACCGGCGGAGGAGTCTGAGTTCACCGAGCTGATCAAGTCTGAGCTGCTCGTTCCGAACATTGACCTGATCCTCAAGCAGGTGGGTGATATGCTTCGTGATCAGCCTGACATTGGACGAGACTTGCTCGAGACGGCCATCGAGACTGTTGTTGATCTCGCTCCTTTTGTCGAGAACTCCAAGAATGCTCGGGATGTCGTGGACATCTGCACATTCCTTCTTCAGCAACCATCTCGCAAGGTCAGCCCCAAGATCAAGGGATCCATCCTCCTGATTCTCAAGAACTTCATTGCCCTGGACAGTATTCAGGGCAGCGAGGAGCTCAAGGCCAAGGTGTACGCCACTATCGGTCCTCTGTTCGGTTACTTCAAGGACAAGCAGAACAGGGAGACACTGGCAGAGGTCCTCCAGGTCTTCGCCACCTACGAGCCCTGGGCTCAGGAGGTGGCCGATCTGTGCTCGGACCTCAACTCCTATGTCGAACGCAGATTGGACGAGCCGGACTACAACAGACGGCTGTCGGCCTTCAACGTCATCTCGAAGGATGGTGATAGCAAGTTCACCATTGACCAATGGATCCCGCTGCTGCATAACATGGTCTATTTCATTTGCCAGGATGAAGAGTTTGGTGTCTTGTCCACCAACTCTGTTGATGGCATCACCAAGTTTATCGAGGCTGCCGATGCAGGATGGGAGAGCCCTGAGCATGGCAGATACGTTGAGCTCTTGTCGAATGTCATTCTGCCGGCCATTTACGCCGGTGCTAGGGAGCAGTCAGAGACGGTTAGGCGCGAGCATTCACGACTTTTCGCGGCGCTGATCACGCGTCTGGGCAGCAAGTGGACACCCATCTCCGACTTGACGGTTCTCGTTCCTCAGTCGGAGGAGGAATCGGAGCATGCCTTCTTCTTCCATATTCTCAGTCCCGCCGTCTCGAAGCAGTTGCAGGCTGTCCATCTGCTGCAGCAGGCGAACGAGAAGACACCGCTGCAGAGCAAGAACGTCAGCCAGTTTTTCATCCCACTCCTGGAGCACTTCATCTTTGACCGACCAGAAGGGGGCGATGACCACGGCCTGGCTGCCCAGACCACAAACGCCCTTGCCAGCTTGGCCATATCCCTGGAGTGGCAGCAGTACCGTGCTATCCTTCGCCGTTACATCTCGTTTGTGGATTCCAAGCCGGATCATCGGAAGCAGGTCATCCGTCTCCTCGAGAAACTGGTTGATACCTTGAACACCGCTATCCAGGAGAAACGCTCCAGTGCAGATGCTATGGAGGTGGATGGTGCTGCTTCCAAACACAGGAAACTGGCAGTCACGGTGCCCAACGAAGAGAAACTGACCGAGGAGGTTGTCAATGGAGGACTCCCACCATTACTGAAGCATCTCCACGACAAGGACGAGACAACTGTCAGTGCTCGTGTGCCGGTGGCTATCATCATAGTCAAGCTGCTCAAGTTGTTACCGGGGGATGTGCTGGATTCTAAACTTCCGGGCGTCTTGACTGATATCTCTCATATTCTGAGGAGTAAAGCTTGGGATTCCCGTGAGATGGCCCGCGACACGCTCGCGAAAATAGCTCGGATTCTGGGCCCCGAGAAGTTTGGATTCGTGGTCAAGGAGCTTCGCGGAGCACTTACGAGGGGATACCAGCTCCACGTTCTGTCCTACACCCTGCATTCCATCCTTGTCAGCGTCATTCCTGCCTTTAAGCAAGGAGACCTGGACTACTGCATCTCATCGATGGTGGCAGTAGTCATGGACGACATCTTCGGAATCACAGGCCAGGAGAAGGATTCTGAAGACTACAGCAGCTCAGTGAAGGAGGTCAAGAGCAGCAAGAGCCAGGATTCCTTGGAGCTGATTGCCAAGAACGCATCGATCGTTCATCTCGGTGACCTCATACAACCTCTGCAGGCTATGCTGCTGGAGAAGCTTGATCTCCGCACCGTGCGAAAGATTGATGATCTGCTGTCTAGGATCACTTCTGGTCTCCTTCAGAACCCGGCTGCCGAGAGCCGCGACACGCTCGTGTTCGCTTACGAAGTCATCCAAGATGTCTACAAGAAGACGGAACAGACTACGAAGGAGCAGCCCAAGATGGACCCCATGGTCAGGAGGTATCTGGTGCAGAAAGGTGCCAAGAAAAGTGATCGTGGCTTGACCACCAAGCATACCCACAAGTTGGTTCGCTTCGCCATCGACGTCCTCCGAGCGATTCTGCGGAAGCATGACAGCCTACGGACGGCCGCCAACATTGCCGGCTTTCTGCCTATCATCGGTGATGCCGTTATTGCTGGAGAAGAGGAGGTCAAGACATCTGCATTCAAGCTCTTAACAGTCCTCGTCAAGGTGCCCTTCAAGACGGAGGAGTCGGCTAACCTGTACAAGGTGGCCGCCAAGGAAGCCGCCAAGATCATTTCCATGTCTCCTTCAACAGCCTCTGATTGCTGCCAAGCTGCCCTCAAGCTGATCTCAGTTGTGCTCAGAGACCGCCGGGAGATTCCAGTCAAGGACGCTGCTATTGATATGCTTCTTACCAAGCTGAAGGATGATTTGACAGAGCCACTGTACAGACATGTTACCTTCAATTTCCTGCGCTGTGTCCTGGACCGAAAGATTGAGACAGCCGTTGTCTATGACACGCTCGACTACGTTGGCACCGTCATGATCACCAACGACGACAAGGATACCCGCGACCTAGCGCGAGGCGCCTTCTTCCAGTTCCTGCGTGATTACCCTCAGAAGAAGAACAGATGGGCTAAGCAGCTGACCTTCATTGTTGCCAACCTCAAGTATGAGCGCGAGGGTGGTCGGCTGTCAGTTATGGAGGTCATCCATCTGCTGCTCATGAAGTCAGCAGATGATTTCGTGCAAGAAGTCGCTGCCACCTGTTTCATCCCGCTCATCTTTGTTCTTGCCAATGATGACAGCGAGAAGTGTCGTCTGGCGGCTGGAAAGCTCGTTGAAGAGATCTTCAAGCGGTCAGACCAGGAACATACCAAGAAGTTCCTCACGCTCTTGCGGTCCTGGATCGATCAAGAGGACAACCAGGCTGTGCTGAAACTGGCTCTGCAGGCATTCGGATATTACTTTGATGCCAGGGAAGGGAGTCCCAAGGATAGGAAAGATGTCGATCTCGTTGTCAACAAGATCAATGATGTCCTTAGTGAGGAGGATGACTGGGAGCTTGTCAACGCCTCACTCCAAGTTTTGCAAGTCTTGGTAGCCAAGCACCCGCAGAAGGTCCTAGCTGCTGACTCCCAGGGTCTCTGGGCCGAAGTCAGAGAGTGTCTCTCTCACGAGAACCCTACCGTTCGCCTTACAGCCATCCGACTTCTGAGCATGTACCTCGCCGACTTTGCGGCCAACAGCAAGTCCGGTGCGACTGCGCCCACCGGATCCCACGGTCTCATCCTGTCGAAAGAAGACGTATCCGACCTGGTCCGCCTCTCGCTCGGCATCCTGACCGCCCAGGAAGTGGACGAACCCCTCGCCGAGGAAGCAGCCCGCGTGCTCGTCTTCCTTGGTAATCACCTCGAGCCCGACGAAGCTCGCCCCGAAGGCGAAGTAGAAGACTCCGAGTCGGAAGCCGAACAGGACGCCACTTCCACTCGTCCCGAGAAACCTCGGACTACCGGTCTCCGCTACCTCTTCTGGAAGCTCTCCACCATCATCCGGAAGGAAACCCCGCCCAAAGCCCAATTCCTCGTCCCCAAAACAACCGCCATGTCCCTCCTCGAATCCTTCGTCCGGTCCTCGACAAAGGAGCAGCTCCTCCCCTCCACCAAAACCATCCTGCGACCACTGCGAAACCTCACCGACCCCAGCATCCCCACACCCTGGTCGGTGGACGAGGTCTTCAAGTCCCGGTACGAGGACCTCAAGACCAAAGCCACGGCCATCATGGACATGCTGCAGAGCAAGCTCGGCACGGCGGCGTACACGCAGAACCTGCTGGGCGTCGGACAGTACATGCGGGACAGAAGGATGAAGAGGTCGGGCAAGCGGAAGATCGAGGCGGTCAGCGCGCCGGAGAAGTTTGGGCGGGACAAGAGGAAGAAGTTTGAGAAGAAGAAGGAGAGGAGGAAAATGAAGGGGAGGGAACATCGGGATTCTAGGAGAGGTTTCTAGATGGGAAAGGGTGTGTGTATGAGGAGACAAGATGTGGTTTGTAGTATTGGGAGTTATAGGCTGATTATGTTTTGGACATTTGGCATATGCATTCCAAGGGCGTTACATACCAAAAAGAAGATTATCACATTTTACTCCTATGTTTGTGCGAGT
The DNA here is from genome assembly GCA_003635345.1 of Coniochaeta pulveracea. NCBI lineage: Eukaryota > Fungi > Ascomycota > Sordariomycetes > Coniochaetales > Coniochaetaceae > Coniochaeta > Coniochaeta pulveracea. The sequence goes on along the minus strand of QVQW01000016.1, from coordinate 249,815 downwards.
CCTCGACCCCTATTACGAGGATAGCGTTGAATCATTGTTAGGAAAGGAGCTTTCAGATAGTTCCAAGATGGAAAGTGGTGCGAGGAGAATATTTGTTTTGTCATGCATTCTCGACCTCAAACCTAGACCTGGCGTCTACAGAGACCTACTGTAACCTTTTGGGTGCCGTGATGGCCCAGGTTGCATGAGTAGTTGTCGTGTAAGAGCTACTGTGCATCTATTCCACTCACCCCCCCACCCCTGACATGCATCAGGTTTCTCGCCATGAAGCATCAAGCCACCCTCTCATCCCCATGATCAACATGCCCTCGGAAATGCTGTACTCAAACAAAAACGCCAGAAAGTGCGAAGAAAGAGAACCGACCAACTCCTCTCTCTCAAATGCTCATACAAACGCCATTCCGAAAAGACCAAAATCCATGCCATACTCGTGAAGCATTACTGGGGCTATGTGGACCCGAACTCTAGGCCAGGTACTGGTATGTGGTTCCATCCTCCATGCGCTCGAGGTATTCTCGAGTGAGGAGGTCCTCGATCCGGGTTTTGACCATGGGGACATCGGGCTTGAAGCGTGTGGCGAGCTGGGTGATGACCTCGGAGACGAGGTTTGTGTGACTTAGCGTTTTGCGCTGCCTTTTTCTGGTGTTAGTTGACTGAGTTAAACGTTGTTAGTTCAGTAAGTGGGGACTTACTTCATAATCCTGACAATAGCCGCGTCAATGATATGAGCTCTTGTCTGGTCATTCTTCTTTTCCGTTTCCTTGCGTTCGTCGTCGGCTTCGACCTTGGAGGCGCTGTTGATTGTTGGTGCCTTGATACGTATGGTCTTGCTGACGAAACTGGCATTGAAGGTGAAGTTGTCGTTCTTGTCCACCTTCTTAGGATTGCCGTCTTTGGTCAACACGCGGGACTTGGGGGCAAGGGAGATGGAGGCCAGGGTACGGGTGAGGTCGGATACGGGAATATTGGTCTTTTCTTGAATCTCGCCCAAGGACAGACTCGAACCTAGGGGAAGGCTGTTAAACAGGAGAAGGACAATCATGCCAAAGGTGCTAACGTTGAGCTCGTAGCGTCGCTCTTTGCTAAGAGGTCCAGTCTCCTTGCCCGGAATCTTGGGAAAGATGCATTTGATGTCTGCTGTGCCGGCAGTAGCGACCCAGGTCAGAACACGACCGCTGCGATTTTTGAGGTAGTACTTGAAGAAGCTGTCCTTCAGCTGGGTGATGTTGGGCGGGAAATGAACCTGGCCTTGCTCATTGTCTTTCGTACTGCGACCCATGACCTCGGGTGGCCAGTTGTTGGTGGTCAAGACGTGGATGTTCAGATCAATCTTTGCGTTGTCAACCTCTCCGAGACCACGGACATACTCGCGGTAGCCGTTGCTGAGGTCGTGCGACAGTTCCATATCCTTGAACATGCCCTCAAACTTGCTTGTGAAGGTGTTTCCCATCGCCTGCTTCATGCGGGAGATCATCTCCTTTTCGGCTTCCTGGCTCTCCGACTTGCCTTGCAACAGTCGTCGGCCCAGATGCTTTTGATAGTACCGCTCAAACAGGTCCTTGTCGGCAAGGTAACGGAGTAAGACGATGGCTTTGTCAAGCACAACATCCACCTCTGCCTCTGTCTTGCCCCTGATGCCGCGTTTCAGATTCTCGTCGATGAAAAGCGACACGTACTCTGAACATCTTGCAAACATGTTGATGAAGTCCGCAAAACTTTTCGTGATGGCCGAATGGAGGACAAGGTTGTTATCAAAGCACTTATCCAACAGGTTGTCGAACTTGTCTTTCAAAGACAATACATCATCCACCCACTTGATAGCCGCTGCTGTTTGCTGGGCTGCCTGGTTGAGTGGTTGGGGCTTAGCAGTTGCATCGTCGTTGCCCTCGCCAGCGCCAGCCTGTGGCAACGAGAAGTCCGTCTTCTTTAGTACTTGCTCAATTTCCAGACCAAGTTCCATGACTCGCGTTTGTATCCTGTCCTTGAGCGGCGTGACCTTGTCGTCGATGCGATGGACGAGCTCGTACAAGATGGCAAGGTCCTCGATGCGGTCATGATCAATCATAACCTTCAAGCCACTTGCTTCCATTTCCAGGAACTCCTTCAAATGTGCTGCAATCAGCTCCTCCTCAACTATCTTTGCCAGAGGCTTGGTTGAGGAAGGAATGAGGGTTGTCTGACAACGCTCATACTCTTGATCCAAGCGATGTTTAGTATGGCGAAGCCAGTTACTTGCATCGGATTCCCGGACCAGCGTTTGTGCCTCCTTCTGGTAGTATTCTCGAGCTGCCGCAACTAAGGCGGGTTCAAACACGGTGAGATAGAGCCTTTGGTTCTCTAACTCGTCGTTTGTCTCGTATAATGTGTCGAGCATGTTGGCGATTGCATGAACCAAACTGCGGTCAATCACATCGCCGTCCCGCTCCAGATTTATCAGATCTAACATGACGGCAGTCACAACGTCGAAGATGGTCGTATTCGCATCCAGTTCCCGGTTCATACTGCCCAATCGAGCCCTCAGGATACTATCTCTGAATAGGCCGATGGTAGTCGCCCACAGGGAAGGACGGCCACTCTCGGATGAATATGTGCGGTCAAGATACATCAAGACGTCAGCCGTCATGTTCATTGCCAAGTTGTGATCCTCCCACGCATCACGGATGCCCTTGAGGAACTTCTCGCCCAGTTCCCTTCGCTCGGTCGTGCTGGAGTTCGAGTTCGGCTGGTTGACAAGGGTGATGGAGAGGAGGTTCCGGGAAAGTAACACCTCGATACGTGGTATGACATGTTCGCGAAACCAGCTTTCCTCAAAGTCCTTCACATGGTCGTACAGAACGTCGCCCTTCTTCCTAAGAACGATCTTATAGGACGCTCTGTAGAGCTGTTCGAACGATAGCTTGCCCGCATCTTTTCTGTGGATATCAACCAGAGCTTGTTTGAGCAGGTCCCAGCATGGTTCGAATTCGTCGTTGATCACGCCGTTCGCCCCTCGGCCGAGCAGGGGTTGCTTTTCGGTTGTTAGCAATCATGAAGCAAGAACGGCGGGCAGTACCAGAGAGTGGTGGGGTAAGTTTACATACCCTGCGAGGAGGGCGAATCCGTCCTTGACGATGCGCCATTCTGCCTTTGCAACCGTTGCCCCCAATCTCAAAAGTGTGGAAGGTCAGTACCAGGCGAAGTTTTGCTGTCCAACCTGGAGAGGAGGAGGCGTGATGAAGGATAGTGGGGGGTTTGGCCAACTGCTTGGCAGAATAGACATGAAATGCAGGCCAAGCTGTCTCGCGACCCTAACGCCAAAGCTACCAAGGAGCTCTTGAAATTTTCAAGCACCCAAGAAGTTCAATCCTGCCTCCCTCGGAACCTAGCTTCGACGCGATGCTGTCTTGGGGTTTGTTCGTGGTTCTGAGTCGTCGCAGTATTAGGCTTGAAACCGAGGGTGAATCTTGCGCTGGAGATGTTTCTTATTGAAACACCTGCATATCTACCAGCAAGTAAACATTGTAACTCTGAATTGCCACACAGGAAGTAGCAAGCTTTGAAGGGGGCAATTGCATCTTATGTCCTCGGTGCACCCTGAAAGGCTACCAACGGGCCATGGATGATCTCATTGGCTCCATACAAGCTCTGGCTTACAAGGCCAAAATTCGTGTCTTATCTTATCGCGATAATGAGATAATGTAGCCTCTCATCTTCACCAGTTTACTGCGTAGATGACATTTACTTAGCACAGTACTCATACCTCTCCTCTGGTACTCATACCTCTCCTCTGGTACTCGAAGGTTAATACGATTGTGACACCACTCCAGCTTTGTAGCAAGGTCATCTCCATAACTCGCGGGTTCTTATATTCTCAGATCAGCTCAAAAAAATGGCTTCCAAACGCGCAGCAGCGACTTTGGTGTCTCAACTTCCCAAGCTCCAACCAGTCCTCCGAAGCCGTACCTTCCTCCAGTCCGCGCCAAGGATAGCAAGTCCTATAATCGCCAACATCCGGCCGCGATACGCAATGCCCCAACTCCGACATCAGTCAACCAACAGCCTCCCCGACCCTTCAGCCAACCAAGCCCAACCCAACCAATCTGAATCCGCCTCTGAGTCCGCCTCTGGGTCCACCTCCGAAACCGCCTCCGAACCCGCCTCCGACTCCTCCAACCCCGTCTCACCAGCAGACCGAATAAAAACAGTCCCCCACTACGAGATCGTCTTCACCTGCAAGCCCTGCGGCACGCGCTCCAAGCACCGCATCTCCAAACAAGGCTACCACCACGGCTCCATCCTGATCTCCTGTCCGGGCTGCAGGAACCGCCATGTCATCTCCGACCACCTCCGGATCTTTGGCGATCGCGCCCTGACCGTGGAGGATCTGATGAAGGAACGGGGCCAGCTGGTCAAGAAAGGGACGCTGGGTGAGGATGGCGACCTGGAGTTCTGGGAGGATGGGACTGTGACGGAACGGAATGCGGACTCTGGGGAGGAGGTGGTGAATGTGGCGGAGAGGAAGGAGCAGGAGGAGGAGGGAAGGGAGAGGTGGAGGGAGAATGCGCCGGGGAGTACGTTTAAGAAGGACCAGGAGTGAAATACTGGGGTCGAGTCTGTGAAAGATTTGTTGGTGTAGGATATGGGTTGCATTGTTGGAGTTATAGAGCGCTGGGATACCCGCGTGTTTTGGACGGGGCAATATGGCTACCGGCATTCTGTGTACGATCTCCATGATGTGGGTTATCCGGCTATAGTCTGCCTGGAGGTGGTCTACTACAGACAAGGAAGTGTACGAGTAGAAAACCGCTGCAAAAGTAAGCAGCATGGTGACGATCAATGATCCGCCATCTTGAAAGAGCAAATAAGAATGTCCTATTATGAATCAAAAGCGCCTACCCAGCTCTTTTCCCTAACTGTCACCCCTACATATCCAGTATACCCATGTCTTCTCAGGCATCGGAGTCAACCATATCGCGATTCTCCTCGTCTATCGCAGCGTAGAACGCATTATCATCATCACTCGAGTTATCCTCGCCCTCAGGGGTCGGCGACCGGAAATACTCCAGCGGATGCCCGTACTGATCCCAATCCTCAAGGACCAATCCCGGCCGAGGCACGCGGGCAATCATCTCGTCCTCCTCGTCCAACTCAGCCTGCACTTGCTTGTAGAGCACATGCCTGTCGTCTTCCACCTGGTCTCGTCTATAGCCCTGGATCAACGCTTCCCGGCACGTGGCGCAGGTAGGCTTCCAGGGTTCGTCCATGTTGAGGTTCTGGCTCGCCCATAGACGCAGACAGCGCCTCGAGGCGTAGTGGTGCTTGCCGATGCAGACATCGGGCTCGGCCAAGCGGTCGAAGGCGGGTTCGTTGTCGGTGAAGCTCTGGGAACAGTACATGCACATCCATTCGTCTGGGATCTCGTTGAAGGGTATGTCGTAGATGTTGCTGGAGAAGCTGTCCATGGCAGCTCCCCTGAGTTTGACGGTGTGTAGCATGTCGGTGTGGGCCAGCCTGTATTTGTTCACCCGTCTGCGTCGTGAGGGATACCGCTCTCGCTTCAGCCAGTATTGACACTCCGCCTGCTCTTTCGCCGTGGAATAGACGTGCGAGAGGTCCCAGACGAACTCGCCCATGTGGCGGTCTGCCCAGTCGTCTGCGTGGTTGTTGATGAGGCAGGCGAGTCGCTCGATGAACGAAGGGTGCTCGTTGGCTACCCAAGCTGGCCATTGCTTGGTCCTGCGTCGAAGCGCCGTGGCTTTGTCGGTCTTGCGAATTGCTAGGAATCTAGGATGGGTTGCTAGGTACTCCATGGTTGCTTGTACTCGATAGTCGGTCAGCCCGGTGTCATGAGCAAGGATCTCCCCGATCTTCCGGAGTGTGGCATAGGCGAGCGAAAAGGGTGATTTGTGGGCATCAATGAGGTTGGTCTCCTTGGCCTGCAAGACCGCAAGGTAATCCTGGAGCACCTTGCCCACGATGGTCATCCGCAACTGTACGTCGGCCTCCTTGAACGGCTCGACCTTCCAAAGTGGCTCTGGATCCCGTCGCAGATCATTCCAAGGCTTGAGTCGTTGGCTCCTCTTCAGGGCATTCTTCCACACCGTGTTGTAACGAGACTCCGCCCTCGCCAGCATGGCATTATATGCATCATTCCCGCCCCTTTGTTTGACATGCCTTCTGTTGTTGGTGGCGTGCACAGCAGCGGCATGACGGGTCTGTAGCAACATGTCGTACCGCATGGCCGTCGCGACGTTCCACTCCTCAGCGCAGAGCATCTCCCGACAGCCACAAGGCCGGAATGGCGAGAATATGGGATGGTTACAGTTTTTGATGCATATGCCCAGGGCTTGGTATTCGGTGAGACGTTGAATGTGTCGGTCGAAAGCTGTCTGAGCAGGGCGCGCGTTGAGCTTTTGACGAAAATGCTCCTCCATCCACAAGTACATAGTCTTCGCCAGAGACTCTGCCATGTGCCGGACGGCCACAGGGGGGTTTGCACGGTAGGCTTCTAGATCGCTGAAAGGGTATAATACCTCCAACACTGGGCGCTTCAGTTCGTGTTTGGGCTGTAGCACCTTCAAGTAGCCGTCCAGCCCCGGATCCATGTGTGGCAGAGCATCCAGCTCTTTGGGCTCTCCGCGACAATCCGGGCAAGGGGAGTCAAAGTGCTGATCGTATACGTCCAGAACACTCAGACAAGGGAGAAGTCGGTCAGGGTTGACAGGCTGTTGCAACGACGGAACCTTGATCGGCGCCGAACATTGGATAAGAAGTCGACTGGGAGCGAAGTGATCCGGCGCCTCCTCTCCGGCTCGATCGAAGCATCTGTACCTCCTTTTGAGTAGAATACACATCGTGGTAAAGTAAAGGCGTCAAGAACAGGTTCATAAGCGTGTCAGTGTTTCGCTGATCTGTGCCTAAAAACGGAGCCGTAGCAGGACGAAGATGCAAAGCGCTGTATGGCCCGTATATTCAATGAAATATAATCACCATCTGCTGGTCAACATCGCCAATTTCGGCCACATTGGCAGTAAAGGTTGCGGCCGTGGGTGTACCGAGACTCGATGCTGGACAAGGACCGGCTTGGTGTCCTTTCATCCCTTATAAGTGAGGTGTGAACTCTTCTTTATCTACTCAGCTTTGTTGTGCCAAAGCTGTAATCTCAAACAAAACACAGCTCTTGCTTTCGGTAACACAGGGACCGAATCAACAAAGGAGACTCGAGGATCTTCTGATTGAGACAGAACAATCCTCATCATGGCTTTGACTTCCGGTTCTTAGATGTCCGGTGTGGGTGTAGGCAACCCTGCCCTGGATAAGCCGGAAACGTTGTTGCGGCCCGCATAGGCCCCAAGGAACTGCTCCTCCATGGTCCTTGCATCGGTTCGTCAGCCAAATAGACATGCATTTACCGGCCTGTCCATACGGACTGCAGCGGGTCGAAGCCGCGTGGTACCGTTATACCTCGGCCTGGCGGAATTTCCAGTGATTGCAATGATAAGAATAAGTCGCTCTCACGGATGCCACTTGGGGAATGAAGTTGTATCTCCTAGACCTAACCTGTTGATCGTATGGAGCTGATGTGTTGGACATCATCTCGACACTTGGCATCACGGCGGTGCGATAGAGTTGCGCTAGCGTACCAGAAGAGATTCCCGCGAGCTGCTGACGCAAGTTGATACCCAGTTGCGAATAATCTCATCGCTCATGATCAACGCCTGAATGCACCCACACGTCCCACGATGCCAGGGAACTTCGGCGAGTTCAAGCATGCTCTTCTTGTCTGCGATGATGTCTCCGACATTCTCGAGCTCATCCCAGTTCATGAACTTTGACCCGTTCAACGACAGTGAACCCATCTTGCTACGTCCGCTGCTCTCTATGTCGGGCGACCAGGCGCATTCGCGCGAGGTCAGCGAAACTGCCTATGCCAGTGCCGCCGAGCCTAGGGAGCTGGTTTGGATCTCGGGTGCCGGTCACGTCGATCTCTACGATCGTTGTGGACCTCATCCCGTTCGACAGGATGACCAGTGCCTTCCGTACCAACCACGCTTAGTCCCGGTTCCCGGCTGCTGTTGCTGGGGCTAATAGTAGATTTAAGAGGTGGGTGCTGAAAGTGTAGGGAGCCAGGGAACAGAATGGACTCATGGGCAGGAGTGAGAAGGATCGACTTGGGTTCCGGGCCGTTTTTCTGTATAAGAAAGGCCTCCCTCCGATTGTATTAGGAAACCCACCTAAGCTAACCAATAAAGCCAATGAGAACACAGTTCAAGGCCAAACATGATGTTAGTGCTACAGGCCTTTCCGAGGGTACAAGTGCAGGGTGAACTGGGCTCCGAGTTTTGCTGGAGTAGGTTGAGATTGCACAGATGATTCAGGAAATGACATGAAACGAGATCCGGTTGTCTTTCAGTCTATCTGACGACACGAGAAGGAACATTCCGGCCACGAGTGGGGGTATTCTAATCCACGGGGGTAACCACAAGGAGGCCGTGGCCGTCAAAGAAGGTGAATAACCATAAATGTCATGCTAGCCTAAAGCAGGGTGCTCTACAGTAGAGGCTGGAAGTGACGCTGCTCGGTGTTAGTTCTTCATTATGAGGTCAGCGAAAGATGGTGATACCATCGGGTGAGGTTATGAAAGCGTTTTTGGGTGGAGTATGAGGAAAAGCGCACTAACGCACAAAAGTGGAGCATATCTGATGCCGAACACGCCCGCCGCATCGACCCCATGGCACCAAAACGGGACAGGCCGGAAACACATGTCATCCGCACGTCTCTAATTTTCCTTGGACAAAGCCCGCGTATTCCGTACACTTGCGAAAGATTCTCACAAATGCCGAAAAGTGAGCGGCCAAGCTCCGTCAAAAGTGCACAACTCAGCTGTGCAATGTGCGATTGATACCTGGTGGCGCTCACTGGCGCCCAGTGATCACAATACTGGCTGGTACCGGGTATGCGGAGCTGGTCACCGATCCAGCTCGCTTCCAAGTCGTGGTTAAGGCGCGGCGCGTTCTTACATGTCAGCACTAGCTCAGCACTCGCTCTACAGTATTATTAAGCACTGGCAGAGACGTTGCTCGGGTTTTGTCAGGCGATCTGCTTCGGACTTGTCGGCTTCCGTTCTGGACGTAGTGCGTCTCAGCTTGTGTCCGTTGCTGGACTGGGAAGCTGGCCATCATCAAAACCCCTTCCCAGTGCAACAGAACTTCAAAGCAAGCCAAGCCAGTCGATGGCTGTCCCCCATTTCCGGTCACGCTACCTCGTGCTGCCGTGACTCATGCGGTATCCCGGCGACTTGCCTGGAATGTCGTTCAGAGCACAGCTTGACAATCCATGACAATCCAGCCAGAAAGCATATCCAACAGGGTCAAACCTAAACTCTGTTCTGACCATCTCATTTGCGATTATATCCGGCCTTCGGCGTCCCGACCGGATCCTCCGGGTTACGATCCACAAGTGCTTATAACGGCGATCCTGCCAGTGTTCAAGTGAATACTGATTGCAGTCGAACAACACATACTCTTATTCCTACGGGACAATCAGTACCCTAAAATCTGACAGTACTTCACTCAGTTCTACCATTACCAAACTCTACAAAAGCTTGTGCCTGGTTCAACACATATCAACTCTTGATACCAACGAGACCTATCTCGCCATGGCTGTACTTGTTTCTGAAACGAGGCCTTACCAGCCGCCGCTCCGTGAGAGCACAGACTCAGATATGATCGCAGACGAAAAGCAGAGACTCAAGGCCAAATCTTGGTCATCACATTCCAAGTCGAAACATGGCCTCACCGACCAGGACAGATCTTCCCTCACAAACCGGACCAAGACCTTCAGGAAAGCCTTCAAATACCTTCACGACCTCACACCAAAACAGGTAGACGATTACATGGCGTCATACATAATCTACAACCTAGACTGGCAAGATGAGAAGCAGATGATAGCCGCTCTGGGCCCAAACTACCAGGAGAGAGTCGGCGAGTGTCTGAGGGCTTATTACGGCGTGATCAACCACCTCTGCGCCTTGGGAGACGTTGAGAAGATGTACATTCCACCCTTCATGAGCAAGAAGGCAACCGTGTTAGAGAACCAACTTCTCTACGAACGAGCAGTGGCTCGAGAGATCGACCTCCAACCCGGCGACAAGGTCCTGGATCTCGGCTGCGGCAGGGGCAGGGTGGCAGCTCACATGGCAACCATCAGCGGAGCCCAGGTGACGGGGATGAACATCGACCCCAACCAGATTGAGCAGGCGATAAGCTTCACCAAGGAGAAGGGGCTCAACAACCAGTTTGTTTGTCAGGACATGAACAGTCTCCCACTACCGTTTGCGGATGAACAGTTCGACGGCTTCTACCAGATCCAAGCACTCAGTCTCTGCAAAGACCTCAAAGCATTGTTCAAGGAGCTGTACCGGGTTCTCAAACCGGGCGCAATGGTGTCGTTGCTAGATTGGGTCAGCCTGCCAGCTTACGACCCAAACAACAAAGAGCATGCGGAGCTCATGAGACGGGTCAAACCGCTGATCGGTGCGGTGGGCACACCGACACCGAAGATATTCGAGGAAGCCCTGGAAGAGGCCGGGTTCGTGGTGACCAAGTCGGAAAATGCCAGTGTCGGCGGACTGCAGGCGCCTCTGATCGACAAAGTAGACGTCTACTTCAGGGCGATGAGGCAGTTGATCTTGGCCGCGGTCAAGCTAAGGATGCTCCCGCAGCACTTCAAGACGCTGATCAATCGTCTATGTCTGGACGGAGAGGCGTTCATCCAGATGGACAAGATGCGGTTGATCAGTACGAGCTACTGGGTGGTTGCAAGGAAGCCGGAAAAGCAGCTGTGAGGGCTGACTGGTGTCATTGCGGCCCATTAGTGAGGTCGCTAGCAAGTTAATTCAATCTGTTACATTCACTCTGTCTTTGAACGGAGCGTGACTAACCGTCCCGTTGCGCGGATACTATAGCTTACATGTCAAGCTCGTGATTGTGCTTTCACTCCTTTATCGCCTTTCGCGACTTTTTGTCGTCGAAGTGACTGACCACTAGTTATCAGATCGACCGCTCAAGATGAGAAGCTTCAGAGTCGAAGAGTTACACGCGAAGAGGCTCTGCTTCTCAACATATATCTCGCTCTAGGTCGTGCTTCATGAAGTCTGGGTCTTGTCTGTACCGTACTTCTATCCACCACGCCTGCGACGAACTAACCCTCCTTCACCTCTTTCTATCACGCCCTCGCAAGACATCTTATATCATCCCTCACGAACCAGTGGTCCAAAACAGAGGACAGCCGACAGAAGCGATGCCACGACCCCGGTCCACCCAGCAACCGCACCCATTGGGATCTCATCCACCCAGCCAGGAGGACCTGGACGCCGTTGATAAAGCCCTGGAGATCTTAGCTCTCGACGACCGGACGTATTGCGAGCCTATGTTCAGCTTTGTACAGGCTCGTATCCAGGGTCTTCAGGAGGTGCTAGACGTTCTGGCGAGAAGCGGGAGATGGGTCCCGGCGCTGAGTGACGAGGAACTGGACGACCTTGTGGTTGGGCTCGCAAATAAGAAAGCCCCCGCTGAAGTGTTGGAAGAGATTCGCAGGAGATATGTCCATCCCAGATTCATTAAGAAGGGCCAAAAACAGGCCGCGGAGGAAAGCAACCTTGAGCACTGGGAGAAGAGAGCAGCGGAGATGACTGAGTATATGGTGGGACGTGGATCTGGTCAGGGGAGCCAAACTCCGGTCGAGATGCACTATACTCCGCCGGTTCGTGAGCATATTACTCCACTGGCACAACAACAGTATCATCCGCCGATTCAGCGGGACCAACATGTGGCGGCGCTCCGGGATGGGTCTCACATCAATGAGAGATGCAATGCTGCAGTTGGGAGGGGAGAGGGTTCAACACGACCCACTAGCACCGAAACCTGTGCCTTAGCCAGTCCATTTTCAGCATATGAAGCAGGCAATTCCGGTCATGCGGGCCAAGACTGGGCACCCCGAGGTCTTTGCATGGGATGCCATGACAGACAACAACAGCCCTCTTCGTCATCCGTAAGTGGCATGCTTGGCGATGAAGGTCACCCCAATGCAGTGAAAGAGGAACAACTTCTCCCGAACACGGCTGGAAGTGCAACTGGGGCTCCGTACCGTGCAATCTACGTGTATGCAAGGGCCATCCCCAATCCTGGCCTTCACAGTTCGGCCTTAGAGGGGACTGGCACAGGTAATCGTCATAGACAAGCCGTGGTCCCTCCTCCCCAAACCCCAACCTGGAGCGAAACTACCATCGAGCCGCAAACTCACTTGATGAGGGAAGCTAGCGGTTCCCTGCATATTGGTTCGCCTTCACCATTACCCAGCTTCTTCACCGATGCCGTGGCAAATGTGCCGAGCATTCAGCCTAATACCGAGGTAAGGCGCCACCCAGATGTGATGCGTGACAAACAAGACTGACAGGGTCAAGCCCCGGAAAGTAGGGAGAGGAGACAGGAAGCAACCGCCCGCTCCCCTCAAGTTGACCGAGGGGAGAATGAACCCCATGCCAAAGAACTCCGCTCAGAAGCCTAGTGTGCAGAGGACTCGTGGGCAGCAGGTTCAGAGGTCGAGTGCGCCAAGGTCGAGTGTCCCAGGCTCCAGTGCTCCGAGGGTCAATGCCCAACAATCCAGTGCTGGAAAGCCCATTACCCCGAAACGCAATGTCCCGAAGTCCAGTGGCGCACGAACCAGCGCTCTGCTGAATAGTCTTCCGCAGACCACTTCACCCAAGAACACGGCTCCGGAGACAAGCGCCCAGAAGAATAATGTCACTAGCAAAGATGTCCAGAGAAACAGTGAGCAGAAAAAAGGGGTGCAGAATAAGACCAAATGGCGGTAGTCAGCCGTTCCCATTCTCGAACAAAGCACCGGGGCATTTTCGATGGCACTCGACATGCCTTTCTAAGTCTGGAGCCAACAAGCAGACCCGTGTATCTCGCACAGCATGGGTGATACAGGCCGAGGAGGGCCTAGAGTCTTTCGACGGAAGTCCACGTTTGGAAATGCCGGGGCAAGGTTGGTTGTGAACGCGCGGGGCTGGTAGATAGGCCTCCGGGTATGGTCAACGGGACAGGGTGAGCGGATAGAATATTGAATAGCTTGCAGTCCGGGGACCACTATCTGGTCAAGTCCATGAGCCTCACCGGGGGCAAGCCTTGTTTCTAACCCCTGCATTGGCACCCGCATCCATCAGTGACCGGTTCATGAAACGCGGGCCACACTGGAACATTGGGCAATTAATCCCGTCCGACATGCTATATCAGAGCGCACCGTATAATCTCTGCCACGTACGACCATAGACATAGGAAAACTCGGGATCCCGTCCGCTCTCCCATCGATAAGCCTGTGATCGCCAGACTAGTACTCGGGTGGGTGACCACCGGGGAATCCCTGGTGTTGTACGTTTTCCTTTTTGCCAGTTTTACTCGTGATTCCGGGGAGCAGGCGTAATCGGCTTCGGCATGCTCGTTTACAATTGTGTGCCTTGATAAAATGGCTTGGTGATTGCTCGGAGGTCTTCTTCCGGTCAGGGGATACGATTTATCAACTATAGATAGAGTTTGACTGGTACAAGCTGATCGTCAGGTAGCACTTATTCATGTCATGACGAAGCTTCGACGGAATCAACCGAAGGCATCGAGTCTCTGAGTGCGTGCAAAGCCGAGAATTCGGGTAAGCAATACCCGAAGAAACGTCTAAACCACTGCGGAAGCTCTTGGCTAGTAAGGCATCGATGACCCGGCAACCTGGTTAGGTGTCTAGCGTAGCACTAGCGCAGACCTGCCGCTGCATGTCTGTGCAGATCGGCGGGTTCGCTGTAGCTTCGGCACATGGCGAGGCCCATGTAGAGGGACAGCACTAGGCCATTCCATATCCTGTTTCCACTACCAAATGAGCCTATATATCACTTGTGACCTTGGGGCTACGGCAAGCAAGGTCACACCAATCCCAGCAGAAATGTCAAGAGATCGGACCGTTGTGATCGCTCCTTCCAAGAAACCTGCTACTTTCGCACAAATGCAGTGTGAGCAATCATGCCGAGGACGGTCGATGGCGGAGTATCAAGCAAACATCCTCAGCTGTGACTTTTGTCTCAGCGTCACGAGTAGGGGACGTGATGTAGAACCCTGCAGAACCCTGAAGAACCCTGTTCATGGGTGGCAATTCGCAGGTTCATTACCGGTATCGTAGGTGACGATGTCGGCACAGCTCGAAGTTCTGCAATAGTAGCAATACTGTCCAGTCGCAGAGCGAAACGAGTCTGCACATGCTGAAAGAGATACAGATCCGGAGGTTGTGTGATTGGAGGTCGTTCAGTTTGAGTTCCGATTAGGGCCACCAGAGTGGGTCTCTCTTCAAGTCTTGGCAAAGGGGCTTGTCCCGAAACGGGAACTGAATAGGAGCCTCAATAACGTCACCTCGTCACTTTCTGCAACAATAAACATTTGGCCAACGCCAAACAGTTGCTCCAACACCACAGCAATCAATATCTCGACTGCATCCCTTGACTCTCTTTGTCAGATGTCCAGCTTTGTGTGATGACTCGGGACCGGGGGACGGTCTATCCATGAGTCTCAGGCCAGCCGACTCCCGAGCCAGGATCCTGATGGGCACAAGATGGACAGTGGGCATGGTACATCTGGGAGTTCCATTGACATGGTTAATTTGGGTTTGACACGTCCATCTGATGAGTTTGATTCCTGTAATTCAGCCTTGGAATAAAGTTGACATGAAGACGAGTAAAGTAAAGGGCAAAAACAGTGCTGCTCTTCACACCACCACAGCCGGGGCCCAGCCTCCGATGTTGGCATCGGCTGTCACTCCCTGCTGGAGCTTTGTGCGACCGTCTTTCTTCCCGGCCATCAACAAGAATCATGTGGCCACCTGCTGTGGGCTCTGAATAGACGGCCGGCTTGAAGATTCTAGACGTGACAAGCGGCGCCACGCAGTGAAGAAACCTGCTATTTGGATGCCAGACTCCTTGATACGGCTTTCAAATTGACTGAAGGGATGAAGGCAAAAGCTATTCCGGGGGTTATTCCCTGATAGCTCTATTGCATGGATTACAGGGCACGGATGGAAACATGGGGAGACGTTGTGGTGGGTATCGTGAAAGAAGGGGGTTATTGAGTTGTGTGGGCGTTTATTGATACACACACACAATAAACCTTCCTCACCCAACCGCCAACAACACCACGGTACCCGCAACGTCTCTTTAGTTGCCTGTCATCTATAAGATGGCTGTGATGTCTCCCCTCAACGGGACTCTTTTACTTTGTCCGCCCATCACAGTCTTCCGAGTGAACAGGTCCACCATCTCCACTCGAAGCCATCGCCAAACCGTGGGCCAAACTTTCAATACCATTCGCCGTCAATCTTTTACTTCAGATCCTTTCCATACCCTGAACACCGCTTCGTCACCATGAAGTACACTCTCATCCTCGCCATCGCTGCGGCGGTGATCGAGGCCGCACCCACGGCGCAACCCGAGGCCGAACCCAACTGGTGCCCCTTCAAAGGCCAGCCATGCTGGAAGTCCAAGCGTGAGGCCGAGGCATTCGTCGACGCCACCCACGCCAACATCCACGAGGCCCGGAACGCCGAGGCCGAGCCATGGTGCCCCCACCCCGGCGAGCCATGCTGGAAATCCAAGCGCGACGCCCTTGCCTTCGTCAAAACCACCGGTCTCGCGGCCCGTGATGCCGAACCCTGGTGCCCCCACCCAGGTCAGCCATGCTGGAAGTCGAAGCGCGAGGCCGAGCCGTGGTGCCCCCATCCCGGCCAACCATGCTGGAAGAGCAAGCGTGAGGCCGAGGCTTTGATCACCGCCGCCGGTGCTGGTCAATTCGTCGAGGCTCGTGCTGCCGAGCCCAATTGGTGCCCCTTTAAGGGCCAGCCATGTTGGAAGTCGAAGCGTGAGGCCGAGGCCTTCGTCGACGCCACCCACGCCAATATCAACGAAGCCCGCGATGCCGAAGCCGAGCCATGGTGCCCCCACCCCGGCGAGCCATGCTGGAAATCCAAGCGCGACGCCCTTGCTTTCGTTGAGACCACACGCCTCGCCACTCGTGATGCCGAGCCGTGGTGCCCCCACCCGGGTCAGCCATGCTGGAAGAACAAGCGTGAGGCTGAGGCTTTGATCACCGCCGCCGGTGCTGGTCAATTCGTTGAAGCTCGTGCTGCCGAGCCCAATTGGTGCCCCTTTAAGGGCCAGCCATGTTGGAAGTCGAAGCGTGAGGCCGAAGCTTTCATCGAGACCACCCACGCCAACATCAAGGAAGCCCGCAACGCTGAGGCCCAGCCGTGGGGATGCCCGATCACCAAGACATCTCTATCACCTTGCTGGAAATCTAAGCGTGAGGCCGAGGCTTTCGTCGAAGCTGCAAGCCTCTCCACCCGTGATGCCGAGCCCTGGTGCCCCCATCCCGGCCAACCATGCTGGAAGAACAAGCGGGCTGCCGAAGCCTTGATCGACGCCGCCAACTCCGGTCATCTCACCACCCGTGATGCCGTTGAGGCTCGTGAGGCCGAGCCGTGGTGCAGACTCCGTGGTCAGCCATGCTGGAAGTCGAAGCGCGAGGCCGAGGCCTTCATCGACGGTACCCATGCCAACGTCAACGAGGCTCGTGATGCCGAGCCGTGGTGCCCCCACAAGGGCCAGCCATGCTGGAAGAACAAGCGGACCGCCGAGGCTTTCATCGAGGAGACCACGCTGGCTACCCGTGATGCCGAGCCGTGGTGTCCCTACAAGGGTCAGCCGTGCTGGAAGAACAAGCGGGCTGCTGAGGCTCTGTTCGCTGCCGTCGAGTCTGGTGATATTTCTTAGGTATGTTTGGGAGCTCCTGTGTCTATTTAGTTACACTTCCGTTCGAGCCTAACAGTTTCTGTTTCCAGATCAAGAACATGGAATACCACGACGTAGCGGAGCAGTCTCAACCGATTCATTTCTTTTCCATCATCAAGCTCCCTCCAGCATCGAACAACGTCTATACATGCAAATTCGTTCGGGAGGTATCTTGCATGACACAACAAACTTGGTTACAAACAAAGCCCCTCAAGGCCGTCTTTGGATCTGAACATCATCATTCTGTTTCAGCTCACATGAAGGCACCCCAAAAATGGAAGTCTGCTTGGTGTTATACTGCAGGCTTCTGACAAAAGCAAGGAAAAACGTTATATCTCAAGACATATGGGGTGACCAACATGGCTTTCACATTAACATGGTGCTGGTACTGGTAGCGCCTGTTTTTACTTATCGATGTACCATCGTCGTCAGGATTCAAGGTTCGGCTTAAGATCTTTGGTAGTTTAGTATATATATCAAAGCTTTGGGGACTACTGATTTGAGACTTGGTTATGTCACACGGAATGCCTTTGCGTGAGCTTGGAAACGTCAAATTGCTATCTAGCTTGTGATACTAGTCTCGCTTGGTAAAGTAGCTCGCTACTCAAGAGCTGTACTGGCTCCTCTTGAACTTGTAGTTTGGTAAGAGGCCACATAAGATAAGTGCCTCCACTGCCTGGGCGAACTGCTACATCACAGCCCCTGATAGTCATCGCAAATTTGTCTGTTTCAGGTAAGAATCCCAGCTAATTAGCCTGTTGAAATAGTCGCAACATGAAAGCGGCGCCATTGGTCTTCAGATCAAGCTGGTAATAATCAAAGCTTAGTACCATGGCAGATCAGATCACGAAATAAGGGTCCACTCTGTCATCGACCACCGGGTTATTCCCATGTATGTGGCACAGATACAGATCTAGAGGATCGCGATATCGCTGTTCTTTTGGATCAATCGTGCCATCCAAATGCTTCATAGTCAAGGTCTCAGAGACGGCCTCCATAACTGTCAAAGCAAACGCAAGGTTCCCAGACATCAGTTCTTGGCAGTGTTTGATTATGGCGCACCAGTCCTCAAAGTTCACATGCCCAGCTTCTGGCAAGTTACTTGCAACTGGTCCCCCTTCAGCAGCTGTGCGCTGAATCTGCGCCCACTGATTGGAGGCCATCCCGGCTTGAAGAAATGGCCTGACAGCAGAGATTGCAAAGATATACAAGAATATCTGACAGGAATTGTGCTCGAAGAGGTCCCATTCCAGCTGACCGAATCCACTAAGGAATTCGCATGTCTCACCAGTTGTGAATACTCGGTGAGCTTGAACAAACTCAATGTCTGCAGCGGTGAGGTTTCGCCGATCTCTCTCTAGCAGCAAGCCGACAATACAAGCCATGTTGTTGGTGAAAGGTCCCTTGAACTTGTCGACAAGAAGAAGGTGATCAGCTGCAACGATAGCATCGAGGGCATCTTTGACAGCGTCACATTTGTTCCAGACGTCAAGTTCATCAAGATAGTACGTGCCATTACCAGCAGCATCATCCACATCTTTGACAATGGCGTCAAGCTGAATCCAGCGCCAGATCCAGCCAAAGTCTTTCGATGTGACATCCGGTCTGCAGCTATTGGAAATACCCTCTTGCCATCGAGGCACGCCTTCGTCCGTACCGAGAGCTTTCTGAAAGTAATCGAAGCTCTTCATGAGTTCTTTCCGTGGCAAGTAGTAGGTATCGTCCCGATCCGAAAATTGGATTGCAACATCTTCCTGACTGCGACGCTTGCCGTAGATGTCTCTATATGAAGTGTTAGCATGAATAGAACGCGACATGCCCGTCATGTACACTTGCGTTAACCAATGAACGGGGTCTTTCATATCAAGAAGCCAGCCTATCTCTTTCGCCAGCGCTTTATACTTTTCAACGCCAGAATGCGCCATTTGAGTATCGCGGTTATTGTCAAGTGGAGCGAAGTTTTGGCTTTGGTGTCGTGGAGTTTGGCTCCAGGTTGAGATGGCAGCTCGATGATGACTTCTATGGGTTGGAGATGCGTCGTTTCTGATATCCTGGTTGTAAGGCTGTGGTACTAGATCATGCAAGGATATTGACTTGTATTCCTGCCTATGCGAAGTTAATTCATGAAGCTTTCCGATGCTGCTATACGAAGGGACTTACAAATCTCGGCGACTTGAGTGATGTTCAGGGATCCTTACCAGGTCTGGCAGGACTCGCAGGAGGTGGTTGGGAAGGAATCTCAACTTGGACTGCACCGTTGGGAGAACCCGAGATTAATAATACCTAGGTAGGTACCTAGGTAAGTAGGTACCTTACCTTATCAACTCGGGCTAGTTGGTTGCGCCTTCCTCACAGAGTTCGGCTTGACAACCTTGGAAGTTTAAGGAATAGTAGCTGGTGAATCACCTGACGCAGCTGGACCAAGCTCCCGGACCCTGTTCTAGTGACTTCCTTCCCTTGCCAATCTGAAGCAGACAGAGATTTGACGTGGTTATCAATGTCAAACCAACGAGCTTTATCTTTCAGTTGTAACGGTCCGTCCATCCTATTCCAGGGGCTCCATGGAGCATGTGATGAACACATAACAGAGTTCCATTTTCAGTTCGTCTCAAGCAACCACTCCCTCACTCACTCGTCCTGATAGCACCGTCATTTAGGACTTCAACGAGGCAAGTTCATGCCGAAGATGACAGAATGACAGAATGAGACGGCAGTAAAGTGGCAGCAGACGGAAATAGGGTGAGCGTTTGATAAGCCAGCAGTGGAGATATTCCCAAACTACAGAATGACAACCGACAGGATCTATGATGAGTGACAACTGAGTGACAATGCTCTCGGTGTTCATGGTAGTATGGAGGAGCACGGTGCCTGAGGCACTGATGTTTGACTAACCATACCGAGCGTCCAGCGACTGACATGTACTCTCCTTAGCACTCATTACGGCTTCCAGAAAGACGTATATATTTCATACGGGTTTTGAAAATAGTGGCGATTTGCCCTGAGAAGGCCATCTACCTTCAAGATTTACTGGTGGAGTACTTTCATTACTCCATGCAGCATTCTAGTCTGATGGCATGCTTCACCGCTTCAACGAGGTTCGTTCCATGTATTATGGCCTTCCATGTTCCTGACGCAATACTTTTGATCCAGGCTTCTCATCCTTTCATCCTTCATTGATGTTGCGGCCTGGGAAAGTTCCAGACTTGTCTTGATGTACTGACAGCCTCGATCTTGATGGAACTCTTTTCCGGGATACTGAGGACTCATGTCCACTAACACCTGTTAGCACATCTTACTTTACACGCAGCACTGGCGCGATGGTGCTCTTCTAGAAGATGAGGAGGAGCATAAGAGGCGTAAATGGATGGTTGCCCAGTGCCCACCCCTTTACAAACCCGTACATTCTTAACTCTCAGAACCACGACACTGTCCTCGCTTGGAGAACAGACCAGTGGAGAGAAAAAGGACTGTTTAACCCTTTCCATACGAGTTATGAGGATTATGTTGGATGAGCAGTTCACAGAGTCTCGGGAAAAGTTGGATGCTTTCTTGGGCAGCGTATCTTGCCGGTTCTGTGAGTTAAAGTTTCGTCCGACCATGTAAGTGGCTTACACGTCGACATGTTCAGGACGCCCGTGACATGGCAGCTAGGGAGAGAAGTCACTATCGTAATGTTTGAACCTATTCTTTGTGAGCCATTCGTCTCCATCGTCAAACGTGCTGCTCTCGTGGTTCAGGTCCCACTTCCCTTGCTTATATGCAAGCCAATCAGAAACCAGCCCTATACCACGTCCGGCGGCGGGGCTCCGAGTGCACATTTTCCTTAGGTAGTATATGTCATAATCTCAGTCAAGAAAGTCACCAGCAATGCAGTCATCTTTGGCCTGGACAATTCTTGTGTGGTGCAATCTCGAACGCCCTGGCCGTTAGCACTGAAATGACACTATCTCGTGCTTGTACCCTCATGTCTGGCTAAGATGCAGGTCGCCGACTCAATATGCAGGGGCTTACATGCAGTTCAATAGACGTTTCGGAGAAAGAGACACATTTGATGCCTCGTATCTGGCTTTGAACTGGGCGTGTTACCAGCGAAACAGTGAATATAGGTGTGTTCGCGCAAATGGTTTATTGTCTCCTCATCGGAAGAGAGCGAGAGTTACAAGCAGAAGGCTAGCCATGTCAAGCTTTCCCCGTCATCACGATGTCCTCCTGTTTGTCTTCGCCCGTGATCACCCCGCCATCCTCATACTGGATATCATCCCACTTCTCCTTGTAGTACATCTGGGCGCCTTCAGCCGACATACTATTTCTGACAAAAGCATCAAAGTTTGGCGCTGGAAGGAGCCTGTGAAGCAAGATGAAAACAAGGCCGCTCGCACAAAATCCATACAGGTAACTCAGGTAGTAAAGCTCGGTCGCGCCAGACGATACGGTGGCTGATGTGTTAACAGCCGCAATGAAACCTGGCATTAGAGGCGCGAAGCCAACCATCCACTGCAATCGTCAGTTTGTCAGTCAAGCCTGTGCAAGAGATCTGAGACACCGGGCTAACACTTACCGCAACAGCTGCACGCCAGTTGAAGCCTGCCGTGAACCAGTAGATGCTAGTCCGATCCCCGCGGTAGAGGTCGTCAACGTTGATCTTCCGTTTGCTGATGACCAAGTAGCTAGCCACCATGAGACCTGTCATGGGTCCAAGGAAGATAGAGTAAGACGACAGAACAGTCAAAAACGTCGTGGCCGTGTTAACCAGTTTCCATGGGTTCACGATGACGCTGAAGACGGCTGTGATGTACGCTCCACGTCTGATGTTGATGTAGCGGGGAAAAGTAGCTGCCAGGTCGAAGCCGCCGCTGAGCGCATTTCCTGGTACATTGACTCCAATTTGTGAGATGGTGAGTGCGAGTCCGGCAAAGAAGGCGCCAGCCCGAGTGCCAGGACTGGGATTCTGCGCGATCAGTTGCGAAAACAGGGTGGGCGGATTCCAGACTGCCTCTCCGCCCAACCGATTCTGCGTGGCTGCGGTCACGAGGATACCAATGACGGAGCAGATGATGCCATAGATAGGGAAGGGCAGCGCTTGGCCGACGATTGCATGCTTCGGTGCGGTGGCAAAGCGGGCATAGTCGTTCTGGTTCAGTATGCCTGCCGCAATGGACCCCAGGGTCGAGATGACACCGTACACCATCAGCCACGCAACACTATCGGGGCCGCCCGTCTGGCTAATGTCGGTAGCATTGCGGATTGTGTCTCCAAAGCCAGAAGAGCCCATGGTTGCCAACGCCCAGATCAGCAGGACGAAGAAAAAGATGATGGTGACCGAGCTGGCAAAGTAAAAGAACTTTTGAAGCCTGTGGGGTCGAATCCAGACCACGGGTAAACTGAGCAGGGAGAAGACGATATAGGCGACAAACTGGGCCGTGGTCATGCCCGTATCGGCTGGCATGTGGTTTGGGATGTGATCCTCCAGGTTCGGGTCCCAGGACTGTAGCATGACATATACGCACTCACCACCAATCCATGCCGTGAAGCCATACCAGACTATGCACCGGATTAGTCCTTGCATGACGAACAACAACACCGGAGTATGACCAACCAAGGGACAGAAAGATGCGGTTCCAGATGACAAACTGCGAACCCCACATGCCCCAAACCATGCGGTTAACGACTGGGAAACCGACTATACGCCAGGAAGATTAGCTGGAGGATGTGACATGGCGGGACGCGTCCAGTGGCTGTACTGACTGTTGTAATATGCGCCCGGTAAGGAGTTGAGGATGACAAACATCATGGCCAACAGCTGACCAATAATAATGCCTAGACTCGTTTCAGCACCGGTTGTGACTAAGAGGGAGTGGTGTGTTCATGAGTACAGATCAGAGCTTGCCACCAAGTCAGGCCAAGCGGAATGAGGGCACTTCCGGTGAGATAGGTTGAAATATTGGTATTGATCAAAAGCCCTGTAACCATCTGTCAGCCTGTAGTTCTCATATAACGTGGCACGGTCTGATCATCGACACACAGTAGTTGTGGAAGGACAAATAGCCCCAAGTTCGCCTGGCTGTCTCTACTGGGCGGATGTCATAGTTCTGCAGCGATATTAGTACATCCAGAGCGGACGGCTGCTAGCACGAGAGAGCGACATGGGCGACATACGATCCACCGGTTCACCTCGCTGGTGCGTGGCACCTCGAGCTTGCGAACCCACGACGCCATGTTTGCTTAAGGGGCTATAGCTTGACGTGGCTTGTTCCCCGTAGCACACTGGGCTATAGAGGAAGTAAAAGATGGCAACCAGTCCGTTGGGACATCGTGGCCCCAGATCGGGAGATATATGCGTGCGCCATTCCATTTACCGACCGCAAGCACCCGAGTACCGTGCGTGTAGATTAGAGGTAGATACCTTAGTGCCCCCTAAGGCAGGGGGTCAAGATAAGACTTGCCATTTACGGCAAGCTCTCCCGATCATCGGCAATGGAAATTGTCGGAGCTAGATCCTACACTAGCAGAGGAAAAGATAGGGAACACTGAAAGAGGAAATACCCATCTCGGAATTCTTGCATCTCTGTCATCAGAGGCAGCAGAAGAACATAACTTGTTATATGTAAGCTGGGATCGTGATGTGACATAGTTGTCCCAAAGCAAGAAAACAGAAATTGCAATCGCCTCGCACTGCCTCAAGATGAGGAAGTCACTGTCTTTGTGTGTCGTGATCACGGCGAATTGATGAAGAGTGCTGTAGGAGGTAAGAACCCGGCCACGCGTCGGAAATCCCTTTTAGTGCTAGTCTAGAACGGGGATGTGGGGGAGGGGTCGCTAGCACGTGGCTAGCACCAGGGGGTAAACACCCAGGGCCCCAGTTGACGGCTTATCTCTGGTTCAGCCAACCACACTGTTCTAACCTTTACCGTGACTGGAATCGAACTGGTAATGAAGGACCAGACAGCTCTCACCCGACACCGACCGCCGATTGTGATCGGGATGGATCGCCGCGAAGCGCGCGAAGCGGAGGTACCAAGGAATCTATTCCTAAAAAGTTCATACGTCTCCGGATCTATCTAGAAGCCTAGACTAGAGGATTGTCAACAAAAGCAACAGAATCTCACATCTGGAAAGACGTGAATCCCCGATCACTTCGAAATCGTGACAGAATCTAAACATATCAGACCAGTGACTCAGCTTTGGGAGGAACTGTCGACAAACAGCGAACCGCCATGTACCGCATCGGAGTCGACGTGGGCGGCACGAACACGGATGCCGCCATCCTTGACATCACGGCCCTTGACACCCCCGGCCGTGGCGTTCTCGCCTCATGCAAGTCCCCAACCACGGCTGACATCACAAGCGGAATCGCCTCCGCCATCGATACCGTCCTCGAGAAATGTGCCGTCACCGTGCCGGACGTCAAGTCCCGCGTGCTCAGCGTGACCATCGGCACGACGCACTTCGTCAATGCCCTCATTGAGGCCGACTCTCGCCGGCTCGCCAAGGTGGCGGTCGTGCGCCTGTGCGGGCCGTTCACGCGCCAGATCCCGCCCTTCTCTGACTTCCCCGTCGGCTTGAGGCGCATCATGGACGGTGGAGCGCATTATCTGGATGGAGGGTTCGAGATTGACGGCCGGGAGATCGCGCCGCTGAATGCAGCGCAAATTGCGGAATGCGTTCGGGCCGTGCGGGAAGCGAGTGTGTCCGCCGTGGCTCTCGTTGGTGTGTTCTCGCCCTTGGATCACGAGGGACTGCATGAGGAGACTTGCAAGAGACAGATGCTGGCGATCGATCCTGGCCTGGATATTGTATGCAGTCATGGCGTGGGTCCTCCAGGGTTGCTGGAGAGAGAGAACGCCACCATATTGAACGCCTCCATCCTGGCAACAGCAAGAAGGACCATCCAGGGTTTCAAGGCAGCCATGCGGCGCTTGCAGCTCAGTTGTCCCTTGTACCTCTCGCAAAACGATGGCACCCTTATTGATGCTGATACTGCTGCCGAGTATCCTATCAAAACTTTTGCCAGTGGACCGACCAACAGCATGACTGGAGCCGCCTTCCTTGCTGGTTTGGACAAGCCGCAAACTCTTAGCTTGGAAGAAAGCGCGGGTTCTGCAGAGGCCGAAGAGAGGCATCAAGTCCTCGTGGTGGATATTGGTGGTACGACCACGGATGTGTGCGCATTATTGCCGTCCGGGTTCCCGCGACAGGCTCCAAACTTCGTCGAGGTAGGAGGCGTGCGGACGGCTTTCTCGATGCCCGAGGTCGTCTCCATTGGACTCGGAGGTGGCAGCAAGATTACCGCTGACGCGGCGGGCAAAATCTTTGTCGGTCCGGACTCGGTTGGGCACTACCTGACGGAACAAGCCATGGTCTTTGGAGGTCCCACGCTTACCGCAAGCGATGTCGTTGTCGCGTCGGGGAAGGCTCAGCTCGGCGACCCGACGAAGGTCTCAGGCGTGCCAGCAAGTACGGTGGACGCGGGCAAGAGTAAGATTAAGGAGATGCTGGAATCGGTCATAGAACAGATGAAGGTGTCAGCGGCGCCAGTACATGTTCTCTTGGTGGGCGGCGGGTCACTGCTCGTCACGGAAGATCTGGATAATGTCGCCAAGTGCACAAGGCCGATTCATCATGATGCAGCCAATGCCGTTGGTGCAGCCATTGCCAAGGTCGCAGGAGAGGTCGATGTCATTGAGATCCTGGATGGGAAGGATGAAAGCGCCGTGCTCGCCTCTGCCTGCGCCAAAGCTACAGCAGCAGCGGTTGGCGCAGGTGCCGCCGGCGATGATGTCAAGATCGTTGCTATTGACAAGATCCCTTTGCAGTATGTCAGCAACCGAGCCACCCGTATCATCGTCAAGGCTGTTGGTCGCTTGGCCGTGCCAGAGACATCATCTGCGAGCAACGGCGTGGCGAGGGGTGCCTTAGATGCAGATGTAGAGGTTGAGGGTGATGTGACCGCAGCCGAGGGGCCCAAGGTTCACGTGGCAGATGCGGCCGAACCAACCAACAAGCCATCCCTGCATGTCGATCTTGCTACATACCGTCCTGAGGTCAGGAACGACACCTGGTACATATCAGAGGTTGATCTGGAGCTGATCGCAACGGGCACGGGCATTCTGGGCACAGGCGGTGGTGGTCCATCTTATCACGAGCTGCTGAAGGGCCTGCACATTCTACGAACCGGAGGTAAAGGGAAGATGCGCGTCGTCTCACCTGGTACCCTCAATGACTCGGACCTCGTCGGCTTCGGTTCGTGGTACGGAGCGCCAAGTGTCATCAATGAGCGCATTTCGTCAGGAGAGGAAATCAGCAACGGCATTGACACGCTGAAGAAGGTCATGGGGATCGACTCTCTTGGTGCTGTCTTGACCGACGAGATGTGGGTCACGCTACTTACTTGCTATCTAATTTGGTGCTAATATGAGGATACAGTGGTGGTGGAAACGGAATGAGTGCCTTCCCAACGGGTTGTCATTACGACATCCCCGTGATTGATGGTGATGGCATGGGAAGGGCATACCCTACGATGTACCACGGTGAGTTGCTCTTTGTCCCATTGTACAAAGATCCCTTGTTTCCCAGCTGACGTTCGGTCAGTAACCATGTATGTGTACGGACATCCCATCGCTCCATGTGCACTTACGGATGCACACGGCAATGTCTCTATGGTCATGGTAAGTCATAAATTGAGAGGTGCCCATGTATCATCCGGTAATAATAAGTTATCCTGTAGCACGCGGACACTCCAACTCGCGTGGAAAGACTTCTCCGAACGGCAGCTGTCGAGCTTGGCTTGGGCTGTGCCGCCTGTTCCCGGCCCCTGGAAGCCAGTGTCATCAAGAAATATGCCGTGCCCAACACCATCTCGCAGGCCTGGTACCTAGGCAGGGCCGTGCACATGGCCCGACGGAGCAAGACAAATTTGACCGGAGCCATTGTAAGTTCCAACCGGATTCACTTCAGGATTCGTAGTTGTTGGCTTGAACTGTACTGATATCCGGGGGTTGGCAGTTCGACACCACACCAGGAAAGGTTCTTTTCACCGGAAAGATCATCGATGTCCGACGTGATGTTAGCGGAGGCTACACCATGGGAAGCGTGCTTCTTGCGCCATTGGAAGGAGGCGAGCAAGACGAATCCCAGCAAGAAGCATCCTCTGCCGTTGCAGATCGGCGTCACATGGTCATTCCATTCCAGAACGAGTATCTCTACGCTGCATGGTCAGATGCTGCCGGTACAGAAACGGGCGACATAGTCTGCACGGTTCCGGACCTCATCTCTATCCTAGGCCAGGACGGAGAGGCGATTGGCTCACAGGAGCTGCGGTATGGATTGCGAGTCACCGTCATCGGCATGCCCGCTCATCCGCTGTGGAAGACGGACAAGGGTCTTGAAGTGGGAGGTCCAGCGGGATTCGGACTGAAAATTCCATTCACGGGCGTGGGCGATTACAGTCCGCCCAGGAGTGTTATCGAGGAGTTTGGAGAAAGAGCTCAGTAGAGAGAGTGGTTCGCCCGCCAAGGAGGGGAAGCCAATGCAAATGTGATCCATAAGATGGAATTGGAAGGTTAGCTAAGCATTGCCCGCTGCTCCGTTGGCCATCTCAAGGAGACGATATACAATGACGCCACGTAACAATCAGCTTCCCGAGGACAAACGAAATCTACCCGCCAAACATAGCTCCAGATGAGATCACCGCTCCACAGTCCTGCCACAACCTAGAACCCCCTGTCAACATGGCGCGGTAGCCCCTCAATCTGCACACCATCAAGCCAGTCCACCCTGCTCTTAGTGAACTGTTCAAACTGCGGCTTCAACTTTGAGGAATGCAGGTTGAAGTCGTCCACGGTCCCGATCCGCAAGATACTCATACCGGGGAATCTGCTGCTCCGCCGGTACATCAGATTGCCGCAGACGGAGCAGAAGCTGTCCTCCATGGTCGCACCCGAGGCAATTGTCTTGTTCTGCGCCCATCGGGAGAGCTTGTCCTCGCCGCGGACGTGTTTCAGGCTTCTGTCCATGACGGTGAAGTTGGAGCAGAACATGGACGAGCTGAGTTTGTGACAGTCGCTGCAGTTGCAGACGAAGGTGTTGACTAGGTCTTCACCCTCCACGGGCTGGTTTGATATGTTAGCTTCCCCAGGGAGGTCAGATGTCATAGGGAGAGATGGCATAGCGAGAAGTGACTTACAAAGGAAAGTTGCACGGTACCACAGAGACACGTTGCGGTTGCGGTGCCATCTGGTTTGACTCCAGACGCACCCTCTGATGGAAGGAGGATGTTTGGCTGGGACATTATTTCTTTGACAACAGTTGCGATGCTTGGATGGGGAGTTGCAGGATAATGAGAATGGCAGAAGTCTGGACAAAACGCATTCTCAGTTTCTTGACTGCTCGAGGCCTCTATTTATGTTCTTGCCCTGGTGCTCTGGACTCGATTTACACTGGACCTCCAATCGTAATCAGGCATTATCATGATACTTACCCCAGCCTTTGACGGCGGGCGCTAGACCTAAAGGGGTGCTGCAGCTACCTAATCGGGTCTTGCATCCCGTCAGACCTGATAGACCTCTGGCCCAACCAATGATCGACCCTGCCTAGGTATGCAGTCAGCTGCTTAGTTTCTCTGTCGGGAAGGTTAATACATCGACAATTTCTAATCATACGGGAGGTGACCAAACCTTCCATGCCGACACACTCACCTGCATTCGAAGTCCAAGGCAGCCGAAGTCCGAGAACAACAATAGCATGAGCACTGAGCGCGCCTGCGTAGCATGCAGGAGCGCAAAGGCCAAGGTATCACTACTAATGAGTGCCGCTCATCCTTCTTCAAGTCTGCCGATTCCGCGCTTTCACATATTTGCTGACTAACTCTCACAGTGTGATCATACCCGCCCTACCTGCGGCCGCTGCGCCCAACGGGGATTGATTTGCTCAGGCCTTCCAGTGGAGGCTAACTTCACCTTCCGCGACGAGAACGAGGTAGCCAAGAGGAACTCACAGCGCGCGAGGAGAGAACAGCCGCGTTATGGAAACATCCCAACCTCAGGAGTAACCTCAACACTTTCCGGTATCTATGGGCCGTCGCCTCATCAGCCATCGCAGAGAGCCGCAGGTGATGTCACCGTGCCGCCACAGCAAGACTACTGGTGGCTGAGTCGACGTGCACTTGCCGTGGTTCCAGGCCCGTTGAAGAGAGATGTCGAGACTCGGGCCGTAGAGCGATTCTTTCTTAACTGGATTCTACATCCGAGCAACCAGGGGATATCTCCGGGTAGGGAACCTCATCTAAGCTGATTTGCCTCTATTGATTTAGTTCTCATGGTTGACGAAACTATACAGGTTATATGTCCGAGCTTCCTATGCTCTACCACGGCGCACAACAATATTCAGTCCTTTGGCTAGCTGTTCGCGCCATGGCTTTCGCGGACATGAGAAACGAGCGGGCTGAGAATGTTCCCTTCCAAGTAAAGGCGAGACAGCATTACGGCGCAGCCCTAACTGCGATGAGAGCCGCAATAGACGGCCAGAAAGACCTGGGTGACGATGGGATGCTCACTGCGATGTTACTGATTGATCATTTCGAGGTATCTTTGCGTTCGTGTGCTTTCATCTTGAGGGCTTCGCTGACGTGTCTCGGGTAAACGCAGTTGATGTATCTGGCGCGGAATGATCCGCTCAGCGCCCATAGTGAAGCGATTAGGCACGTCCTACAAACAAGGGGCGAGGGCCAGCTGTACACTCCCACGCGCTTCTCCCTCTGGCGACTGACACATTATCGGCTTCAGGCATGGCAGACCTTGTCGCGTGAGCGGCCCGACGCTCAACAGATCGAGTGGCTGCATAAACTGAACATGGAACGGCCGGATCTGCGCATCTGTGCTCATGTCCTGCACATGAACATCCTCAGCGCGTCCTCGAAAACACTGACGCAACCTAGCAACGATGACCCGGCGGAGCGGCTGACGAAGCTAAACCAGGCGAAGCAACTGGCAAGCGAGATGCAGGATCTCATCACAAGCGTCGAGAATTGGGCGTCAGAGATGGCGCAAGTTTGGAAGGTGAAGGAGGATGACCCACGGAATATCGCCCAACCTCAAGACGTCGACGAGTCTCCCCAATTTCCCATACCACATTTCCCCTACCCACGGCTCATTACCTATGATGACATATGGCTGGTATGAGAACCATCGCCCCCACCCCGAGATGAAGCAATGATGAGCTAATCGGGAGTTCGAGGCCTATATTTGGAACTTCTATGCCGCCAGCCAGATTGCTCTCCGAGAGTCACTGATCAACGTGATCGAGTACACTGCAGTGATGCGGAGCGGAGACGAGCCGGACGACCACGGAGCGACAATCATTCAAGAGCAGCGCGAGTGGATTGATGTGCTGTCAACAGCCATCCTCAAATCCTTCCCCCAACTCCTGGGATTCGTATACAGGTACGAAGGAAACGGACGGGCACGGCTTGCTCAACAAGGTAGGATGGCAGGCAGGCTCTTTGCTCTGTTCGCCATGTGGGTGGTGGAGAAATCAAAGTACACGTCGCCGCGGGACAGGCGGACGGCGTCAGAAGTTATTAGTTGGATTAACTCGCGTCATGAGCTGGGCTAAGGACGCAACACCATTGTTTTGAATTCGTCGGGCTCGTCACAGACTCACAGGCAGGTAGGTCAGTGAGCTGCAAGAAGTGCGGGTGAGACAATCGTGTTTTGGGGCTTGGGCAGTATTGGGCGTCAACATCGGGTAGCATATCGGTTCACTCATTGATTATTAGCTTCCTATCCTGGTGACATTACCTATATTGCCAAGGGTTCCAAGGCATCCAAGCATTCTTTCAGTCATCCATACCAAACTAGTGCTTAGTGCTGATGATAGCAAAAACTAAATATCAAGGCCATTTCAAATAAGCAGGGTCAACTACCTGGCTCTCGTTGAACCCGACACATTCGTGCTTGTACTAGAGCAATGACACCATTCATTCGGGTACCGTTCTAGTTATCGGGCCTACAGCCACAAATTCCGCATGAGTGATGCGGTTTACAGCTACTATATGTATAGACTCTCATAAGGGCCAATCACCTAGGCCAACCTCGTACTTCACACGTACCTGGTGGGCGCTATAACCGTTCTCAAGACCAGCTGCACCGCTTACACGTAGCGTAGGGTGTCTGCCCTCTTCGTGTGCGTGTGTGTTTTGCTTGGCTGTTTCCAGTATCTGAGCACATCAAGAGTTCGAGAAGTCTCCGACCGCTGTCACACTCGAAGTTGGTACTATTTCAAGCTACCTAGATCAGGACTCTCAATCTTCAAACCACCTTCACAACGGACAAAAGCAGCCTACGTAGTCCGGAGATGATACCAACAGTATCTCACATCCCTCCTGTATGGCCTTGAAACCAGCTCACCGCCGTCTCATCGTCCAGACTCCCCAAAACGCTCCTTACTACGAAACCAGTCGCCGTATCTCATCAGTAAGCCTAACCATGGAATGAACACGGCGGCGATGCAAGCTAGGACGGTGTTCCCCCAGCCCAGCCCGATGCTTTGGTACAAGGGAGGGCCGATCAGCGGCAGGAAAGCCCCCGCGAAGGCTCGGAGGATGACACCCGCAGCTATACCAGACGCCCCGTGAATCTCGTAAACATCCACCACGTACGTCTCGACCGGTAGGGCCGAGATTGTGAGGCTAAACCCTGCAGCCGCGGTCCCGATGAGCGGCACGACGAACTGGACCTGGGACGCCAACGTCCATCCGTAGAACAGAAAGGCCACGGGAAGAATGATCGCCGCGAGGAGCAGATGCACAAGCCTAGACTCGGAGACTCCGGCTTGAAGGCGTCGCCCTTCGTTTGCCGCTGATGGCTCACGTAGCGGTCGGAAGTGAGACTGTAAAAGACCAAGGCGATGGTGTTGCCGATGGCAAAACTCAAGAATGTTAAGCCGACAGAGCCGCCGGAGAAAACACCGGGATAGGTTGACTCCATGGTGGGCGTGAGTGTCGCAAGCATGAGGGAGATCAGGGCGTATGTTATCGCCATGTAGCTCATGATCAGCATGAGAATCAGTGACTGGCTCAGGATATGCATTGGCTTGAGCACGCTTTCGAGCACGGTGGCCGCATCCACACGGGCTTGATGTTTTGACCGGTACCTCCTGTCCCCCACGCTCTCCTCCTGCAGTTGTTCCGCTCTCTGTCTTAGGATGACCACTGCGTATGTCTCGCGGAGCACGGCCAGCAAGACCAAGCTAAAGAACCCGAGCACGATGGCCGCCAGCCAGATCGACCATCGCCAGCCGAGCCGGTCCGCGATATAGGCTCCTGCAATGGGCGAGATAAAATCCGCTATCATCTGAGTCCCCATGACCAACGCCATCGATCTGCCGGTCTGGTCCATCTGGAACAGGTCACCGACGATGGCGGGCCCAAGGGTAAGGATGGACAGACAGCAGCCGGTCAGGAACCGAAACGCAATCAGCATGTGCATGTTCACGCTCAACGCCGTCGCGACCAAACAACATAGCGCAAGGAGATTTCCGACGTGGAAGACGGGGAGTCGGCCGAATCGCTCCGAGAGCGGCGCGATGAAGAAGGGACCGATCCCTTCCCCGAGTTCCCAGATGGTGACAAGCAGGGTCTGGTCGAGCTTGTTGTGCGAGTGAAACTCCCGTAAGATCTGCGGAGCTGTGGGCACAATGGTCATTGTGGAAAAGACACTGTGCCTCCCGCGTCAGTTCAAGGACAGCCCGAGGGGCAAGGTAGGAACGGCGGCTCCTCACCTAACGAAACCCATCCACGAGACAGCGAACACGATCAGCCACCTGTGCGCTCGCGACCAGTTCAGTGGATTTTTCGGGTCGTTCTCCGCAAAGTCCACGAGGATGACATTGGCACGGCTGTCTCCGCTGGCACTGTCCGAGGGCTGTTCGGTGAGCTTTTCGTCCTCGGTTGCCGTCGCAGCTATTGGGTCTTTGCATGGCAGTTCATGCGGCTCGGCTGTAGATATGTTGGGAACTGGGTAAGTGAGAGACTCGTTGAGGAAAGACATTAGGCCCAAGTGAGTACAAGTGGCTGGTACGTTGTAAACAGAGACTCGTCAATTGCTGAGAGGGACATGCAGGAAGGGGCACGTTGTGTAGCCAAGCGAGAGCTCATGGCTTTTACATGGCAATAATGGACCTGGGCGACAAGTGGAAAGGTAGCCGATCATACCTTCCAAGTCCGTGGTGATGTTGGTGTGCTACATTGTAGGTACCTGTTGGTTGCTTACATGCAGGCATGGGTTCTGGTACGACGTCACTTCAATCACGGCGCAGGGTCGTTAATAGAGTCCAGATAAGCTATTCATACCAGGGTCGAGGTGATCACGGCTTAGACTCGACCAATGAGGACCTCCGAGTCCGCTCGAGGGATGCTGATCGTGAATGTGCCAACTTCACCTCATTGTTCAAGATTCCAGCTCTGGACATGTCCCGCTCGGGCGCCGATCCATCTCCGTGCTTTTCCCTGACCGGCTCCATTGACTTCAGAAGTGAGCCGGCTCCAGAGTGAACACGCCTTACTTTCTGTAGCGGACAATATCGATCAGGCCTTGGTTCGCTGGACAACTACGATACGCCTACAGACGGCCCATTATCTTCATGACGCAGCAAAGGAAAGCCTGATCTAAAGGATGCTTGGAAACCGTTCAAGAATAATCATCCTAACGTCTTCGTTGGCGTGATTTTTCGAGCGCCGTTGTCAACAGGATGAAAGTGGATGTTGCTCTGTACCTGGACTCCTTGTCGTGTTCCCTTTCCCTGGCGTCTCAAACCAACACGAGCGGGGTCGTGACCAGCCCATGCAGCATGTGACTTCGTGAACCATCCATCTCGCGAGAGTCTATTCCATATCTCTTCCATTTAGTCGTCAACACTGAGGTTTACTTCGACTTATCTCAACGGATGAGTTGACAGAATGCACTTAGCGGGCACGACTAACATACCACAATGTCCCTAGCGACTATACAGGCAGCTGAATTGGATGCCATAGACACCGGTGAGGCAACCAGCCCGCCATCCTATACACAAGCTGTCAGCGATGTAGCGGAAGACCTTGTGCAACCAGTCATCCTTGT
This sequence comes from Coniochaeta pulveracea, assembly GCA_003635345.1. Classification (NCBI taxonomy): domain Eukaryota; kingdom Fungi; phylum Ascomycota; class Sordariomycetes; order Coniochaetales; family Coniochaetaceae; genus Coniochaeta; species Coniochaeta pulveracea. The sequence continues at coordinate 215,846 of QVQW01000016.1, read as the reverse complement.
CCTCACCGGCCAGTTGATCCATGCCGAGTCCAACCCGACTGTTCTCTTGTACAAGGTCAACCGCGGCATTACAAATTCCGGTCCGGCCATATGGCTCATTGAATTCGAGAGGATGGAACCGGGGACCGGGCCTGCGAAACAGCGGTTCAGGCACATATATAACCTGCATCATCTGCCGCCGCTACTCCGTATGCCATCCCGCCGGCGAGCTGAGTATTTCATCGAGGCCGTTGCGGCGCCAACTCGCGGACTGGGCCACCTAGGACTCAGACAGACCCGCGTGGGGGAGCACTGGACGGTGCTGCCAGTAGACATGAAGGGCTGCACAGAGATAGATCGACCGCCGTTCGTAGCGGATGCGGCACCGGTATTAGAGGCTCACCATCGACAAGGAGCATGGAAGTGGACGGACGGCAACGGACGGGATCTGGCGTTGGAGTATGACTCCGATCGGGAGTACCGACTACTGGTTACGGCTTGCCTCCCACGAGAGATGCTGGATGCTCTGGTGGCTTTGTGGTGCTGTCGCGTGTGGCAGCAGTCGGTCAACTAATAATTGTCATAGATTGTGACTGGATAGGTTACCTCACCCGCCCATGCACTGTCGATCCACATGTCGAACAAGCATGCTTGTGACTGGTACCAGCATGCGACCTTCTTGCGTGTGGGCGAGCTGACTCACCACTCGTGTTACGGAAACAAATATGTTTCCAGCTTTGGTTGACATCCTGCCATGAAAATAGCATGGTTGACAGACAGTTATTCAAGATATCGTAACAAGGCAAGACGTAGTGTTGATTGGCCTCAGGGAAACGCATACAAAGACGAAAGATGATCCTTGCCGTGTAAAAGGAAGAAACTTCCAACAGGTTATATGTGTTCGTCAAGCTGTACCGAATCCTTGATAACACAGACCCTGACATATGTCCTCCCAGCGAGCGACGTGTATCCCATTGTAATAAGTGTGTTGAGGAGATATCAGGCGCGGATTCCTATCTTGAATTGACGTGCATGGTAGCGAAACATAGTAGATATGGACTGTATGTCCTCGTATATCGTGCAAGGCGGCCCTGATCACTTGTAATTGTCTTGACTCCACCCGCGCCATTCTGATATTGAGCGCTGCTGTAAGAAATGACATAAGGATGTCTTCGTATATCCCGTCAATGTGACTTTTGTGTTGATCCTTCCCAGCCCACGACCTCCCCAAGCTCACATCAATAAGCGCCAAGCACCAAGCAACAACGCCGCAAAACCGGTGCACACACCCATCAGCCATTGTAGCGTCTGGAACTTGACCTGCTCCAACTGCTGCCGTAATGCAGCGACTTCCTGCTCAATCTTGGTCTCCGTCTCCTTTATCTTGAGCTCCTGAGAGACCGCCTCCTCCCTAATCCGACCCTTTTCCAGGTTCAGATCTAACCGGACACTAGCCTGCGTCCTACCAATCTCATCCCGTAACCGACTATTCAACTTCGTGATGTCATTCGTAAGCTTTTCATGTGCAGCTCTCGTGGCGTTGGACTCTGTGCTGTCGGCGGACAAAAGCTCGGAGCGCAGCTTGGCAAAGTCGACTTTCTGGGTATATGTTGCTTTTGCTGCGTCTTCGCGGAGGACCATGGTACGGGTCAGGTTTTGTATGCTGTCAAACAGGTCAGATTATGCAACCCTGTATGAGGACGTAGCGACGAACGGGGGCGGACCTTTCTTCGATGACATCGTTGAGGACCTTCATCATAGCTACCGACTGGTCTTCTGTGAACCCATCTTCTTGCAGACGCTGCACGAACTTCAGTGTATCAAAGTGATGATCGCGTTGTCGTGGGGCTGATGCATGAAAAGTCCGTCGGAGGGAGGCATTCCTCGCTTGATGAGATACATCACGTCTTGGCCGTGCTAATGGATAATGTGGCCTTGGTGATGTGTGGAGGGATCTAGACGCCGGTTGCTGCTGTTGCTGGAAGGGCGCAAAGGAAGCTCGGCCTGGGAAGCTTGCTGTTGCTGGGCCAGTCCAGCTAAGACGAGGCAGAAGAAATCGGGGAATCGTCTGTACGGAGTTCATGGTTCGCCGTATGCTTCGCGTCTGCCAGTGTTCTGGTTGGAAGCCAAGTTCGTGATCTTGAATGGAATAAAGTACTGACACATTGAGTACAGGACGCCTAACTGACGTCGGCCAGACCAGGGGGTCCAACCGGGTCCACGTGCAATTGCCGCGGTGACTTCCGGACCGGTACGCTATGACCCACCTGCAAGCGGGCCAATGGTGCAACGGGACTGGTATAAAATATTTCTGCAGCTTCGCGGCTTTGGACGTTTCCTCTCTTTTTTCTTCATCATGAACAACGCAAATAATCACATTCTCGAAACGCTTTTTCGATTTCGAGGTCCGCCGGTGTAACAGCTGGCTTGGGCCCAGGACATTTTGAAGTTTTCGGACAGAATGGAGAGGAACAGACTGCGCACGATCTTGGGTGCGGCACTTCTCTTGCCCTTGTGGCCGTGGGAGGCGCCGCAATGATCGAACGTACATTTTCTAATGCCATTTTCAAATCTGTGATGATCGTAACCACCAATGGGACTAGCAGTTGTTGCTGTTATGTTCTCACATGGACTGTGCGACACAAACCAGTGAGATGAACAAGAGGATTCTGCGTGCCAGTTGCGTCAGGCTCCTTGTTTACTCCTCCTCCTCTACTTGGTTGCCCAAAACTTCACGAGTCACGTAGAGAGTCCTTCAAGAGCTGTAAACGAGCTTTCGTGCGTCTGCTTGTTTGGCAAACGGCTTCCAAATGGAGGATCAGACCGGTTCCTACCTTGTCTCAAGTACCTTAGATACCTAGGTAAACGTGTACGCACCTTGACACAGCAACATGATCTTCGATTCAAGATCCATCAAGCTCTTGGAGGAATTTGAAAAAGCTTCAAACCTCCAATACGAATAAGAACCTCATTCTATCTTCGAGCTGTGTTGGTCTGGTATTCATGTCACGTGACCGATGCAGAAAATGGATGCCTGATCATCTGCAAGGCAAAGCTTCCCCAATCTCATTAGGGGAAGCTGGGATGCATGGTAGCTGCCAGTGTTGCAAGCGAACAGGTCGCCCAAAAAAGTCCCCACCGTACCTGACGTACCTTCCAACTTCCACCTGTTCTGTGTTTCTATTCATCAAACAACGCTTTCCTACCTCTACCTACCACCTCGTCTCTTTATCTCGTCCTCTCGGTTGCCATTGCTTTCCCTTGAGGTCCGGACACGTTTCTTCCGGATTCACGATTTTCCTTCGTAATTGAGCCCATTGTTCCGGCGCGTCCTTTACAGCTGTTTAGGTACGAAGCTGAGCTTCAACCTCCTTTTCCCGTTATCCCGGCAAACCGAAGCCAACCTGCCACTCGTTTAGCCCACGACACCATTGATAACTGGCAACGCTGCCTCTTACCTCGCGCAGAGTAGCGCATCAGAGTCACTATGGCGCCGCAATTACCCATCAAGTTCCTAGAACTCCTGCAGCTTAGCAGCATCGGCGTAGCTCAGCAATCTATTGGTTTCAACTTCACTGTACGAGTCACCTGTTGCTCCTTGGAATCGAGACTTGCGTTTGGCTGATAACATGCTCTGCTACAGTCGTTAGAGTCAGATGCGTACGTCTGCATCCGAAACAAGAAAGACGAAGCGTCCTCTCCCGAAGTAATAATCGTCGATCTCAAAAACAACAACAATGTCATTCGCCGGCCGATCAAGGCCGACAGTGCTATTATGCATTGGACGCGTCAGATCATTGCGCTGAAGGCGAAGACGGCTCAAGGGGGTGCAGGCTGTACGCTACAGATCTTTGACCTCGAGGCCAAGCAGAAGCTGAAGTCCGCCACTATGAGTGAGGACGTCGTCTTCTGGAAGTGGATCAGCGAGACATCCATTGGTTTGGTCACCGACAGTTCCATCTACCACTGGAATGTGTTTGATGCGAACCAGGCGATGCCCGCCAAGGTCTTCGACCGCAACACTCAGCTTGCTCAGGTTGGTGATGCTTGTTTTGTCCACTTGCCGATCCAGAGCTAATTGAATGTGTGACAATAGCACCAAATCATAAACTACCGTGTCAGCGCGGACGGGAAGTGGATGGTCGTTGTTGGTATTACTTCCCGAGATAACCGTGTCGTTGGGTCCCTGCAGCTCTACTCAAGAGACCGGGGCATCAGCCAACACATCGAAGGTCATGCTGCTGCATTCGGCACACTCCGACTGGACGGCGCTCCCGAGGACACGAAGCTGTTCACTTTTGCCGTGCGCTCGGCAACCGGTGCCAAGCTCCATATCGTCGAGGTTGATCATCCCGAGTCCAACCCAGTTTACCACAAGAAGGCAGTCGATGTATTCTTCCCCCCTGGAGAACCTGCAGATTTCCCCGTTGCACTTCAAGTGTCGTCCAAGTTCGGCATCATTTACCTCATCACCAAGCGTGGCTACATCCACCTATACGACCTCGAGAGTGGCACTTGTATCTTCATGAACCGCATTTGCGACGACACCATCTTCACCACCTGCGCGGACTCCGACTCAACCGGCGTGATCAGCATAAATCGCAAGGGTCAAGTGCTCTACGTTGGAGCTGATGAGAACACATTGGTTCCATACACTCTCGAGTCCCATGGCAACGAGCTCGCTCTCAAGCTCGCCTCTCGGGCCGGTCTTCCGGGAGCTGACAACCTCTATCAGCAACGCTTTGAGCAGCTGTTCAATGCCGGCGATTACAAGGAGGCTGCCAATGTGGCGGCTAATTCCCCCCGTGGTTTCCTGCGGACGCCTCAGACCATTCAGCGATTCAAGAGTCTCCCCCAGCAGCCCGGTCAGATGTCTCCCATTCTCCAGTACTTCGGTCTGCTCTTGGACAAGGGTACACTGAACCAGCACGAGACGATTGAGCTTGCCCAACCAGTCCTGGCTCAGAACCGTACGCAGCTACTGCAGAAGTGGCTGAACGAGAACAAGCTGGAGTGCTCCGAGCAGCTTGGTGACATGGTTCGGTCCTATGACAAGAACATGGCCGTCCAGATTTACCTCAAGGCCAACGCACCCCAGAAGGTTGTTGCCGGCTTTGCTGATCTCGGCTTGACCGACAAAATCCTCCCGTACTGCCTGTCGGTTGGTTATCAGCCGGACTGGATCCCGATATTGAACCATCTCGTGACTACTAACCCCGAGAAGGGAGTCGAGTTCGCCACGACGCTGGTTAACCACGAAGGAGGACCGCTTGTGGATATTGCGCAGGTGGTCGATGTGTTCCAGGGCAAGGGGTTGGTCCAGCAAGTAACGGCCTTCCTCCTGGAGGCTCTGAAGGAGGATAAGCCGGAGCAGGGTCATCTCCAGACTCGTCTTCTTGAGCTCAACTTGATGAACGCGCCACAGGTTGCCGAGGCTATTCTTAGCAACAACATGTTCAGTCACTTTGACAAGGCTCGCATTGCCGACCTGTGCGAGCAAGCCGGCCTGTATCAAAAGGCGCTAGAGCTCTACACTGAGCCTGAGAAGGTCAAGCGGGTCGTTATCAACATCGCCGGCACTCCCAAGTTCAATCTCGACTGGTTGGTCGAGTACTTTAGCACCTTGTCGGTGCCCCTTTCTCTGGAGTGCCTTGACGCTATGATGAAGCACAACATTCGCCAGAATCTCCACGCCGTGGTCCAGATTGCCGTCAAATACTCCGATATTCTTGGCCCTGCTCAGCTGATTGAGCTTTTCGAGAAGTACAAGACGGCTGAGGGTCTGTTCTACTACCTTGGCCCCATCGTCAACCTCTCACAAGACCCAGAAGTCAACTTTAAGTACATTGAAGCGGCCACCAAGATGGGTCAGTTCGCTGAGGTTGAGCGCATTTGCCGTGACAGCAACTACTACAACCCTGAAAAGGTGAAGAACTTCCTCAAGGAGGCCAACCTCAACGAGATGCTTCCCTTGATCGTCGTCTGTGACCGCTTCAACTTTGTCCACGACTTGGTTCTCTACCTCTACCAGAAGCAACAGTTCAAGTCGATCGAGGTCTACGTTCAGCGGGTCAACCCATCCAGGACCCCGGCTGTCATTGGCGGCTTGCTCGACGTCGATTGTGACGAGAACGTCATCAAGGGACTTCTTGCTACCGTCAACCACCAGTCCGTCCCCATCGACGAGCTTGTAGCAGAGGTTGAGAAGCGGAACCGCCTCAAGCTTCTGCTCCCCTTCCTTGAGGCTACATTGGCGGCCGGCAACCAGCAGCAAGCCGTGTACAACGCGTTGGCCAAGATTTACATTGACTCCAACAACAACCCGGAGAAGTTCCTCAAGGAGAACGACCAGTACGACACCCTCGTGGTTGGCAAGTACTGCGAGAAGCGCGACCCCAACCTGGCCTACATCGCTTACCGCAAGGGTCAAAATGACTTGGAGCTGATCAACATAACAAATGAGAACTCCATGTACAAGGCTCAGGCCCGCTACTTGCTCGACCGCGCTGATGAACAGCTCTGGATGTTCGTCCTCAGCGAGAACAACCTCCACCGTCGCTCGGTCATTGATCAGGTTATCTCGACTGCCGTTCCTGAGTCGATCGACCCGGACAAGGTTGCCATCGCTGTTAAGTGCTTCCTTGCTGCGGACCTTCCCGGCGAGCTTATCGAGCTTTTGGAGAAGATTGTCTTGGAGCCTACCGCGTTCAGCGACAACCACAACCTGCAAAACCTACTCCTCTTCACTGCTGCCAAGGCCGACAAGGCTCGTGTGATGGACTACATCCACCGCCTGGACAAGTATGATGCCGATGAGATTGCCCAAGCCTGTATCGAGGTTGGCCTGCACGAGGAGGCTCTTGAGATCTACAAGAAGGTCGGCAACGTCGAGGCTGCTACAGACGTCATAGTGGAGAACATTGTTAGCATCGACCGTGCCCAAGCCTTTGCTGAGCAAGTGGACACCCCTGCGGTTTGGAGTAAGGTTGCCAAAGCCCAGTTGGATGGTCTGCGTGTCAGTGATGCTGTCGACTCCTACATCAAGGCCAATGACCCCAAGAACCACGAGGAGGTCATTGAGATTGCTGTTCGCGCTGGCAAGGATGAGGAGCTCATCAAGTACCTTCGTATGGCCCGCAAGACCCTCCGCGAGCCTCCTATTGACACTGCCCTGGCTTTCTGCTATGCTCGGCTCAACCAGCTGTCTGAGCTCGAGGACTTCCTCCGCGGCACCAATGTCGCCAACATCGAGGAGTCCGGTGACAAGGCTTATGCCGAGGGTTTGTACGAGGCTGCGAAGATCTTCTACACCAGCATTTCCAACTGGGCCAAGCTCTCGACCACCCTTGTCCATCTGGAGGACTACCAGGCTGCCGTCGAGTGCGCTCGCAAGGCCAACAACATCAAGGTCTGGAAGGAGGTGCACGAAGCCTGCGTGGAGAAGAAGGAGTTCCGTCTGGCCACCATTTGCGGTCTGCACTTGATCGTTGACGCCGAGCAGCTCCAGGCGCTTGTCAAGCGATACGAGGCCAGCGGCTACTTCGACGAGCTCATTGATCTCCTCGAGCAGGGTGTTGGTCTCGAGCGTGCCCACATGGGCATGTTCACCGAGCTCGGCATTGCTCTGTCCAAGTACCACCCTGAGCGGCTGATGGAGCACCTCAAGATCTTCTGGACCCGCATGAACCTCCCCAAGATGATCCGCGCCTGCGAAGAAGCAAACCTCTGGCCTGAGCTGGTCTTCTGCTACTACCACTATGACGAGTTTGACAATGCCGTCATGACTATCATCAACCACCCCGAGAATTCGTGGGAGCACAACAACTTCAAGGAGGTCATCGTCAAGGTTGCCAACCTGGAGATCTACTACAAGGGAATCAACTTTTATCTGGAGCAACATCCCTCGCTGTTGACCGACCTGCTGCAGGTTTTGACCCCCAGGGTGGACGTCAACCGTGTTGTCCGCATGTTCCAGCGCTCTGATAACCTGCCCCTTATCAAGCCCTTCCTGCTCAGCGTTCAGCCTCAGAACAAGCGCATCGTCAACGATGCCATCAACGATCTGCTGATCGAGGAGGAGGACTACAAGACTCTCCGGGATTCGGTTGAGAACCACGACAACTATGATGCCGTCGAGCTGGCCAGCCGCCTGGAGAAGCACGATCTCGTCTTCTTCCGTCAAATCGCAGCCAACATCTACCGCAAGAACAAGCGCTGGGAGAAGTCCATCAACCTGTCCAAGCAAGACAAGCTCTGGAAGGATGCTATTGAGACCGCCGCCATCTCTGCCAAAGAGGAGGTTGTCGAGGATCTGGTTCGCTACGTAAGTTTTAACCATGTTCTAGTCATTCCTGCTTGAGCACGAAATGCTGATGCGTCATTTAGTTCGTCGACATTGGCAACCGCGAGTGTTACGTGGGTATGCTGTATGCCTGCTACGACCTCATCCGGCCGGATCTGGTTCTGGAGCTGTCGTGGCGTCACGGTCTGACCGACTTCGCCATGCCTTACATGATCAACATGCTGTCCCAGACAACCAAGGAACTGGCCCTTTTGAAGGCCGACAACGAGGCTCGCAAGTCCAAGGAGAAGGAGCAGGAGAAGGTGGAAGACAACACACCCATCCTTGGCGGCGGTCGTCTCATGATCACTGCTGGCCCGGCCATGGGTGGTGGAGCCGTCTCTCCTGGTTTCCCTCAGACCAACGGCTTTGCGCCCCAACCAACCGGGTTCGGATTCTAGAGGGTTGCCCCGGTGGTGCAGCAAACCGCGTGTATTTTTGACTCAACCCGGGGGGCTTGGTTCGTTCCAACTGGGTACGTGCACGGAAGGCTAATCGTACAGCCTTTGGGAGTTTGGCGGCCGTGATGCGTTCCTTTGTTATCCTTTCGTCAGCTGATGGCCTAAGGGCACAACTGATTTTTACATAGTTTATTTGGCGGAGGGGCGAATGAAAAACGAAGCATGATTTTCGATGTTGCAGGGAGATATAGCTCTCAAAATATATCACTGCTGTGCCGTGGAGGAACGTAGTATTGTGTTCGGTCGCCCATATGGTGCTTATGTATGATAGTGTTATGTTAGTCTATGGGCTGTTATGGATGTAATTCCCTGGGCTTAGCTCTTTACGTGCAGAAACCTACAGCCCGCTTCATGAGGAGGGCTTTTCGGGTAAGGAAAGAAGACACCACCATTTTCCATCCGTCCTTGCCAGGGAAAGAAGTCGAGTGAGATGGTCACGAGCCTGACACTAGCAAACACCGGCTTGGCGGGTAAGCCTCCCGGATGCTGGTGATCCAGGTTGACTGGCAGCTCACCACTGACGCGTCCCCTGGTCCAATTTGTCATAACTACCTTCGCGTTGCTAATGGGTCATGAATGCTACAATATCTGAAACTCCGAATCATGGTCATACGGATCTTCATTGCTTCGGTATTAATGTATTGTTGATCTCTCCGTCCCGCGATCTCTACCCCACATTCTGATGTTCCGATATAGTACTACGGAAGGTAATGTCCATGAGGAATGGCGGCATCCAGGGTAACTGCCTATGAACCGATACCACCTCACTTAGATCTGGACCATTGGGCCGGGGTAACTCTTTTGCGCCATCTTGGTACTCGGCCCAGGTTGCCGTCGCTCTTCAACGCCACTCAACCAGAGTTCCAGCCAGGTGGACAGCAGCTTGTCCACGTTGGCGTCTCTGCCGAACTGGATAAAATGAACACTCCCTCCCGTCAGGATCTTCAGGTGAAGACACTGCGACTTGAATCTGTACCTTGGATTCACATTCCGTGAATCGACTGCAAAGATGCATTGCCCCTCTCTCCTCGCCGCCATCCTGGCCAGCATCCCCCTTACCCTCGCCGCCCCCAGCAAATGCGCCTCCTCCGCCCCCATCAAATGCCCCATCGTCCTCGACGGGCGCGTCAAATCCACCCTGCAACCCACCGACTTCGACTCCTACGCTACCTCCCCCTTCAACCCGGACTACGTCAAGGGCAACAACCTGAAATGGTCCGACATCCTCCTCTTCCCCTCCACCCTCCCGACCTCGCGCTTCGACAACGCCTCCACCAAGCCCCTCGAGGTCACCCTCTCCGACGCCTCCGTCTTCCAGAGCCAGAACGGCTTCCGTCGAGCGGGACTCCAGATCCAGGGCGACGCCAACACCGGATCATCGGCCAACACGGGGGTGAGGACGATTCACTTCAGTGTGCACCAGGATCCGGCGAGGAAGCTGAATCTCACCCATGAGTACCTCAATGTCTGGCATGAGGCGAGTGATTACAGCGCGGATCAGGTCATGTTCGAGACGGGGACGTTGATTGGTCAGGAGGCGGTGAGGAAGGACACGTTCAAGGTGTTGGGGAGGAATAATAATTTGATCTGGAGCACGCCGATTGAGAACGAGGCGTGGCAGAACTTTGCGATTAGTATTGATTGGGGGAAGAAGTGAGTTTTTTTTTAACCTCCCGTGTAAGAGATTGGGGGAAGGTTGCTGACGGTGAGAAACAGCACGCTGCAGGTTTACTACTCCAAGGGCGATGATCCGCTCAAGGCGGTTACAAACAAGGTCTCGAATGATAATGCTGGTGGAGGCCAGTTTCAGATTGGCATGCTGAAGAAGCCGACGGGGACGTCGGATGTGGTCAATTCGGGGTATCAGGAGTCGGGGTTGAATGAGGGACAGATCCATGGGGGGATCTTTATTGAGGATTCTAGTAACGGGTGTATCTCGTTGTAAAGGAGTCTGTGGTGCCGATGAGGGTGTATCGTTGGAACTTGAAGGGGAGGCAGAGTGAGTGCAGGTTGTAAATAATATGTTGCTCAAACAGCCGACGTAATTACATGATCAAGCACCTCAACGCCAGCAAAACGGTTGCTGATGAAAGCTCCAATGCTCAGAACAATGCAAGCCGGCCGAACATCCACAGGACGACGTAGAGGACTGCTGATACGAACTACACCATAAACTGAAGACCATACCGCTACCCAAACTGTCATCGCGAGGCACGGAAGTCACCTTATCACCCAGGGAATAAGCGTATACACCTACAACTTCAATCACCTGATTGCAAGTGGCGTTGTCGTGAAGTACCAAAGAATACGAAATACGTTCGCTTCACCCGACGAACTAATTCGGTATCCAATGATAACATCCCAGAGCCATGCATGGTTAGCCTCACAAAAGGTGCACCACCACCGTTTTGGTCAATCAGCGGCTTGGCCAAGAGGAGGCAAGCGCGTGACCAGCCACCGTGAAGCAAACACCCTCTCCTTCCTGATATCAACGGCTGAAGCATATAAACCGACCATGTGTTCATATATGTCAACACCATGATGCATTTACACAACTTCCTCTTCATTCAGTGAATACAGCTTAAGCATATAAACACCCACAGCTGAACAACAATGACGACTCCCAAAGCTCACCACTCCCCAGCCCACATCCCACCCGCCATCCACGACCTGCACTGCTTCACCGAGACCAACGGCGTGCTCACCTCCACCATGAACGACATCCCGGGGTACCGCGTGGTCAAAGTCCTGGGCGCCGTGTATGGTCTCACCGTGCGGTCGCGGAACTGGGCTGCCGGGTTGGGGATGGTGATCAAGAGTATTGTGGGGGGAGAGCTGACTTGGTTTACAGATATGGTATGCATCCCCTTCATTCCCTCCTGTGCAGTTGGGAGTAGTGGTTTGGGGAGAAAGCAGAGAGCTGATGTGTGATGAGGAATATAGTTGTACAGCGCGAGGAATGATGCTATTGGCAGGGTGGTGGCTGAGACGCAGAGTCGGGGTGGGAACGCCATCATTGCGCTACGGTTCGATGCTGCTGATTTGGGTGGTGGGTTTGCGCAGGTTTGTGCTTATGGGACGGCGGCGGTGATCGAGAGGGTTGATCCTGAGGTGGAGGTGGCGCCGCAGCTTGGTTGACACGGGAGTCCCAGCACACAGGTTGTGCTTTTGGAGGATTGATAGCTAGATGTGGATTCGCTGCTGCACGCAAAGATATCCTTGGCTGTTGATCAAGACTGTATGCAAAAAGTCAAGTATATTCAGGTAATTGAAGGGTTATGCAATGCTCCAGACGCCGGCTATAATATACCCTCCTGGTCATCACTGAGCACCTATCTCTACAAGAGCCCGTCTTTCCTTTTCTTTGGAAGGGGTATACTCTTTCGGCTTTGCATCCACTACCCTCAACCACTCCCCATTGAATGCATTGACGAGCCAGTTCGACAGTTCTGATACCACACGTTAGCAACTACCCTCTTCCTCCGGCATCACTGAGGGCGCACTTACTATCATAGACAATCCGATTGGCGTTATGGAAATAGATACCGTGGTCGCTATCCGGGAAGACGTGGACGTCGTAGTTCTCCACCTGCGCGAGGTCAAGCTTATCCAGCAACGTCAACGAGTTCTGCATGTGCACATTGTCATCTGCGACACCATGCATCAACAGGAACCGGACGTTCTGCGAAAGCGCAGTGACATTGTTGACGGCGCTGCTGTCGTATCCAGCCTTGTTCGTCTGTGGAGTGAGCATGTATCGTTCGGTGTAGATACTGTCATAGAACCGCCAATCCGTGACGGGTGCGACAGCCATGCCGTAGCTGAACGTCTGGCCAGCGTCCTGCTCAAGCGTCTTGAGAGTGTTGAAACCACCAAAGGACCAACCCCAGATGGCGAGGCGGGACTTGTCGACGTAAGATTTGGCAGCCCAGATCTTGGCGGCAGCGATCTGGTCGTGAGATTCCCAGTGACCCAGGTCGCCACGGATGAGCACCCGGTTCTTGCGGCCGATGAAGCCCGTTCCGCGACCATCGACCGTGACAACGAGATAGCCCAGGTTGGCGGCAACGTACGACTGGAAGTCAACGGCAAACTTCTTGGTTACCTGCTGCGAGACGGGCCCGCTGTATTGGTGGAAGAGCACAGGATACTTCTTCTTGGGGTCAAAGTGCGGGGGACGGCGTTCGACGTAGTTGAGGTCCACGCCGTCTACATTGATTGTGCCGTAGATCTTAATGGGCAGCTCGTGCTTCTTCGCACTCTCGGCGAGGTCATCGTTCGTTTCGATGGTGTGTTCGTACTTGATGGGGTTGCTCGGCGTGCTGATGACTTTTTGCCAAGGGATCTTCGGGCCACGATAGGAAAGCAGAGCGTAACCTGCACCGCTGGAGAAGGAGACATCATAGTACCCTTCAACGGTAGTATCGGTCAAGGGTGCCATGTTACGGCCGTCGAGCTTGACGCTGTAGACATGACGCTGGATGGACGACTCCTTCGTGGCCACGAAGTAAACCAGATTCCTTTCCAGGTCAATGGCCGACGGAGCATCCTCCACCTCCCACTTGCCAGAAGTGAGCATGACGGGGTTGGGGTTGTCCAGTGGCGTGAAATATGCCAGATGGTCGCCATCGTCATGCACAATGGTGTCAATATACCCATCAGCAGGTCGCCCCTTCTGGCCATCGGCAGGCACATAAGTGGTCTTGTGTGTAATCTCAAACCAGCCGCCGTCCAGAGCTTTGATATCTTGGGTCCTCACGGTCTTCCCTGTGCGCGAGGTGACATCGACAAGGACAACCCGCAGATTGTCAGCAACACGATTTGTCTCCTTGATCAACACGTTCTTTCCAGCCCAGATGACCTCGGTGATCAGCCGGTCATCGTCCGCAAATCCTCCAGAAATGTCAACCTCGAACACATCACCCTTGATGACGTCGTAGAACTTGAGCTCAACAACAGGGTTGTGTGCTCCAGCCTTGGGATACTTGATTTGACGGACTTCAGGGTAGGACTCCTCGCCGTTCTTGGGCTTGTCGCCGCTAGGCCGGGAGACGAAGTACTGCACAGGATACTCGGGCACACCAGTCTCGTTCGTCCGGAAGAAAGCAAAGAAATTGCCGTCCTGCGACCACCAGGTGGCCCCAGCACCGGCTAGGACCTCTTCCTCGTAGACCCAGTCAGGTACGCCGTTGAACACCTCGGCGCCTCCATCCGTTGTGATTCGCTTGGCCGTGCTGTACCCAACTCTACGCAGATAGATATCGTTGTCCATGGTGTAGACAACCGTGTCGCTGGTCGGGCTCCATTGCGCAAGCTGTACTCGCGCGTCTGGCTTGCCTGGGACCAGAGGATCAGCAGTCTGTGTCCTGACGTCGAAGATCCAGTAGTTTGCCGTCTGAGAATGGCGCCAGTTCCGCTTGCTCTTGGTGGTCAGGAGCACGCGCAGCTGGTCTTTACTTGGAGCTGCACCATCAGGTGTATATGTCTTTCCCTCGTACTGGAACGTCGAGTCCTTGACCAGTGTCTTGCTTTTTTGCACGGCCGTCGTTTGTGATGCGTCCTGTGTCCGGACATCTTCAACGACCAGCCAGTCCTTACCAGCAGCCCCGCGCTCGAGCATCAAGCCGTCCTCTCCATCCGCTCCTGCTATCCAACCGATATTGTGGGACTGTGAGTACCAGTATCCTCCCAATACCTGGTCGAGTGTGACCTTCTTCCCACTTCCCCGTACCACTGTGGCCTCCGGATCGTGCTCTTCCTGGGAGGGATGCTTGTAGGCCTTCGTCGAGACGTACATGAACAGGCCACCCATCCAAGCTAAGACAAGTAGTGAAGACACGACTATTATTACTCGCTTCAGACTGCGATCCATCTTCCGCGGACCAAACTCCTTGACACCGGTCTCGCCGGCATCATTTGCTCCCAGAAACGGTCCCGTTTCCAGGTCCTCATTGTGTTCGTCCTTCAGCGAATCTTCCTCGTCCAGAAGCCGATGAGCATCATGATCGGTGTAAGATGTGCCATTAAGAGGATCGTGAGGGCGCTTCTCGCTCATGGAGCCGTTACCGGCCATGTTGCGCTCGTGGATGCGCTCGAAGACGAGGCTCGTCGTGCTCACGGAAGAGATGCTGGACTCGCGGGACCTTCTGTCGTCGGAAGAGTCTTCGGTTTGCGGCAGAAGGGGGGAGATGCCGTCCTCTCTGCTATTCGATGACATTATTGCGAAGTGTACACTGTTATCGGGGCATATCGAACTATTGGCCGGGCTAAGCTAATTAGGGCGTCTAAGAAACGCTTGCCGTGTAGAGGTCCAGCCTCGCGAATTCAAGGGAGGTCAATAGGTGGCAAGCAACTATCTTGCCTATTCAGAGCCCTTTTCGCAGATGGCAGATCGCTGCCATGGAGCTTTCTTTGACGAGGAAACCACGGGAGCCGGGTGGGAGCAAACATGAAGCTCAGCCAATCCCCAAGACGGATGCCAAGACATGAATGGCCCAGGGGCAGCTGTGGCTGCACTCACTGCACGAACCAGTTCCCATTAGGTAAGCGGGTGGTGGCAACCGCAGGCATTGCGGTTTCCATTTCAAGGTGGATTGGCCAGTCACGTTGGGCACGGGGTGGTCATGACGCCGGAAGTTCAAACAGTCGATCGCGCAAGATTCATTCGCAAGTCTCTGGCTATGTTTGAAAAAAAGCTATTGGACCTACCGGTAACTTCAGGATGGTGTGCTAGACTACGCCGGATTACCAACCTGCTCCAGGATCAGAGCCAGGTCGTCCCTAGCCTTCTTCACGGCCTCCTCCACCCTGCTCCGGAATTCAGGATTACGCTCGCTCTCCAGAATGATATTCTCGTCCCTCAACATGTCCAGGCTCTCCGTCATTTTCTCAAGATAAAGACACCCGAGCTGTGACTGCTTCTCCTGAAGATCCTCAATGACCATACCAAGGCGCTCTTCGAGCTCTTCCTGCATCTCGTTGAAAATTTCGTCGTCGGCCAGACGTCCGTCCATAATGTTCTTGCGTCTCTGGTGAGATCCAGTCCCTGCTTGTGATTAATGGTCCATACCAAACATCGGCTGGAAAGGAAAGGACGACCTACCGCCTTCGAGATTGCACGCGTCATAAGAAGGCCGGAGGGCCTGGCCGACCATAGAATTCTCCATTCCAGAAAAGGCATCGACGCCGAGGGCCCTGGCTGTGGTGTCAGCAACCCGCCGCAGTAGTGGCGCTGAATTCAACCTACCGGAGATTCGCTGCGACCTCTTTGAGCAGGAATTTGAACTCCGTCGTCAGCATCTTGGAAAGGAGAGTGATTGAGCTGGACAATGTTTTGTATCGATCATCGTCTGGCTTCTCAGTCAGTATTGCTCCTGCGTGTCCGTGAGGTCATGCATGGCGAGCAGTGGATCTCACGCACCTAATAAGCTGGTGGTATCCTTGAAGACGAGGCCGATCTTGCCCGAGGCATCATTTCCTAGGTCCAGAATCGCCTGAGAGAACTCTCGCCATCTGGGAACCATGCTTCCTGCCATGGAGGCAACCACATCTTCGTTCCAATCATAACTATGATCGTTGCCATATTTGTCCGGTTTCGTGGTATGGACACCGCGCTTTCTGCAACACGCCGCATAGGTACCTGGAATCGTTAATCCTACCTGCTATACCCTTGAAAAAACATGGGATACTGACTATGATGTAGCTGCACAGTCGAGCGGTCAGTACTGTTTCCAAAGCGGACGGATCTATGGGCGTTCACGTACCCTGGACCAACGCATAGTGGCTTGGGAAGCGGTCCGGACCCAGACTTCCACTTCTCGGTGGTTCGTTATGTGTTCATTGAAGAGTTTCTCCATCTCACTGCCATCAATACCCAGACCAGTTTGTGTCAGTTCCTGCGGCGGATCTTTAGTAATGACCATCCACGTTCCATGGAGGCAACATACCTGCTGAAGCCTTGCTTCAATCTCGTCCATCTTTTGGTGAACGGCTTGCTTCTGCTGCGCATCCAGGCTGCCGGATCCGGACTGGACCCAGAGCTGCAGCGACTCCAGCAGCGCGGGGATCTTCTGCTCCATAAACTCAGTTGCGGCCCGAAGCTGGCTCTCGCTGACAATGGAGATGCAATGCTTTCGCAGCTGGATTATACCACTCAGGTCCAACAGGGGTGTGGCCTCGTCTCTGGGAGAGTTCCGATGCCATTTATATAAAGTGTTGCTGACACAGAAGACAGGAAGCCTCCTGCCAGGGACCTGATGCTCATAAGTCCCACGCAGGTCAAGGCTTGTTTGTTCGTTCCTCGTCGTCATGATGAACTGTTTCAGTCTGTGTGCGTGAGTAATCTTGCTAGATGCAAAGGGTAGCTATGGTACTTACTCAAATTTACGCTGCGACAGTAGTTTCCTATCAGGAGCGCGCCATCAGCATCTTCTTTCAACACTTCCAGGACGGCCAAGGTGGTGCCATACTCAGCCACTCTCTTGCGTCTTCGCAGCCGATGAAACTCAACGTTCTCTTCCTCGTCGAGATCGTCCAACTCGTCGTCATCATACGCCTTGATCTCGTCCCGGAGGTCCTGGACCTCCTCTTTGGCCGAAGCAACTGCAGCGCTACGTTCTCTGACCACCCTGGCGCTTTCGCCCTGCCAGGTCAGTTCGGCCTCTTCGGCGTCAATTACCTGGACACATAGTCAGAGGCGAGTCTTTGAAGGGTGGCTCTCAGGTGGCTTTGATTGGTGACTTACATCACACTTCGTGCACACGATACCAACGTTGGACAAGTTTGCCTTGTTCGCAAGTTCAATAACAGCCTCTACAGCTTCGTTGCTCCTAGCACGGCCTGCTTCCACAACGACGAAGATCTCATTGCACTCCCTGAGGTATTTTTCGGTAATGTTCCGACGCGCCGAGTTTATGTCACGGAGACCTGCACCGGTTAGCGTACGCTCCCTCTGTGGGATCATGTGGCATGCTTGGCCGCTTACCTGGAAGGTCGACAAGAATCAACCCTTTGCTAAGGATAATGGCATTGCTCCGAACCCTATGGTTATGAGCATGGAAATTCAGCAAGAGGGTGCGATGATCTCTTACCTAACTTTGCGTATGTACGGCCACATCTGGGCTTCGCCCGTCGCCCCTGAGTTAAACGTAATCTGTCTCAAACGCTCCGCGCAAGCTGCGGCATCCTGCAGCGTCTCTCGATGGCTGATAGGAAGATCAACCCATGACATCAGCCTGGCCAGCGCATCCTCTTCGGCCAAGGTCAGCAAGAGGCTGAAACCCCCTCGGAGTTGCCTAGGAAACATGGCCAAGAAGGTGTCTTTTGCAAGCTTTGCACTCTGCTTGCAGACTTCACGCTCGTCTGTTTCCAACCTCCTATCGTTTTTGTGATAATAGCGGTACGACTCCAAGTGTTCCGACAGCTGCTTCTCCAACTCTGCTCTGGAAAAGTATTCGACTTCAATCTCGAAGCTCGGCGAATCATGATAGAGGAATTCTGTCACCACGCATGTGCATGCTGCTCCGGTGGCGCTAGAGGCCATGGCTAGGTTGTCTATATCCAACAACGAGTTCACAAGGCTGCTCTTGCCCATGCCCGAGTCTCCCACGAAGCTGACAGTCCGCGTGGCTTGGCATTGGAAGTTGCCAAGCTCCCGAGCATCCTCGGATAGCTTCTTGATCTTCGAGTCTGGCTCGTGATTGATGGTGCCTGATGTCAAGAAATGGGATAGCTCCAGCATGAGCTCTTTGGTGTCGTGAAAGGCTTTTTGGAAAGCTGGTTCGTGGAAAGGATGGTTGGGAGGCTCCTCGTCAGATACCTCATGACGGGGCTGGGGTATAGCGGAACCTGATCGACGTCTTCTGCGTTTGGAACTGCTTGGTGTTGGGTTGCGAGATGGGCTCAGAAGATCTCTCTCTGGATTGGGTGCCGGGGTCTGCGGACGAGGCATCTGAACGGCATCATCAGCAGGCAGCGCCGCTCCTGTATCTGATGGGTTCGATCCGTCGACGATATCCGTAGTGCCTGAATCCGACGGACTGTTCGTCGCTGGAGGGGTGATGCCAAACCCTACATCAGTTGTGGGTGTGCCTGGGCCATGGTTCCCTGACATCACACTCGTGGCTGGGGTGTATATGATCGATGGTGCGCTGGGACTCGCACTACGGATGAAGGGCTCCTCAGATACTACCGGCGGCTCGGCCGTCTCGGTTGAATCCACAACATCATTGCAGGGGAGGACTTCCTCTCGTACCACGGATTCATTGCCCTTGCTTGGAGTCACGACAACGACTGCCATGGCTGACGACGGTAGAGACGATGCCATGACATCGAAATGTGGATTCGCCCTGCCTACTGTGTCAGTACTGCTGAACTAGTTGTCCATGACAGCTCATTGGCTTACCGAATCACCATCTTGTGTCGCGTCATCATGCTCAACAGAAGTCAATCGATGTTCGCCCGGAGAATCAAGTATGGCCCAACACAGCTTATTCGTATATACTGACTAGAGGAATGTGACTGGCCGGGTAGGACAAGATTTGGAAAGTAATGGCTATATATGCCGATCGAATACCACCCTCTCGATCCGAGCACTTGCTGGATAAGGAACAGACCACCATGAGCGTGGAAAAAGTAAGGCACTCTCTCCGGCTCACCGGAGGCCTTCCGGTGCCTCTCACTAACCAACAGACATATGCTGCACTGGCAGCTGATCGAAACCTGAGCATATCATTCGATGTTCGCCACTGCGCGTGGCTTTGAGGGGTTCGAGCCGCCTGTGGGAGACAGTAGACGTTTCATGCCTCGCGCATGAACCCCTCTTCGCAAACGACAACCTGCTTACTGGTTTAGTGCTAACAAGCTGCAGTGTTGCACACGACATGCACATCTACGGCGTAGTCTTCTTATTCCCGGATACAGAATGAGGCTATGGCCAGATTAGGATGGTCGGCGCTTAGGGAGGAACGTTCATTGGTGTGTTGGTTCCAGCATCTCGGCTGCATGAGATCCAGGGCCACCAATTTCGACGCATACACAGCCTGTTCAAGGTCAGTGCGATGCTGCCTGCCTTTGTTACCTGCCTACGATGGATGGTAAGGCGTACAGTTCTCCCTGCAGCACACTGCTCAGCCAACCTGAAAGGCGTATCGGAAGCAAATCACTGCCGTCTCGACACTCCTCGTTGCTAGGCTTGAGGTACATACAGTGTCAAAATTGTCAAGATCATGTATGTTCAAACCATGTGAGTCGTCAATTGTGCCTCGAAGGCAGGGTATCTAGTGCCTATTCTACAAACGCCGGTCATGATTTACCCCACCCGTCCCTTTACGTGCACTCTTCCGCCAGCTTCTGCGCTAAGGCAAAGTTGACGCCTGTGATCTTGTCCGGCGCCGTCTCACCAACAATCATCCAGGGACTCATGTTGCACTCCTTAGCGTGTTCCACCCACGTCCATGCGAGACATTCCTTTCCCCGCCTAAGGCACATCTCCAGGCACGCCTCGGCTTTCATGACGTGCTTCGCAGTGTAGGTGTGTTCGTCCAACCTGCCAACATGATCCCACCCATCCACCATTGGTCTAGCAGCCCAACCTACCAAAGATGGTGCGCCACACATCTTCCACACATCAAGCCATCGCACAGTGGTGTTGATCTCCCGGAACGTATTCCCCGTGGCACGCATATCCTCGGGCTGGGCATGTTGGTGGAAGGAGAAGATGGGCGCACAGAAACGGTCCGTTCGGATCTTGGTGGTGATGGGTCGTTCTCCGTTGAAGTACCGCGTGTACGTTTCCGTGATGTCGATTCCCACCCGCAAAAAGGCCAGGGCGAGCATGCGGTCTCCATACGTCTCCGTGACTGACTCCTTCTTCGCTGCTAGGATAACCTTCTCGTTCTTGGGAGAGAGAAGATGTCGCATAGCGCCGCGAGAGATGATCACCCCTGATCCACCATGCGCAAAGCGGCCATAGACACCGCCAATGGCATTGCCGATGTAGTGCTTCTCATCCGGGTCCAGACGATCCAGAAGGAGAGACAGAGATGGTCGGACAATATACGTGTCGTCGTCCAGCAGGAGATACCATTTCTTGTCCGGCATCATCTTCCAAGCCAGCTCGACACCGGGAATGAACTAAGCATATATCAGCATAGACCTCAAACATATTTTCATCCTGACAAGACAAACCTTCATAGCGTCCAACTCCCATCCAAACTCCTGCGACAATGACTCTGCGCGCATGGAGTTACCGGCTTTGATCGCGCGGTCTAGGCTGAGATACTTCGCGACCCGGCTGGTGGTGAGGTCTTTGCCGCTCAGTGCGCCGTCGGCAAGCATACCGCCTACCACATCATGGACCTCCAGCTTCTTCCCCTGGTGTCGGAACTCCTGGCCGGGCTTGGACGCGTAATCGGCAATGAGCAGGACCTCGCTCTCTACATCCCGCGCCGCGTCAAGCCAAGCCTGGACTCGGTGCTGGGTGCCGTAGCCGGTCTTGACGATGATGCCGACGTCGGTGGTCCAGTTGACGGGGAAGGCGGCGGGGGAGGAGACGAGCCAGTGGTCGACGGTAGCCGGGGTGGGAGCGAAGGGACGGCTTAGCTGGAAGACCAGACGGTCGCGGTGGGGGTTGCCGTACGGGAAGGCAAAGAGTAGGAGGAGACTGTACAAGAGCGCGAGGGTCAGGATCGTCTTGAGCGCTCGGAAGGGGCTGCCGAGGAGGCGCTTTAGGAGGTAAGTCGCCATTTTTGAGGGAGATTGTCAACGAATCTTCGGTAGGAGTAAGAAAGGAAAATAGGTAAGTCTCAAGATGCTATCTTCACCCATAGTGAAGGTAGTATTTGACGAAGGCTTTTCCTGTCGTGTTGTGTGGAAAGACCAAGGTTGGGAAGGTGACAGGTTTGAGCAGAGCTTGGGCCGGAAGGTGAGAGAAGCTGGACGGAGCTACCGCGAAGCTGCGCCTGGTGATTGTCGTCAGCTGCTCTGTCACTGTAACTTCAGATGTGCGAGGTGTTTTGGACGGTTTGTGTGTTGGGTGTGTAAGTCGTCAATACCCCTTTTGCACTGCGGTTTTCACCCTCCCTTCAACGCGAGCAACCTTTTGACAATGAGCTGAGTTTTGTGGAAGAAACACTATGCGAATGAATCTCCTGCTTCTAATACTGCTTCAATGCGTATGAATGGGGAGTGTAAGTTGTCTTGTCATTCGAGCCACAATCCAGCTTGAACGCGCACGCAGTGGTGCTGTACAGTGAGAGTTTTTAGAGGACCAGACAGTGAAGGTTTGCGCATCGCTTCAGGCATGTCGAGGATGCTCTCACTCTTGTCATCAAGACAAGAGTAACATAGGACTGGTCAGTGTGTGACACTGTTTCGAAGGTCATAAAGCATCGTTCTCTGCCAAGGCTCTGTCTCACGCTGATGCATCACAGCAATTGACACCCACAGGTGTTGGCAAGAGATACCTCCAAAGAGCTTAGGAGGTCCGAAGAGGTATATCGGCCTTATCAAAGCCCTACACCAAAGCTGTGGGAAGTGACACCGGTGTGTTGCAGTGATAGGTCCTCGTCATGGTTGAAAACTGCGAGCCTTGCCCGTTCCGTTTCTGCCCGTACCATTTCTGTCGGTTTGCGGTTACCGATTTGGTATATATCGTACGCTTATCGATATATGAGAACTTGCCTGATCCGTCCTCGTACCCAGTCTGAAACGTTGTGAGGGTACAGAATCAGGTAGGACAACGCGGGTGTTACTAGCTTTCAACAGGGGTCTCCATGGGTTTCGGCGTGGTGACAGTTAAGATACGGTTGACTTGAACAATGCTGTGCCCCGAGTCAAAGTTGAGGCCAGATGCGAGGCTGGAACCCTGACAGTGGACTTTCTGTCACTCCATCCCATCGTTTCGAGACCTGTGAGGAGGACGATCAGGATGACTGCTTTGATATTTGCCGGACTCTTGTCTTCACTGACCTGGGACTTGCCCCAGACGGGCTAATCTTTCGTAGTGTCCGCGGTCGATTTGGGCCTTTAGGGACGGCTGATCGGTAGCCTTGGGCTTACACTTGATATTAGAGCCTCTGCGCCTGGGTCTTTCATCTCATATGGACGACAACATCCTGATAGTCTGATGGGAATGCTTACTGTCCAAGCCTTCGTAGAGCGGAGAGGTGAACAGCCGGAAAAACTTTGAACTAAGACCTGCTTCGAGAACCGGAGGGACGAGGGAGACTTAAACCCAGGCTATCTGGGGACCCGAAGTGGTGTCAGGCTCAGCTCACGAAGAGTTCGAGTATAAGCCGTTCCGTCATTAGCGTAGACTTCTGGCTGAGGGGAGGGAACGTGAGCCCCTTGGTCAGATGTAGTAAAGTAGCAGGTCTGAGCCTTGCCGGGGAACCTGGGGTGTTGAGGATGGTCCTCGGAGGGGGAGTCTGGGTGTATGTGAAGACTTGCTACATGGCAGCTATATACCCGCAGGTAGAACTTGTTGCCCCTTGTGTGCAGCACCGTGTCACAGCATGCGAATGCCCCAAGGTGAGGAGGGATAGTCATCCCCAAAGTTGATCGGCAATGGCACCTCCGAAACTGCCATTACAGACGCGAGGACTGCCATCCATTGCGTCACGTCATAGTCGTCCCGGCAGGACAGCTTGATTACCATGTGAAATAGGCAAAAGAGCCCAAGACTTGGCGATAGCTTCGCTTCAGGGGCGAGTGAATCGTGTCAATAGGCAACTCCATAGTGTGTTAGTGGTCGGGCCACGGTCATCGTACCCTCCGAAGCTCTATAGGAAGAAGTATCTGATTGACGAAGGATGGCAGCAGCAAGCTACAGGGCTGGATCCCGGTACTCCACACCGAACCTTGTCTGTCGTTCAACAACAAGGACATTGTAAGTTTTGGATGCTGGTTGCTTTAGGTATTTGAGACGTCGTGCACGTGATATCGCGTTACGACCTGAAGCTTGGATCGTGACGTTGACGCGCCCGCTAACGCTGTCCCTTATCGATTGCACCGAACGGCTTGGAACAACACAGCTCAATTGATGGCGTTGAGGCACCTTGTACGAAGAACAATTGCAACTGTCGCCAGGCCAGCAGCCTCCTTGATCGAAATGCCGCGTGCAACAAGATCCACAGCTCGGAAGGCTGCCATAACAGAGGACCAAACCGAGGTCAAGACCGTCGTGGCTACGGTCAAGCCCGAACCAGACCTCGAGACTGAGCCGGAAGCACACTCTCCAAGAAAGGTTAAGAAGGTTGTCAAGAAAGTCACCACCAAAGTAAAGACCGAAGTCAGAGTCAAGGAGGAAGTGGTCGCACCAGAGGCGAAGACCAAGGTCAAAACGAAGAGGAAAGCGATCAAAAACGAAGAAGCCGCGGACGAAGACGAGGCCGGAGAAGGAGAAGACGCAAAACCCGCGCCCAAGAAGCGGAAAACCAAAGCAGAAAAGGAAGCCGAAGAGAACATGATCCTCGCGCCTCGGACCGCCGTCTCCTCCCTCAAACGGAGCATGTTCATCGGCGCACACGTCTCGGGCGCAGGCGGGATCCAGAACTCAGTCCAGAACGCGCTCAAGATCGGCGCCAACGCCTTTGCTCTCTTTCTCAAATCCCAGAGGAAATGGGAGTCTCCTCCGCTGGCGGTCGAGAATCGAGACGCATGGCATGTCAAGATCAAGGAGTTGGGATACGATGCTGCGAAACACGTCTTGCCACATGGTTCGTACCTTGTGAACTTGGCGCAGGTGGAGAAGGACAAGGCAGACCAGGCATATGGGAATTTCATTGATGATTTAAAGCGCTGCGATGCGCTGGGCATAGAGCTGTATAACTTCCATCCGGGGAGTACGGGGGGTGATACCAAGGAGGCGGCGATAGGGCGGATAGCGGCACAGTTGAACCGAGCGCATAAGGAGACGGAGAGGGTGGTGACGGTGCTGGAGTGTATGTGTGGGAGTGGGAATGTGATCGGCAGTACGTTCGAGGAGTTGAGGGACATTATCGCTCTGGTGGAGGATAAGAAACGAGTCGGTGTCTGTATAGATACCTGTCATGCTTTTGCGGCTGGGTACGATTTGAGGACGCCGGAGGCTTTTCAGGAGACGATGAAGAGGTTTGATGAGGTGGTGGGAATGGGGTATTTGAAGGCTATACATTGTACGTCCGGCGTAGGCTGATGTCTGGATGCCATTACACGGGAGGCTAACATGCTCGCAGTGAACGATAGCAAAGCTCCCTTTGCCTCACACCGGGATCTCCACGCCAACATCGGGACTGGATTTCTGGGACTACGGGCGTTTCATAACGTCATGAACTTCGCACCCTTCCAGAACATACCGGTCGTCCTAGAAACCCCCATCGAAGTCAAAGGACCGGACGGGAAGATGATAGAGGACAAGCAGATTTGGGCGGATGAAATCAAGCTGCTGGAAAGCTTGATCGAGGCAGATGTCGAGTCGGCCGAGTTCTTGCAGAAGGACAAGGAATTGCAAGAGAAGGGTGCGGCGGAGAGGAAGAGGATTCAGGAGCAGGTGGACAAGAAGGCGGAGAAGGACGCCGAGAAGGCCAAGAAGGACGCTCTGAAGGAGGCGAAGAAAGGGGCGAAGGAAAAGGGCTCTATGGAGAAGTTTCTCACAAAGAAGAAGCCGAAGAAGAAGGAGAAGGAAAACGAGAGCGGGTGTGACTCTTGTGGTGAGGGTGACGGAGAGTAACTTTGCACCAGTCTTTTACCATTCTGTCAAACTAGGAAATAGGGGGGTATGTAAGAACAGTACGCCGGCGATACCCATAGTCCTCCACAGCAAGCAATTAGCGTATCTTAAGAGAGAGAAAAGATCATCCACATCCAGTTCCGGACAGACTCCAAACTCCACCACGTGTCTAGAACTCATCTCCTTCCCCTAGCCCACCCCTCCACCTTCGCCAACAACCCCTTCAACCCAACCCCCCTCTCACAACTACTCACCAACCACTCCTCCATCCGTTCCCTAACCGCCCTCATCCCCTTCAACACCGGCATCTTTCCCCCCTCTTCCCCCTCCACAAATCCGCCCGGATTCAACAACAACTCAAAAACCTCCCCCCACATCTCCGTCTGCCAATACCTCTTCAGACTCTCCCTGATCTTATACCTCTTCCCTCCCGCCACCCCAAGCCCACCTGCGTCACACCTCACCGTCTCGATATACTTCCCAAACAGCAGACAGTGCACGATCCCCGCCAGCCCATGGTAATCCACCTGCCAAGTCCACGGCCGCCCCTCCCTCATCTCCACACAATCCTGCTGCCCCGTCTTCCAATCCGCGATGAACTGCACCTCAGGACGGAACGCGCGCATGTCGATCCCGCGACCGAAGTCGATCAGCGTGACGCCCCTCTCCGCCCAGCCCCCGCTACCGTCTGGATGGTACTGACTCTCCAGCCCGGCATTCTCCGCGAGATCCAGACGAAGGAGACAATTATCCGCCTTCAGATCGCCATGCAGGATCTGCTTGCAATGCAGAGCTTCGACCGTGCGGAGGAGTTCGACGGTGAAGAAGGCGGCGAGGAGCTCGTCCATGACGCCGGAGGGTTCGGCGCGGAAGAGGTTGACGACGTCGAGGAGGGTGCCGTGCGGGTGGAAGGGGAGGAAGAGGAAGCCCTCGTTGGCGTAGAGGTGGCACTCCAACGCCACGGAGAGGGAGGCGGTGGCCCTGTGATGCGGGCCGAGGCGGGTGTGCGAGAGACGCATCATGTAGAACTCCCAGGCCGAGGGGGGATCTTCCATCTTCAGGGCCTCGAGGGGACGGCGGTTCTTGTGGGCCAGGGCGAATCTGCCCTCATTCATGATCGGGGTGTCGTTTTCGTCTTGATCTGGGGAAGCGGTTGTTTCGACTAGGTAGACGGGCGCAAAGGCCCCGGCTCCCAATTCTTTCTTGATGGTGTATCGGGTCTCGGTATCGGGGAAGGAAATAGTGGGTGGGAAGGTTGTGGTCAGGTTGCCGGTCTTATCGGCGGTGCTGTTTCTTCCTCTTTGTGCCTTGACGTATTTACGTATCTCGGCACCGCTGTTGTGTTTCTCGGTGCGGTGGTCGAAGAAACCGTCATACGAGGTCAGAGGAGGCTGGATGTTGGCGAGGATCTCATTTCGTACGCTGTCATCAACAGGATTGCACTGGATATCCTGGATGATAGGCCCTTTCTTTGGGACTGCCGCGGTCTTGACGCCTAGCGGCTTCCTCTCACCGAGCGGGGCTGGTCTCAAACCAAGAGGTTGGGAAATGCGCGGTGGTCGATTCTCCTCATTGACGACTTCTCGAAGAGGACTGCTCAGTTGCTCAAGCAGTTCGGTGTTCTCCTCTACTTCTTGGAAGACCTCCAGCTTCTCCTCTCTCCTACTAGGAGTCTTGGCATGGAAATCATTCTCCTTCTCGGAGTCGGTGTGGAGGTCGACAGAGGTCTCGGTTCGCTCAGTAATAGGCGTCATAAAGGGGAGGCGGTTGTTAGCGGCCTCAATTGGATCCCTATATGGCCTTGTGGGAGCGACGTAATCCTCTGGTGGGATAGGCACGAAAGAGGTTCGTGTTCGAGGGAAGAACGATTCTTTTACGGGTGTCAGGACCTCGTTGTCGTCTTCGTCCTCGTCATCGGCTTCCTCCTGGGGTTCTGGCGTCCCAACATTAGATCGAACGTCCATGAGATCGGAGGCTTGTGTGTTGTCCTCGGCTTCCTCGTCGCCGTGAGCCTGATCTTCCTCGTCTCCATCTTCTTCATCTCTCCCTGCAGCATGCGGGACATGCTTTCGAGTAGAGAAGTCGGACCACTCGCTAACACTCTTCACATCTGATGTCTCGTCTGCGACATCTTCTGGTACCTCGTCCCCTTCATCTTCCTCCTCTTCTTCCTCGTCTTGGTACTCTGTCTCATCGCCTACTTCACTGGCAGCGATATTCCTCGTCGTTTCAGCACTTTCGCCCCCGCTCGTGTACTCGTCAGTGTCGTAGTCACCACCGTAGTAGGTCAATTCCTCCTGTGCTGGTTTCGGTACCGGTTGGTTGAAGATGTCGTAAATGTCCTCGTTGGCTGCTTTGGTGTGCATCGTCATGGTCGGTTCGGCGCCCGCGTTCCTCTTTTTCTTGATCTTAGGTTTCGAAGGAGAGTCCAAGTTGGCTTTGACTGTAAGCGTCATGTTGTCCTCGACTACCTTCTTCCTCCTGGGTTTGCTGCCTCCGGGGTAGATAGGCGCTCCATTCTCGTCGAGCATGATCTTGTTCTCTCTGTCAGGGTATATCGGCTTTCCGTTCTCGTCCAGCTGAATGACGTCTGGATGTATCACCAACTTCTCAGACTTCTCCCTGTGAACCGCCATTTTGGGAGACGCATCACGATGTATGGTTATCTTCCCTGGCTTAACGTCCTGGTGTATAACCAACTTCTCTGGTTCATCGCGATGTATAGCCAGCTTTGGGGATGCAGCCCGGTGCACAACCAGCTTCTCATTCACATCTTCACAAAGATGATCCATCTGAGAAGACAAGTTGTCTTCCTGCATGGAAGTCTCCTCCATCACCATGGA
Organism: Coniochaeta pulveracea; assembly: GCA_003635345.1. Taxonomy (NCBI): domain Eukaryota; kingdom Fungi; phylum Ascomycota; class Sordariomycetes; order Coniochaetales; family Coniochaetaceae; genus Coniochaeta; species Coniochaeta pulveracea. The sequence continues at coordinate 187,514 of QVQW01000016.1, read as the reverse complement.
CTCCTCATCCTCCCAGCTAGTATCCAACCAGCCCCTCTCCGCCGCCCAAATCTCCTCAAAGCTCAACTCCGTCCCCGGCTCCTCAGGGGTGGGATAGACCCGTCTCAAATCCACAAACACCCTCTCCTTCTTCCCGTTATTCGGGTTCACGGTCACCTGGTAGTGCGAATGATGGATGGCAATATGCGAACTCGAGACTTGCTTATCTAGGGACTGTATTCATACAAAGCGAATCATACCGAACAATCAGTTACCCTGTTATCATCAACATTTGAGTTGTCAGGAGGGGGAATGTCAAAACTTAAGAACTTACCGGATCCCTGAAGACAGGCAGTTTCGCCGCCCCAGTTGTCTTCTTCCCACCCGCTTTCAGCGTCTCCCCCACCCATGGAGTAGCAGCAACCACATTCTCCTTCTTCCTCTCCGCCAGGGACCCAATGCTCTCCCACCCCTTGCCGCTCCTAGAGGCGACCACCGGTTGTTGCGCATCCGCATCTGAGAAGATGGCCAGCTTCTTTTTCGCCTTGCTCGCCCCCGGCTGTCCACCTAACCCGTTCCCTGGTCTGGGCGCCTGGGGATCCCGTTCCGCCTCTGCGGCCGCAGCAACGAATGGATCAACCTTCATAGCCAACGCCGGTCGCACCGTCGGTAAAGCAGGACTAGCTGGTCTCTCCTCCTCGCCATCTGGATGCGCCGCCGTCCGCCTAGCCTCGAACTCGCCAAACTTGCGAATCAATCTCTGGACCGGTCGTGCATCTCTCTTCATGCCCAACTTGTAAACCTCCTCCGCCTGCGCCCACCTCCCCGCCGCCTCTAAGAAAGCTGCATACTCCTCGTAAAACAGCGCCAACCCCTCTCCGATGCCGTGTCGACTGAGATACACGAATGCCTCTCTCTTGGCATCTGAGAATAATTGGATATACTGTATCCAGATCTTCAAGTATCGCGGATCATTCTTGTACCGCGCGTCCCCTACAAAAGTCTTCGTAGCCCTTTCAAGGAGGAGATGGAGCTGGGATTGTGGTGTGGCCTGGGCTGACGGGTATGCGTCGAGAGTCCAGCGGACGTATCGGTCGTAGACATCCAGGGGGTCGTCGGACTCGGAGATGCTGGCTACTTCTGCCTCATACTCGGCGCGAATGCAGTCATTGACGGACTTGGTTTCTGACGGGTTTGGTGTGGAGAGAGGCTGGAGTGGTTGAGAGGGTGCGAAAGCTTCGGCTAGTTTTCTAGCTGATCGGCCGCTGGGTAGCGCTTGAATGTTTTCTTTCTGGGACTCGATGATGTCGAAGTTGATGAGGTCTTCGGAACCCATGATTAAAGATGGGTCGGGTAGTGGTTTCCCCAGGCTGTGTGAGAGGCCAGTAGAAAGATCAAAAAGCTGTTGTGGTTAGTTTGTTGTCGACGCGCCGCCGGGGCTATCTGGCATTGAGACGTGAGTTCAAGGAGGGGTCATTTGTCGCGAATCTTCAGAGTTGCCCATGTTGATTATTTGGATTTGAACCCCTTGTTTACGTAACACGCGTTACCCATGACAACAATTAACCGTTTCCTGTTTCACCTGACAATTGGGACGGCAAGAGCACAGACCGCTTCACTTCTTCCTTCCTCTCATATGCATATTTCATCCACAGCATATTCGCGATTAAGTCATGTATTGTCATTCATCGTTAGCTACAGGGTATGTCTATTTGTGATGTTTTTGAAATACCCTTCATCCTTTTGCATCCGACTGGTTATTAGATTCATGCCGAAGACAACCAAGGATAAGAGAATGTACCGGACGTCGGCAACCTGCACATTTGAAGACGCTTCCGATCCGATCCGAGTGGACCACCCAACCGCACGACCTTAGAGGTTGACGGCCTTGCGGAAGTTCTCGCCGGCATAGATGGCGTTAGAGCCGAGCTCCTCCTCAATACGGAGGATCTGGTTGAGCTTGGCAAGACGCTCGGAGCGAGCAGGGGCACCAGTCTTGATCTCACCGGCACGGAGACCGACGGCAATGTCGGCAATGGTGACATCCTCGGTCTCACCGGAGCGGTGAGAAACCATGACACCCCAGCCGTCAGCGTAGGAGTCCTTGGCAGCCTGGATGGACTCGGTGAGGGTACCAATCTGGTTGACCTTGAGGAGAAGGGCGTTGGCGGCCTTGAGCTCAATGGCCTTCTTGATGCGGAGGGGGTTGGTGACGGTCAAGTCGTCAGCAACGATCTGGATGTCCTGGGACTTGTAGAAGTAGCTCCAGGCCTCCCAGTCGTCCTCGGCGAAGGGATCCTCGATGGAGACGATGGGGTACTTCTTGGAGAGCTCCTTGTACATGTTGGCAAGCTCCTCGTAGGTGATCCACTTGGACTTGTCGCTGTCGGGGTTCTTGAAGTCAAGATCGTACTTCTTCTCGTCCTCCTTGTAGAACTCGCTGGAGGCAACGTCCATGGCAATGTTCATCTTGCCGGTGTAGCCAGCCTTCTCAATGGCCTCGGAAATGAGCTCGAGGGCCTCCTCGGCAGTCTGGATATCGGGGGCGACACCGCCCTCGTCACCGACGTTGCCGGCAGACTGGCCGTACTTCTTCTTGGCAAGGCTCTTGAGCTGCTGGTAGACCTCGGCGCCCTGGCGCAGAGCCTCGGAGAAAGACGGAGCAGCACTACGCTAGGGTCAGTGGATCCGTCACCAATGCTCAAAGGGGTGCATCAGCACACTTACGAAGGAACAATCATGAACTCCTGGAAGGCGAGACGGCCACCAGCATGGGAACCGCCGTTGAGGACGTTCATGAAGGGAACGGGGAGCACATAGGGCTTCTTGGTTCCGGCGAGGTCGGAGACGTGAGCGTAGAGAGGGACGCCCTGTAGGGAAGCTGGTCAGCCATTGCGAACGTGTTTGTCCTTTTTGCATAGTTACGTACCTTCTCAGCGGCGCCGGCCTTGGCAACGGCAAGAGAGACACCGAGGATGGCGTTGGCGCCAAGCTTGGTCTTGTTGGGGGTGCCATCGAGCTCGATGAGGAACTGGTCGATCTTGGACTGGTCCTTGACGTCGAAGTTGCCCTCAATGAGCTTGGGGGCGATGATCTCGTTGACGTTCTGGACGGCCTTGAGAACACCCTTGCCACCCCACTTGGTCTTGTCGCCGTCACGGAGCTCGCAAGCCTCGTGCTGGCCAGTGGAAGCACCAGAGGGAACGATGGCGCGGTGGAGGCCAGTCTCGGTGACGAGGTCAACCTCGACGGTGGGGTTTCCACGGGAGTCGTAGACGTAACGAGCGTGAACCTTGGTAATGGCCATTTTGAGTACTTGGATGGCTGATGAAAGGCAATGTTAGCTTAGAGTATACCCAATGATTTCGCGAGGCTTCAGTCAAAGTTTGGAGGAAGCAGGAGGCATAGGTGTAGGGCATCGGATTGTATGAAGTGCCATCAGCTCTTGGCAGCAATTCGATGGACCGGATCTCCCAAGGCTTTGCTCAGCAAAGACTTGGTGGACCACGGCGAGATATATCGCGCAGGCGTTGGCCCTCGTCATGACAAAATCTCGAGCAAAGAGCTGAGCTGACGGATGGTGGGGTCATATGACATAGCTTGTCAAGAGTTCTCGTAACGTACCTGAACTTGATAAACTGACTGATAGTAGTGGTCACAAGAAACAGGGGAGGGTTCTAGGAGTCAGATGAGGATAAGATTCGTTCGAAGAAAGGTTGAGATAGAAAAGTCGGACTGAGGTGAATAAGACGAAAGCTTTCTATGGCATAGGATTGGGAGCGAGGGTGGAGGGGTCGCGGAATCAGGCCGGACCTATGGTGGGGTTATTCCAGGGTCTTGAGGTTCAAGCTACGGCGCTAAGATGAGACAGCCGCTTGCGTCTTGCGTGTCTCTAGCTATATTTGAAGTACTCAGTACCTCAGGCAATTGGAAGCCAATGGACCGAGAGGTAACGTCAACATGGAAGAGCTTCCAGGTTCTTGTTGAGAAACTACATGACATGACAAGCTCCTAGACATCGCATTGGCGGCCATGCTCTCACACCCAACCAGCCACTGCAGCAGTCGGTGTTCCTCTGCTGACATCAGGATACTTTATGACAATAGGGCCGATGATGCAAGGAGCTTGTTGTGATATCTAAGAACTCAATGCGCCTAATAACCTCTAACCCAAATCGTGCGGGAAGCGTGGCAGGATCAATACTATTATCATGTTATGGCAAAAGGGCATCCCGAGGTCCTCTCCATCTCTCATCTCACTGATCCGCATTCGGACCTTTTTTCAAATACAATTGTCCTGCTTAGCAACACACCCTACAGAATGCTCACTACCTTACTTACAAGCTCAACTCCCTCTTCGGTCCGACACTCTGTGGTCCGGTGGTGCAGTTTCCAAGCCCAGTATAACTACCAGAACGCTGCCATCTCCCCGTCATGAAATGAAGAACTTATCTTCTGCCATTGTCCTGACGGCCAGCTTATGTCTCACTTGTAGTCGACACCTTTGCACCCCCAACATAACCAACCTTACTGCTTGCCTACAAGCTGCAAACTGGCTGCCTGAAATAAGTTGACAGACTCCAAATATTAAGTCGAATATGAATATATCTAAAGGGTAGTGCAGCATACAGGTATTATCCTGACGTGGTCCCTGTAACATTTCTACAGACGTCCGAGTGCAAGCCAGGCTAGTAGCAACCAGTACTGCTAAGGAGCTCCAGACGCCAAGATATTTATCAAGTCATCACAAAAGCGTTCCAGAACTCTACACGTCTACATGAGAGGATTTTCAACAATGGCTGGCATGACGCAGTCACGGTGATCGCTTTACGTTTACGAATTGCGATTGTGAAGGACAGCGCATTGGTAAACATCCCCGGGGTATTTATACTCGGCAATAAGTGCGTCCGGTCACAAACTGGAGGTCGAACTGGATAATGCGTGTTCGCTAACAGCCAGGCTGAAGCAAAGTGGTCAGTCTCGGAAAAGCTCTGATGCTAATCTTCAGGTGAGCAGAAACACTAGAAGACCCATCGACCCCACCAGACCGCCTGCCGAAATAGGTCTGAATACGGGACCAATGGAGAAGGCTCTGGCCCCTCTCACTGCATCGGGCAGGTCCCTGAGCCCAGGTGTCAGCAAAAACTGCAGGTGATCGTGTCGAACGGCCCATTGGATGTTCAAGTGCCATTTTAAGTACGGTTGATTCAACAAACCCGCCTGTACTATTACATACGCTGTACTATTAGTTTCTTTTCTTCGGGAGATCTGTTTGTATATTAGGGGGAGACCTTCGGCGCCAGTACCAATTCCCACCCTCTCTTCTGTCATGTTGCTGCACTCCCGTGTCTCTGTCGGGTCTTCTTGCCGAACTGTCCAACAACAAGCGCCATCTCTTGGTCGGGCGCGTACATCACTTGCAACACCACACCTCCCAATCCGCGCGGCGTGGCAAAATCGTGCATTACGGTAAGTCAGCAATAAGGCACAAGGGAACTGCAGATAAGCCGTTTTATCTTACATCATCTCTAACAGCTCCCTTCCCCGCAGTAATCCACAAGCTCAACCGTCTGCAGCAAGGCTGTTCACTTCTGTAACCTCCTCCTCCGCCACTTTTCAACGACCGGCTGCTTTCTCACCACTTTCGCGGTCAAACCGTTCACGTACCGTACCGATTCGTCATTGCTCTTACCGGCGCAACAAGATGTGCAGAGCTCAAGGCATGGCCGACGGGCCAGACGGCGGCTCAATGAAAGTGCAGGGCCGAGAGCTTCTCCCGACCAATGTTGTTCCTATCCACTACGACCTCACACTTGAGCCCAACTTCGAGAAGCTCAACTATGAGGGTACCGTCATAATCGATGTCGACGTGGCCGAGGACTCCAAGTCCATCTCCCTGAACACTCTGGAGCTGGAGCTTCATAGTGCCAAGGTCACATCTGGCGGCCAGACGATCAGCTCGTCCCCGAAGATTAGCTATAACAAGGATACCCAGACTACCACCCTCGACTTCGACCAGGTCGTAGCCAAGGGAAGTAAGGCACAGGTGGAGATCAAGTTCACCGGCCAACTCAACGACAAGATGGCCGGTTTCTACCGCTCGACGTATAAGAAGGCTGATGGAAGCGAGGGCATCATGGCCACCACACAAATGGAGGCCACCGATGCGCGACGAGCATTCCCCTGCTTCGACGAGCCCTCGCTCAAGGCCGAGTTCACTGTCACCCTGATTGCCGACAAGAACCTGACCTGCCTCAGCAACATGGACGTCGCTAACGAGACCGAGGTTGGGTCCAAGAAGGCTGTCAAGTTCAACAGATCCCCCAAGATGTCGACCTATCTTCTCGCCTTTATCGTTGGCGAGCTCAACTATATCGAGACCAAGTCTTTCCGCGTGCCCGTTCGCGTATATGCCCCGCCTGGCCAGGACATCGAGCATGGCCGCTTCTCTCTTGAGCTGGCTGCGAAGACTCTAGCATTTTACGAGAAGGTGTTCGGTATTGAGTTCCCTCTCCCCAAGATGGACCAGGTGGCTATTCCTGACTTCGCTGCCGGAGCCATGGAGAACTGGGGCCTTGTCACCTACCGTGTTGTTGACCTGCTCATCGATGAGAAGGTTAGCGGTGCCGCCACCAAAGAGCGTGTTGCCGAAGTCGTACAACACGAGCTTGCTCACCAGTGGTTCGGAAACCTGGTCACTATGGATTGGTGGGAGGGTCTGTGGCTCAACGAGGGCTTTGCCACGTGGGCTTCGTGGTACTCTTGCAACAAGTTCTTCCCCGAGTGGCATGTGTGGCAGACTTACGTTGTTGACAACCTTCAGCGTGCCCTGTCCCTTGATTCGCTGAGGAGCAGTCATCCCATCGAAGTGCCCGTAAAGAAGGCTGAGGAGATCAACCAGATTTTCGATGCCATCTCCTACTCCAAGGGTTCCTGCATGCTACGTATGATCAGCACTTATCTTGGTGAGGATACCTTCCTTGAGGGTGTCCGCCGCTACCTCAAGAAGCACGCTTACGGAAACACCGTCACCGGTGACCTGTGGGCTTCGCTCAGTGATGCCAGTGGCAAGCCAGTTGAGGGTGTCATGGATACGTGGACGAAGAATGTCGGATTTCCAGTCGTCACTGTCACTGAGAAGGACGACAAGACAATCCACGTGAAGCAGAACCGCTTCTTGCGCACTGCCGACGTAAAGCCCGAGGAGGACAAGGTCATCTACCCGATTTTCCTTGGCGTCCGTTCCAAGGATGGTGTGAACGAGGATCTCACTCTCGACAAGCGGGAGGCCGACTTTGAGATCCCCAGCACCGACTTTTTCAAGCTCAACGCCAACCATACCGGCATCTACCGTACCGCGTACTCGCCCGAGAGGTTGAAGAAGCTTGGTGAGGCTGCCAAGCAGGGCCTGCTGACGGTTGAGGACCGTGCTGGTATGCTTGCTGACGCCGGCGCGCTGGCTGCTTCGGGCTATCAAAAGACATCTGGTGTCCTGAACCTGATCAAGGGCTTTGATTCCGAGACCGAGTTCGTCGTCTGGAATGAGATCATTTCGCGTGTGGCTTCCGTCCAGGGCGCCTGGATCTTCGAGGATAAGGCTGTCCGTGATGCTCTGGAGAAGTTCCAGCGTGACCTTGTCAGCCCCAAGGCACACGAGCTAGGATGGGAGTTCTCCCAGAACGATGGACATGTTGAACAGCAGTTCAAGGCCATGCTGTTCGGCAATGCGGGTCTTTGCGGCGACGAGACCATCATCAAGGCCGCTAAGGATATGTTTGCCAAGTACATGGCAGGTGACAAGTCCGCCATCCACCCCAACATTCGTGGCAGTGTTTTCAGCATGGCTCTGAAGTATGGTGGCAAGGAAGAGGTAAGAATTCTGCCCGATCCATGTTTGTTGGTCACATCTCAAACTGACTATGATGTACAGTATGACGCTATTCTCAACTTCTTCCGCACCTCCAACAACGCCGATGAACGGAACACGGCTTTGCGCTGCTTGGGACGTGCCAATGCTCCCGAGCTCATCAAGCAGACGCTGGACCTAACCTTCAATGGAGAGGTCAAGGACCAGGATGTCTACATGCCTCTGGCCGGTCTGAGGAGTCACCCCGAGGGCATCAATGCCCTGTTCGAGTGGATGACGTCTAACTGGGAACTGATCACCATCAAGGTCCCTCCCGCCCTGGTTATGCTTGGCCATCTGGTCAATATTCTGACTTCGAGCTTCACTACCAAGGAACAACTCGAGAAGGTCGAGAAGTTCTTTGCTGACAAGAGCACCGTAGGGTTTGACATGAACCTTGCTCAGAGTCTCGACGCTATCCGTTCCAAGGTCGCGTGGCTTGAACGCGATCGTGAGGATGTTGCTGCTTGGGCCAAGGAGAACAAGTATCTGTGAATGCCAGGTCACAAACTGTAGAAATACCCATAGCATGAGGCTGGGCCTGCATTGGGCTCTCCGCAGTTGGAACTTGAAAAAAAAAAAAGCATTGAAGCCCATCCTCGAAGTTTTCTAAACCTCACCCCGGACCTATTTTCATGAACTGTCTCAGTCCTCACTGCCTCTGGCCTAAGTTCTGTTTATCGTTTAGCATGGCTGGATTTGGAGATACTTCCAACCCATCTACACTGCGTGCAACAAGTGCCCCTGGCATTTTATTGCCCATCCGTGGCTGTGCCTCACTATCTGCGGGCAGTGCCAAGCCATTGCTTTTTTGTGGTCTCAGTGGACGTTTAGCATCGCACCACGCAGATCGTTCGAGCGATTTTCACGTCATCGAACATTCTGAACCGTTGCTGTGCTATATACAAGATTTCCAGATGAGAGCTAGGTTTCGTTTCTTTTCGTTTCCTACCTATGCATCATCACAAATTGCCGCGAACCTGCGTGCTTGAATGAAACCAGGCAGGCACACCTGGCGGCTAACTTTAGAAACGTCACGCCTTCTCTTCTAGCCTACCCGCGCGGGAACACAGATCGCTAGCTGGCTCGCTTGCGCGGTTGCGTCTTGACGTTCGCCTTTCCGCTGGAAAACATGGTCCCTGATGTATTGAGCGAAGGTTAGGTAGGTAGGCATATTACCTCTACTGCCAGACTACATCACCAGATAGGCATTCCAGCGGGCTGGTAGAAACGAGAGGTTGATCAGTGAGGCTATGGAAGCCTGTGAGGGGTCACAACATCACGATGCTTGGGCGCGCCCTCCATAATCGTGAGAACGCCCTTGGCGTACCGTAAGGTAGATTAGCAGGTGACAGGGGTCTGGGTTGGGACCGAGCCGACAATCTGACACCTAAACCCAATTCAGCCCTTGGGTCTGCCATGCCCGTCATCATGGCCCCCAATTCTCCAATCTCATCGCTCTTTCCTAGAGGTAGCTCAGCCCGGTCTGCCCTGGTGCCTCTTCCCCACCTTCTTCTGCCTTTCTTCACAACCATTTCGCTGTGATCGATCCAGCCCTACCCTTGACTGTTGCCGTGGACGAGTTGCTCCGTGCCGTCGATGCGCTCTTGGTGCGCGAACAATCAACCAATTTCCATCACAGTCATCTCATTGTCGGCCCTGTGTGCTGCAGCCCCTTCACCGCGGCTGATCCGTCTACTCCAACACAGAGCAGGTTGGTAAGCTTAGCATACTACCTGTTAACTCTACGTGTTGCGACTTCCTGGCTTCTCTAACCAGCCACACTTGCTTGATTGCAGAAAGCAGACACAGGACAGCTTCTAGATTCTGCTTGAATCGACCTAAGCAGTCGGATCTTGCAAGGTAGCACCTTTTGGGTGGTACCGCCAGCAGGGGCCAAGTAAGCGCTCAGATAGTTGCAGCGTTGTACAAACTTGCCCGCATCAGTCAGCTCATGGAAGGCAGCGTCCGTCGGCTGCAGTCCCTCCAGCTTAACCTTCCAGCAAACCTGTCACTTTCTCCTGTACGGATCAGTTCCAGCTTCTCATCCGGGAAACAAACACATCATCCCGTCTGCAGGAAAACCTCGACCCTTTTGTTGTTTCGAGCTCTCTAGCTACGTGAGTGGTCGAACGTGCACGAGGATAGGCTTACCACTTACATGCCTTGCAGGGACCTGGCTACCTCATCTTTCTTACCAGTTACCAACATTGAATCATTGCAAGCAGTCCCGGATCGTGTATGTGTTGACTATGGTCGCCTAGTCTGGTACAACCGGCTTGCACTTCCGGAGGTCTCCTGTCCTGCGCCTGGCCCAATCGCCTGACCTGTGTCCAGCCCGGCCACCACCCCAGGACATAGAGCATCCATAAGCACATGCATTGAGGCGTAACCCCCACCACCCGAATAAATACATCTACTTCGCCCCAGTCGCCTTGCTGTGCTTCTGGATCTTGATCATGTCTCCTGCTCAGTCCGTTTTCCCGTCGTCTCTTGTCGGCAAATCGAGCTCAGATCGGATGTATCGAGACTCCCATCATAGCCAACATACATCGACGTCGAACCGTCTCTCACCAAACTTGGCTCAGAGCAACTCGGTCTCACCCTCCTTGGACGACATCAACACACCGGCGGAATCCGTCCTAAGTACGCACTATCCAGCAAGTGTCTACAGCGACCTCCCCGATGACCCATTTTGCGGAGTTGACTTCAACGTTGAAGGAGGCTCGTCGCCCTCCTTTCTTGAAGACGGATTCCTATCTTTCATTGGTGATCAGACCATATCGACACCCCCGAACCTGACGGGTCATGCTTACCGGTCAGGACTAGATCATCCACCGAGTCCCAACTATACACCATTGCAGCCTGCGGCTTCACCAAACGTAGGGCACAAGGGGCTACGCATAAACAACACGGAGCAATTTCCGCTCGCGTCAGTCTCGCCGCAAGAACTTTCTCAGCCATTCGACAATAGACGAAGCGGCTCTCTTGATCCCCTCCCGAACAATTATACCCTTACGCCGTCAACGAGTAGCAGTGGCATTGCCAGTGGCGGCGCAAGCGACGACGGACTGGCTCCCATGGCTGTGTCCACTATGCCGCTCCAGAGTCCACACGTGCTGGTGACATCATGGGACAATCATAGCGAAGACATGACATCCACCCTGCCAATGGAAGGTCCAGTTGTCCCCAACGACGAGCTTGATATTCGTAGTGACATGGCTGCTCAAGGCTCGGTTGGACCTGCTGATGAGACCACCGACGACCATCCAGGCCGAGGTGGTATTCCCCCTGAGGATCGACCAACAACAGAAGTGCCAAGCCTCAACGAGACCACGGCAAAACGTGAGCTTGACGAGAAAAATAAAGAAGTCAGTGCTTGGTTAACTCAGAATGCGGACCAACCTGGCCCAGGCGTGGAACAAGAACTTCCCAGACCTCCCGAAGAGGAGGACAACATCTCCCCAACCGAAATACCCTTGGGAGACCAGACAGAAAACAAACTGCTTCCAGGCCAGACATACTTCCTTGAACATGGCGGGAAACTTACGGACGAGGACCTTACCATTATGAAAGCAAACCGCACTTTCGCCGATGCTCCTGTTCTTCGCAACATCCACACTGAGGTACATCAGCCGGAAACAGCACAGCAGGCGATTCTGAAGTTCAATCGCATGGTTCGAGAATTTGACCAGAACTCGATGCTGTCGCGCGCTGCCACTTGGGGCACAAGACGACGCAGTCTCCCTTCTTCGTCCGTGGTCAATCTTGGATATGAGGAGGAACTTAGCGGAAACTTCCTGAAGAAAATGAGCCTAGGGAAAGATGAGGACCGCCGCCCGAACTTGATCAGCTCGACTATCAGCCGGGTTTCAAGTCTTGTCAAGAGACAGAGCGTCAGCTCAAAAAGATCCCGCCCAAGCATCTCAGAGCGAAACTCAAGCCAAGATCAAAGTCAAGCCTCTGGAGGGCGAAGGGAGAGTAAAGACTCCCTCAAGCCCCCATCACGTACGGACAGTGGAGGAATGAGTATCGCTGGGAAAAGACAACAAGTCCCGAACATCAACACGGCCTTTATCTCCATGGGCGCCAGCGTAGCCTCTATTGGAAGTACGACCCATGCGCGCAACGGCTCCATTAGCACGACGCCCACCGTCACCTCCCCCAAGAGCCCAAACACTTTATTTGTCGGCGGTGTCAGAAGACGGATTAGCCGTGCCAGGAGCGGATCCGAGTTGACAGATCTATGGAAGAAACAGGGCGGCCCTCCTGTTGCCATGCTTGCCAAGACCGCCTCGGATCCAGCTGCTCTAGAGCCGGCGACAGCTCCGGTATCCGTTCCCGCTGCGGTCTCAGTGGGTGATATGGACTCGGAAGACGAGGAAGACGCTGAGGAAGAAAGCTACGAAGATGTCGACGAGAAGCAGGCCGTTGCCAAGTCCATCGATGGCATCGAGCCAACTTTTGAGGGATTCAAGGAGCATATTCTTAGACTGAACCCATTGTTGAGGGACGACAATACATACCTTGCTGATCGTCTGGCTTATCACCAGGTCGCTCGGTACAAGCAACTTCTGGGGCTCAAGGTCAAGCACCTCAACAGCATCGCAGGCCATCGCTGTTCCTCTGGCTCTATGTGTATTGGTCAGGGAGGCCGAGCGACTGCTCTTGAGGGTAAAGGAGACGCACGTCAGAACAAGTCGGCCACATCAGCCAGGTACGATCCGGGGGAAGGGGACCGCACGCCGCTGGAGGATGCACTTACGCAGCAGAGCTTCCCACCCAATATACCCATGCCTCCGACGTCGACATTGCCTGCCGAATTTGAATGTCAGCTTTGTTTCGTGACCAAAAAGTACAAGAAACCTTCAGATTGGACCAAGCATGTGCATGAAGACGTGCAACCATTTAGCTGCACGTTTGGTCCCTGCAAGGAGTCCAAGATTTTCAAACGCAAAGCCGACTGGGTCCGGCACGAGAATGAAGGCCACCGCCATCTGGAATGGTGGACATGTAACGTCGATGAATGCCGGCACAGGTGCTACCGCCGCGACAACTTTCTCCAACACCTTGTCCGGGAGCACAAATTCCCCGAGCCCAAGCATAAGACCAAGAAGGCCATTCAGCGTGCTGGCCGCACGGAGCCCGCCTTGGTCAAGGTTCAGGAGTGTTGGCATAAGGATGAGAATCCAGCTAGCCTCGAAGCCTGCCGCTTCTGCGGGAACAGATTTCTTAACCTCAAGAAATTAACGGTCCACCTAGCCAAGCACATGGAGCAAATTAGTCTACCAGTTCTTCGTCTCGTCGCTCGCAAGGAGCTTGAGACAGACACAATCATCAGCCCTATCCGAGAACCCCCTGTACATTCTTTCCCAGCTCCTGTGCCGGCCTTCTCCCCCAATAATCACAACAACGCTCAAATGGGACATAGCCCACTCCAGCAACCCATGGATACTCATCAGTCGAGCGGAATGGACCGCGGGGTACCCAACTTCCAGCAACCGTCCTTGTTTCCAATGGCGGGAGCCACGCACATCACGGCCCCACAAGCACCTCACCAGCACCCCTTTCAACAACAAGCATTCTACAGTCCAACTGCGCAACAGTACGGGAACAATCACCAGATGTATGCCGCACAGATGGTCCCAGTCACGCATGGGCTTGTACATCCACAGAACTATGGTGGTATGCCCGTGACAACTGGGTACATGGCACCTACCTCCAACCCATATATATCCGTCGCTCCCGACATCGAACCCTTCCCGTCCTTTGTTGGTTTGGGACTTCAAGATGTTGCTGGCCCCAATGAGGCGGGCCAGACTTCGTACAACGCCATGATGGACCCGTCTGGTGCTGGAGCCGAGCATTACACTCCTCATGGCTCCGTATCGCCCTTCTCCCATTCGCCCAACCAAGGGCAAGGGTCATTCTACAGATGATACGATTTGATTGCTTTTTACTTTCCTTTCTCGTTTCACTTCCAACTTCTGGCGATTTCAGGATACCCAAGATATACCATACCTTCAACGATTTTGTCTTGTTCTTTTTGGGTTGACTTGTTTTCTTGAGGATAGAGGCGCAAAGCTAGCCTGTTTGCGAGTCTGCTTTTGATGAGGAGCAGTGTGATCAAGTTGTCAGGTCCAGTGTATCTGTGGCATTGGCGGGTTGTCAGGCTACTGCCATGCGTCGGTGCCAGGACAACTGTTGCCGGATTATGAGGGTTATGGACTTAGGAACAGCTACCTATCATGTGGGATGATCTTCTACTATTACGGCTTGGTACTATCTTGAGCGATGCAATTAGAGCTGGTTACCTCGGATGATCTATGTGCAAGCATGCTAGGCATATACTGGGCAACGAACATGAGGCATGACGTAAGGCGACTTGTAAGCTTGGCATAAGCCGAAAGGGCGGACTCCAGGGAGAGATATGAAACTATCTCGACTGCAGCAGGCGCCGTCCAGTGTGCATTCGAGCACAGCTGCCGTCGCACTCGAACGCTCAAGTGATTGCGCGCACTCAGTTTGGACGGCACTCTGTACAAGGTCGGCCTAGTCACTCTACCGATAAGAGACCTTGTCATTGTTTGCCAGAAGACCTGGTAAACACAACATATGCGAACTACCAAAAGTGCCCGAAGCTGGCACATGCATTCAGGAAGACATGACCAAAAGCAACGGCTCAGAGAAAGAGCATGGGCCTGGGAGCTGAGGGCCGCGGTCAAATGCGGTTTCAGAAATAGCCAGGGGACGCCGAGTCGAGCTTCACGCTAGACCAAATCTGGCAAAGACGCCTTCAGCTCTTGGGACCTGATGGCCAATTATGCGTTATTAGGCCCCCTTTAGGTGCGTTTCAGACGGCCGCCGCTAGGATGCCTCTTTCAACGTCCACTCGGGCCCGAGTCGGGGCGCGTGGCTGTTCGTTGTTTTGTTCGCTTCTGAAAGCGCAGCATTGGCCCAAGTGGGAGGAGGGATAGATGGCATGAGAGCGATTGGGTCATGCATCCTGTGATCCCGGGAATCCCAACACTCTACGAACACCCTATTCCTGACCTTGGAAGACATGGGGATGAGGCTAGACTAGGGGAGGGGCCTGGAAGTAGGCGAAGCTTTTTCCGCCACACGCTGGACATGGACATGCATCCTGGACATGATTAGTTTCATATAACCAGGTTAGGATCCTAGGGATCCGTCCGTGGACCTCTCTTTTTCCCTTCCTTTCTTTCTGTTTTGCGTTTGTTGTCCTGCATCTGCGATCCGCTGCTGCACACTCTAGTATCGAGACTCTTGGGCTAGGTCCCGTTGTCCGTCTCTTCCTTATAAATCTGACAGCTTGCGTCTTTCTTCACGACGACACGCTGCTACTCTCCTTCCTTTCGTTCCAGGTTGATCCTTGGCCCTTTTTGATATTCAGATGTCCTGGGTGACTGTTTTCTGGCTGTAATCACATTCAACACACTCACTTAGACCCAATTCCGCACGGTTTCGATACTCGGATTCGACTTATTACAACGATCATTCTAACGTGTCACTTTCGACGGAACACATTCACTGCCCTGGTCTACGAATGCCCTATCGAGAGGGATCTTAAAGTACAAGAGTCAACCCAGACAACAGGTTACGGCATCTAGATCTGGGCTCGGTAGAAAAGGTGGAATCGAACATCACTTACAACATCGACGACTTACTCTTCTTTTTCGAGTTATTCACATCTTGAGGACTTCGGAAATCGCAGGCCACCATGTTGACAAGGGCGTTTCTAGCGGCCGCCGTTCTGGCGACAGCCGCAGCCGGCGAAGACATTCTAGTGACCTCGGGCTTCAGCACCTGCAACCAAAACAGCTCCGTGACTGTCCAACGCGCCAACATCAAGTACAACAACGACAACAAGACAGTAACCTTCGACGTGGCTGGCACAAGCACCCGTGTTCAGAATGTCACGGCCATGCTGAACGTCACCGCCTACGGACAACAAGTATACTCCAACTCCTTCGACCCATGCTCACCCGGTACCTTTGTGGAACAGCTATGCCCCGTTCCCGCGGGCACCTTTGCGGCGAAGGGGGTTCAGGAGATTCCGAAGCAGTATGCGGATCTGGTACCTGCTATTGCGTTTCAGGTTCCGGACATTGCGGCCATGGCTACCCTGCAGCTGATGGCCAAGGATGGAGGAGAAAGGGTAGCCTGTGTCCAGTCCACCGTCACAAACGGGAAGACTGCTGCAGTACCGGCGGTGTCCTATGTCGCGGCTGGTGTAGCTGGTGTCGCACTTGTCGCGGCGGGCGTGTCGGCGGTTGGAGCTGCTGTTGCGGGAGGCAGTGCTGCAGCAGCCGGGAGTGCGGCTTCAGGCGGTGGTTTTGGAACTATCAGTCCCTCCTTCACAGAAGTCTTTGGTTGGTTCCAGGGTATGGCGATGAACGGCATGTTATCCGTCGCTTATCCACAGGTTTACCGGAGCTTCGCAAAGAACTTCGGCTTCTCGACGGGGCTGGTGCCGTGGACGAGCTTGCAGACGAGTATTGATGGGTTTCGGAACATGACGGGGGGGAACTTGACGGTCGACAGTGTTCAAGTTTTGCATAACGCTACGCTGGTGTTTGACGATGCTTCGTCGAACGATGTTGGGGGTAGCAACAGCTCGACGGTTAAGATCAGGAGGGCATTTGACACTTTCCTTCATCTGTCTAGACGGCAGATCGAGATCGGTGTGAACGGAACGGGAGCAGACAGTGCCGACGGCGCCACCTCCAACCCCGAGAGCACAACACAGTCCATCCGCCTAGCAGTCCATGGAATCCAGGCGTACGTCAACGAGCTCAGCATTCCGTCTGCCAACACCTTCATGACGGTCCTCCTCATCGTGGCCATCATCATCGCCGCCTTGACCGTCGGCATCCTGCTGATCAAGGTCATTCTCGAATTCTGGGCTCTGTTCGGATCGTTCCCCAAATCGCTCTCTGGATTCCGCAAGCATTACTGGGGCTCCATCGCCCGCGCCATCACCTCCCTCATCCTCGTCCTCTACGGCATCTGGGTCCTCTACTGCATCTTCCAATTCACCCACGGTGACTCCTGGGCGGCCAAGACGCTCGCCGGCGTCACGCTGTTTCTCTTCACGGGAGTCCTCGCCTTCTTCAGCTTCAAGATCTGGTGGACGGCCAGGAAGTTGAGGCTGGAGGAGGGTGACGCCAGTGGGTTGTACAAGGACAAGGATATCTGGGTGAAATACTCGCTCTTCTACGAGAGTTACCGCAAGGATTACTGGTGGATCTTTGTGCCCACAATTGTCTACATGTTTGCCAAGGGGTGTACGATCGCCGCTATGGACGGCCATGGCATGACGCAGACGATCGCGCAGCTTGTCATCGAGGCGGTGATGTTGATCTTGCTGCTTTGGAGTAGGCCGTATGAGAGGAAGAGCGGGAATGTGATCAACATCATCATTCAGACGGTGCGGGTCTTGTCCGTGGTCTGTATCCTGGTGTTTGTGGAGGAGTTCGGCATCGCGCAGACGACGCAGACGGTCACGGGCGTTGTGTTGATCGCGGTGCAGTCTGCGTTGACGGGTATTCTGGCGATCTTGATCGTGTGGAATGCCATCCTTGCTTGCGTGAAGGAGAACCCGCATCGGAAGAGGAGAAAGGAGATGGGTAAGTCCATTGACCCCTGCGATCTCTCCCTATTGAGCGTAAGAACTAACCAAAGACCAGAACAAGCCAAACTCCGAGATACACTCACGCCTCTAGACGCCCGCAACTCTCTCCTCCGCGACCATAAACCCTCCGAGTCGACATCCTCAACGGACACCTTCTCCATCGGCAAGACGGGCGACAGCTTCGTAACGGAGAAGGCTACGCAGGATCCAGAGCGTTACGCTGGGAATACCAAGCCCACGCCTGCACCCGGTCTTGCTGTCAACAACGGTCCCTCATTCCGGGCGCTCACTCCTGTGTCGTCGCTGCCCACGGATACCCTCATTGCCAACGCTGCCCCCATAGGTAGTTCGGATCCCTTAGGCGGGAGACAGCCTACTTTGCCGGATCTCGGAATGCGACAACCTACGGTGCCAAATGCTGGTATGCGACAACCTACGGTACCAAACGTCACTCGTCCAGGCGCCATGCAACCCACCACTGGATATCGGCAGGGGCCGTATGGGCCACCGCAACAGGCAGCTGGGTATGGTCAGGGTCCGTACGGGCGTCCAGCACCTGGAGCCGGATATGGCGGCTATGGTGGCTACAGAGGGCCATCGCGAGGTGGTTACTAGGAGGTTTCTCGAAAGGGAGGTAAGATAGGAGGTTCGGTACAAGCGCTGATTTGTTCATACACTATTTCTGTTTCTCTGCATATATATGCTGATACTTTCTTTTTTTTGTATACTGCACGACTGATGGTGTGATGAAGAGTGAGGAGGGTGGAAGATGTCAAGAGGGCAAAGATACCATGGGGTGAAGTGTTTATACATAGTCATCCCGTTGAAGATGGATCGTAACATTATATCATTAGCCTGCCATGTGCTTCCAATGGTTATTTCCTACGTGAAATTTGATCCTCCTTAACGAGAGCAACTTGAAATCATAAAAGTGGTGTTGACGGGTCTATCTCACATTACATGCGCTTGATGGATTGTGGTTTATTATGTATATGGGTAGCACTATAGGGTAACTACAGTTGCTGGAAACAGCGACGGTGACACCAAGTCATATAAGTAGCTACCATCCAAATAAAGCTACTAACACAAGTATGCTATGTTATCGAGTGAGTTGTATCCGTGTGTAAGATATTCTTACCCCCTTCAAGTTCTGAAAGTTACCGACAGGTCGAACTCCGAAAGTCTAAAACATCCCTGGAAAAAGGAGGTGCTTATGTGCAGCTGTTAGTGTTTTAGCAGCGATACGGGCGCCAGCACTAACAGCCGGGCCGGCTCCATTTGCATGCAGGTTTGGTCGATCCAGGGGTAAGTGTTACAGCTTGCCCCCTTACCCACTTACCATCACCAGCCAACACTACCACCTACGGCCACAGAACATACGCGGGTCCGCTGGTAACAGATTACGCCTGTCTGATCTGCGCTTTCAGATACCTTTACCGCTCCATGTCGTCGGACCCTCGATGGGGCAACAATGCACTTCTCCCTTCCAAGCCTAAGGGATAGCCGGTCCTGTTACATTAGCCTACAATATGCTTATATTTACCGGGGTGAAGAATCCTCATGCCCTTGTCACGGATCCAGACCGCCGGTGTCACGGCTCCATTGAGAATCTCGCAGTAAGATTGACTCTCATATATATGTGATCCTGCAGGCCTCACGGGGCTCCTGTCTTGCTCACTCATCTACTGCCGACCAAATTCGTGTGTTGCTTGTTCGGGTCTCTCCTTCTTCTTTCAGTACGTTTCTTCAACCAGACTGCAGGTCAGTCAGTAGTGATATCTTTAATAAATCAGCTTTTGGGTCTGGTACCTTTCCACTTCTACCTCTTTTGCAGTTTTCTTATTACTGCGATATCAAACCAAGATGCATCTCCCAACAAGCACCGTGCTCACGACCCTCCTAGCTGTCTCGGTCTGTACGGCTATTCAGGATGCGAACCCCGTAGCGCGCTTCAGAGCAGTGGAGCGAGGCACGCTTACACTAAGCGGTGCTCAACCCCAAGGGACTTCGAATGGACATGGAGGGAAGAGGGATATATCCAAATCGACAGCAGTGGAAGCAGCCAGTGTGACGAGCAGTGGGAGTAAGTCAGCAGAGACCTCCAACGGCCGTGGAGGTAGCAAGGCAGATGGCACTACAGATAGCGCAAGAAATAATGTTCTCCTGCCGCTCCCTGGGTTAGATGCTAGGTCTGGAGAGACGAGTTTGTTGCCGCTTCCGAATGCTGGACTGCAGGTATGTTGGTTACGTGACTTCACAGCGCAAGATTCTCTCGACTAACAAATATGACCAGTCGAGCACGGCAGTAGAGATGGCAACGTCGACCACGCTCGAGGCCTCTATCGTTACTAGTGTAGCCGAAAGCACGACGTCTGCCATAGACTCCACCTCAACACCATCCGTGACCGAGGCGTCCGCTACCCCAGTTACTACTTCAGTCGCCTCCTTCGGCATCATCCCTGCCGAAGCCGTGGGTGCTGCAAGTACCGAAGCCGTTTCAGAAGCGTCCACGACTGCCAGCGATGACTCGTTAACAACATCAAACTCCCTCCCAACCTTCGGCCCCTTACCCTCTGGAGCTCAAACCACCCCGACAACATCTGGCCTTTCGCCCCTGACCTCCTCCGCGGAAACCTCCGCCATCAACCCAACAGCAACCAAGACCTCAGCATCCCTCCCGAAACCAACCACAACCCCCGCCGGCGTCTTCTTCTCCAACTCCACAACAAACTCAAACTCCAGCTCCTCAGCCCTCCTCCCCAACGGCTCCGGCTCCTCCATCACGCCCACGAAAACAGACACCCTCATCAGCGCCGGCGAGACCCTCGAAACAGCGACAGGCACCCCCTCACCCTTCGCGGGACAAGATGGACTACCCACCACGTTGATCACGGCGACTGGTGGTGGAGGACTTCCTCTGACGGGGACGGGGACCGGGTTTTCGAAGGCGGCGGCGGCGGTGGCCAGTGCGACTGGTGGAGTGGGAGGAGGGAATGGCTCTGCCTCTGCGGTGGGGGTGAACTCTGCTCCTGAGATCAGGGTTGGGATGGGGGCGTTGAGTGTGGTGGTGGGGTGTGTTGGGGTTGTGGTTTTGTTGGGTTTGTAGGGTAGTTTGAGAGGAGATAGGTGACGGGATGGGAGGAGATGTATGGTTTGATGTTCAAGATATAAATTGCTGCCACGAGACAGGGTATTCCGTGGTGGCCATGGACTCATAGGTCAAAGCAATAGGATACCTTGCCGCGATCAGATACATGAGTTTACACATGGTGCTACCTGATCATACATGAGCAAGCACGCTGACAATCTGCAGCACATTCTCGGCACAGGGCGTATCTCGCACACTATTAGAGACCATGTTTTAAGAAGAACATACCATATCGGCTGCCATCAGAAATTCAGCCGCTATCTGGCGGTAATTCCATCCGGTCCATCCTCTCTACAAACGAACTATCTCCGTTGCCTTGACATGGCGATGAAAAAAACTTACTCATACATGTACCAAACACATTTCCCTTTTCCTCGAGCTAACGCCCTGTAAATCCTTAACAAGCTCGACTCCAACTGATCTCGCAAGAGCTCTCTATACCAAAGATCTGCAACGGCTTCCTAAAACTTTGTCTGTAGATACTCAGCCAGCAGAAGATCAAACTCCTAAATGCCTCCCTCGCCAGGAGTATTGACCGCAGAGTTGGGATCGTGGAACGCCTCGCCGAATGCTGAGTCCTCCACGTCCATACCAAGGTCCAGTCCGTCATCGCCGAGTTGGCCACCGGTGGCATCGATGCTAGGTGGATCATACCCAGCCAAGGCCTCGCCAGCAGTATCCAAGTCACCGAGTGAGCTGAAATCGTTTTGGTCAAATCCTGGTGTGGGTGCCGCAGAAGCTGGCTTGCTGGTTGGTGCAGCAGACTGCTGGGGATTGATAGACGATGCTGCGGTTTCCCCGGTGCTGTTCACGGTAGGGTTGGCCGTGCTTGAGCCTTGTGCAGGTGCACCCGCGTCTTCCATGTCGACATCCCCAGCTCCCGTGCTCGTGTTAGCTGTTGTTTGTCCAGCTGGAGCCGGATGGGGCGAGGGAGCACCCATGTTGACTGGTGTTCCGGCATTGGATTGCATGGCCGACAGCTGCGGTTGTGGGGTTGGGAAGTTAACAGGTGTCGATGCGGACGAGAAGCCTGAATGCATCTGGTCGAGGAGCCCGGCGGCAGTTCCGCCGCCGTCCATTTCTGAGTCACCCACTATGAGTCCACTTTGCTGGGACCCGGCCTGAGAAGCGTGACGAGACATGTTGGTCGAAGTAGGAGCCACGCCGCCACCAGCACCGTTGTGAGTTTGGATGGCCGGCTCAGGCATCGAGTCCAGATATCCTCCAGCCTGGACACGATGCACCATCGACACCACCCTGGCATGCTTGCCCAGCGCCTCATCGACGTCCCTCACCACGTCATCCACGCTTCTATCCTGCTTTGGCGCTCCACCGTTGGCACCGTCATCTCCAGACTCGGGATGCTCGCCCTCGAGCCGCCATACCTCGGATCCTGGCTCACGGATGGTGCAAAGTTCGTCTATCGCTTTGGTCAACTTCGCGTTGCGGCGGAACCGGGCCATAACCTTCTCATGCTCGGCCTTCATGTTGTCCATTTCAGCACGAGCGGCGTCAACATGCTCGGTAACTCGCCTGCGGAACTCCTCAGCCAGTTTTGGATCGAGGTGACCAGTGTAGGGATTCTGGGGTGGCTGTTCAGCCGCATTGGCACCTTGCGCCTCAAAGATTCCGTCTGTCAGAGGAGCTAATTGCCCTTTCAATCCCAAGCCTAGATCAGCCACACCAATCCGACCTATTGGGTATGGTGAGACAAGAACTTCACGCATCATCTCGTAGTTTGTCTGATACCGAGCCATACTCACATCACGAGGGGTAATGTGATCGAACATGTCCCCTCGCGTTGTATCCTCATCGTCGTCAAAGGCGAGTTCTGGGGGCGGGATCGAGGGCTGAACCACCGGGCCTTGAGGTGGGACTGGAAAGCCTCCACGTCGTTTGGGATTTGGCCCTGCGCCTGGGTGACCTGCAGGCGGATATGCCATGGTTGGCGGGAGGTTACGAACATTGGCAGGCGGCGCGTACATTGGATTGCCCCGTCCAGGAAAGGGTATTTGTGGCCAGTTAACGCGATCCGACAACATAAACTCCTTCCTGGCTATCTGACCCATCTGGAGCAACTGACGGCGAACCTGAACCATCTGCTGCAGTTGAGGTGTCACTTGAACCGCGCTCGTGGGAATCTGGTCGACTTTGTCGGCTGGCCCGTAGTGCACGATCCACAAGCTCGGGTCAGGGGGAGGGTTCGGGGCAGCACCATGCATAGCAACCAGCCGGCAGCGGCGTCTGCTATGCATGACAACCTGGTCGCCTGGACGGAAGCCCATTTTGTTATAATAGACTTCGAGCACCTGTCCCATGCATGAATATTAGCAATCGCGTCCCAAATTCGTCAGCTAAGGCGCTTGTCAGACATACCGCGCCGCCACCGGCGTCCTGCCTCATGACCTGATCTGGGTAGGGCCAAATGTAGCCGTCGCTCGCGAAATGATCTCCGAGTCGGTTCATGGGCTGCCATGTAAGATAGATCTGGCCATCTGGTGGTGTCTCAAGGTACGTCCAGTAAAAGGGAGCAACATCGCGAGCAATCTTCTGGGCGTTCTGGAGCCATTTCTTGAGTTCATCTGTACCGACTCTGGCCATAACAGGATAGCGATGGGTCGAGACGAGATGGATGTGCGGCAACTGGGGTGAACGTATCATTGTTAGCCAATCCTGTCCCACTTATTGAAGGCAACGAGAATTCAGAGGTGAATGCCTACAAGTTCTCCATTGATGCCCGAGCTTGGGTCAGGAGGTACTGCGTGTTGTGCCATCGTAGCTGTTCGTAGTTGACGCGAGCGAGCCTCGTTCACCAATGGTTTGATGCTATCGCCGATATGGCTTAAGCAAGGTCTTGACAGTTATCAGGCACGAGGCAGATGCGCTGAATGATAGAACTGGATACTGTCCGCAATGCCCGTCCCGAGTAGTGTCGCAATGAAAGGCAACAATCGCGGTTTACTTGGAAATGGTGTACAGCAGACGCGAATCGAGGGACCCACCTTGTGAAAGCAGCATCTGCAGGGGAGCGGTATTTGAGTATCTTGCCTGACTAAGCACGAGACTCTCTGGCACATGCCTCATTCCAGTCGAGGTGACGATTTACAGAACAGATACAGCAGACACTTCAACACCAAGGCTGACGCCTGCCTTGCAACGCGTACGCACACCCTAGGTGAGCAATTATGATATAGACAGTTATGCCACCACCATCCAGATATGCAACCTATTCTACACGAGCTAAAGAAAAATATGTGAAACGAATGTCGCACCATGTTCTACGCCAAGATCAGTCATGCCATCATAAAAGGGAATATATGGTGTTGGTGTGTTTCCGTCACAAGGAAAATCGACCCGAGGGTCCATGTCTTCCAGGACCCGTCTTCTGCTTCGATCGGAGGTTCACGACCATCTCCAATTCGCGGAGCATACCTCTGTTGGCATCTGCCTTCTCTCTGGCTTCCGCCCTCTGTTCGCGGTCTTCCTTCATCTTCGTCAGGCGCTCTTCCCTTGTTAAGAGACTGCGTGGTCGAGAGGGAAGCGCAACGGCTTCGTATACCTCTTCGTGTTCTGCCGCATCAGCAGAACTTGTAGAGCTTGGCGCCGGTGAAACACCGGTCAATGCCTTGAGGGCCTCTAACGGCCCACTTTCTTCGACGGTGGTGAGACCACTGAGGGATATGGTTGGCGAGAGAAGCATAGTGCTCATGGAGGAGAGTCGCTTCTCGTTGCGGTCGATACCCGAAGCTAGGGCGGCTCTCCCTTCCTCCCATGCTTGAGTAAGCGTCCTGAGATCTTGCCCGATGGACTCATACTGTGCCATCAGGTCCTGTCCCAGACCTGACACGTCTTCTGCCTCGTTCAAGGCCTTGTCTGACTCCTCTCGTAAAAGCGCCATCTTCGCTTGTAAACCCCGGATACCCGAAGATAAGGAGTCCAGCTTCCTGAGCTGTGATCTCCACCTTTCCCTCCCTGGTGAGAGCGGCGTCTTGGACTGGGCAATAGTGGGAAAGGATTCTTGTTCAGCCAAGACCGCCTTGAGCTTTTCATATGACTCCCCGGTAATCTCATTGAGTTGGCGCAATCCTTCCACGACTGTGGACCATCGCGAATAGTCTGACTCATCACCGTTGGCCTCCAAAGCCAACAGCGCACAGAGAAATAGTTTCCGGATGGTATGAAATCGCGCGGCCGCAATTTTCAGTGTCCGCAGCGATTCTGAGTCTTCAAATTCGGTCTCAGTGAAGCCTTGAAGGGCGTCTGCTATGTCAAAGTCGCTGATGTCGTATATGTCGTAATACTTCTCCAGGTCCAGCGGCTCCGAAAAGGCTTTCACGTCTGAGACAACCTGATCGTATGTACGAATCAGTTCCGCAAATTGGGCCTTTAACACTTTGCGAAGTCGAATGCATCGGCGTGTCTGAGTCCTGTCCTCTATCCGACTGATAGGAGGAAGTGGAGCACTTCTGAGACAATGTTAGGCCCGCGGCACCGAGACATGGCGTGAATAAGTGAGACTTACATCATATACCCGCGCGACACAAGCTCGACTTCTTGTATCAGGGCCGCTGCTGCGCTGGAAACACTGTCGAAGTCCTGCGACTTGGACACGAACGTGGCAACCTCGCTTACCGCCTCCTCGCGCAGATACCGCAGCCACTGTTGCTTTATGTACGCATGGGACAAAACTGCTGCTATTGCAAGCAGCCCGATCGTAACCACAACCCTCTTCCTTGTCAAGTGTGCATATCCTCCGGAGTACACCCAGCTCACAAGCCAGGCGAATATAAGGGTTCCCGATGCAGTCAGGATCAGTCCTGTCGTTGTTGGGTTGTGCACCGTATGCGGGCCGTGAAGCGTTTCGCTCTGTTGACTCAAGAGGTGTTGCTGGCCGAATATCGAGTGACCACTGAGGAGTTGTGAGGCGACGATGGTATATCGAAATTGTTCGAGAAACTTAGTGTTGTCTGCACGGTCGATCGTGGATGCTACTGCTTTCTGTACGAGCACACAAGTCAGCTCAGATGCGACCAGAAGCTTGGGAGACTAGAACGCACCGCATATTTGTGGTGAAGAGAGCTTATCCGAGTACTGCGCGGAGTTTCGAGTTGTAAACTGTTTGGACCCCGATCACGAAACCGTTTCCTGACCATGGGGCGGCCGACTGGTGCAAAGGTCGGACTCGAAGGTGGTGACTCGCTGTGAGAACTGCCACTTTGAGCCGGCGTGCCCCATTGTTCGTGCTCGCCCTCACCTTCAACTGCCATCGCATGCACCCGTTAGCTTAGATGTCAACAAACAAAAGTAGAGGAGTACTGGGCGCAGGGCGACATACCTTTCAAGTAGTCGGCAAGAGGCGTATGGTCATAAACAATGGGCTCCATGATGTAGATTGGCTTGTTGTACGGCGTGGAACATGGCCGTCCCAGAAACCGAGGGCGTGTGTTCACCTAACAATGAGGAGGACCGAACTGCGCCGACTCGGTAAGGGTGACAAGGGTGAGCACAAGAACAATCATAAAGACAGAAACATCGCCAGGTAAGTTGATTCTTGGCGTATGGGAAAGGAGAGAAAGTTCGTCTCTCAAGCGTTGTGCATATCAATTGCAAGCTTCAGCTAATCTCCAGATGAAGCCACCCAACGAAGACATACGTGCCCGAATCGGGGGTTCATCCCAAAATAAGGAAGCTCTGTAGATTGCGATACGGACGAGACTGGGGTGGGCGTTTAATTCCAACCGAGACTAAGACCGAACAGGGAATCGCGAAGAGATGACGATGGGGAAAGTGGGAGCTGGGCTGTCCACAAACAAACAGTGCACGGAGCAGGTCTTGTGGGCTAGTACAGTCGGTAGAGGCAGTCTGCAATCAAAACGTCACCGTGGACAATTCATGCTTGATCTTTGAGCACCAAAAGTGTCATTGTTGTAGTTGTATTGGCTATCACAAGTGACAGGTTGTGTCATGGGCACTGTCGAAGTCGAGCATTACTGGTGAACCACAGAAGCTTGAAGGTGTCTGTCTGCAGCGTCATCAAATGCCAGTTGTTGACACGTGATCTTCGTTTCAGCGTCCCTGGTGGCAGGGGTAGCTGCTTCCAGTCCGCTAAACGCACTGTGGGGACCTGCCCCGGATCGTCATTTGTGGCATTGAGCCTCATTGAAGCTGGAAACCACACGCAACTGTCAGCTACAGTTCCAGTCTTCATATCCGCCAAGATGACTACAGAAAAGGACTTCCAGATATCTCCTATTGTGCCAGAGGCGATAGCACATAACTCCAAGGTAGGGACGGTGCACAGGGTGGTTCTGTTTCGCTGGACATATGGCCGCAGTTTGTTCACAGTTAAACGGTATGCTAACAGCTTCGCGCCACGCAGACACTCTTCAACTACCAATCCCTCACCGCCTCCATCTTCGGAGTTGGAGCCGGTATTCTTGGACTGGAGTCCTACATCGGCTTCCTTTTCTACCTGATATGCTCCATCGTGGCCGCCCTCTTCTTTTACACCTTGCGCGTCGCACCGTCGTCGATAGCATCGGGCAAAGCGCCGTTCGATACGAGCAGATACTTTAGAGGGGCGTTGGAGTTTTGGACTGGTGGGTTAACGGGAGGACTTGCTGGATTCATTCTCACTTGGACGTTATTCTACGGCCTGGTACGGGCTTGATGTGTGGGGGTTTGGACGGCATTAGCCAAGGCGTTGGCGTTCGGATTTTCGGCAAATATCACTGCGACAAGTATACCGGGAATGGTCTGAGCGTGAGATACCAACACGGTTGCTCGCCTCTTATCTAGTTCGTGCTATGAAGAAAGCTATATGACCAACCAAGACAAAATACTGCCAAACCATCAACGTCCAATGCTTACATCACTCGAAGATCTCAACAACGCTTCCTACCTGACAATCAAGGCCAGCTCCCGCCAATACCACGACCCGGGACCCCAGTTCTAGCCACTCTCGATTGGTTAATAGCTCAAACTGGACTTCAACCTCGGCTTGGGCAGGCTCTTGTCCTCCGTTATTGACGACCTCAAGCGCGTGATTGAAAACATCATCGATTTCGTGGGCGTCAGGAGTACGGGTCATGCGCTTTTGTGAGATGCGGACCACGCGAGCAGCAGCTCGGACACTGGCCACATAGACTGTGACGGGAACTCCGACAGTAAAAGCAGTACGATCAGCGTGAGGAAAAGACGCCGTAACGCCGCTGGCAGCTTGGAGAGACAGCCCGGTTTCGACCATGTGTTTGCTAGGGATGGCTAGAACCATCCCCTTGCGCAGCTTCGGCAAAGAAGGAGGTTTCAGCTCGAAGATGCTGTCGACAGGCTCTTCCTTTAGAGGATCCAGTACAATGCCGATTGACCCTACCTGTCCAGCATCTAATGTCTGAACAGGCAAGCGCAAATTGCGGATGCTAACGATGGTCGCATGATACCACTCCCCCTTGATAGCCGATGCAGGAACAGCATTCCTCATAGCAATACGGCCAAGCTCGGTAGAAGAAGGATGCGAAACTGACAAGCCATAATTGCCCGGTGATGGCCTTTCCTCGGGAGTGCTTCCGCGCACATCGTCCTCTTCGGAAGGAAAGGGGCCAACTAGTGCCTTATCTCCAATGGACAGGCTGCCAAACCGCAGATATCCGGCCACGACTGTGCCAAGATCCTCATCATCTTCACTGCGTCGCATAGA
The DNA here is from genome assembly GCA_003635345.1 of Coniochaeta pulveracea. NCBI lineage: Eukaryota > Fungi > Ascomycota > Sordariomycetes > Coniochaetales > Coniochaetaceae > Coniochaeta > Coniochaeta pulveracea. The sequence continues at coordinate 159,131 of QVQW01000016.1, read as the reverse complement.
TGCCAACGATGCTGGCAGGCTGAACAGGTCTGTGATATGGAACAAGCAGGCCGGTTGCTCAGGGTTTAGTGCGGGGCCTGTATAATCGTGGGAGGTTGGGGTCGGCGGAAGAGGCAGGCTCTCCATGAGAGCATGAATAACACCAATACCTTTCCCAGTAACGGCGCTGCTCAACACTATTGGAACAATCTTCTGCAGACTCTCCGCTCCTTGTATCTCATCAACGACCCTGCTCACTGACGCAACATCCTTCGGAGGAACCTCTGTCAGGTGCTCGTTATTCTCTTGATCCGAATTCACGATCCTCGGCACGCGGCCTGCTGCTTTGACACTCGACAGGATTTTGCCCCCTACGATCCGTTGTATACTGGCTTTCGACGCCAAATCCATCTTGGTGACAATGATGACAAGAGGCAGGTCGAGCTTCAAGCACAAATCAATGTGTGCTTGCGCAAGATCAGTGGTTAGTTCTGAAGGATCAAAAGTAGGATCGGACTCGGCAGGCGGATTGCTCTCGTTGCCCGCAATGCATAGGATTGTCCAATGCGGCGCCCAACCTACTATCCCTCTGAGTATGGTGCGGCGATACCGAGGGTGACCGGCTGAGTCCAATATGAAGACAAGCCTGCCATCCTTAGTGAAATCATGTATATCAAGCCAAGACTCGATTGCTCCATGCGAGTAGTTGTAGATCTTGTTCTGGTGGTAGCCGATGAGCTCCTGAGCAACGGATGAGGTGACACCGGACTTCAACTCGTGGCGATGTTTCAGCTGACTCAACCGGCTTCTGCCATTTCCATTGTCCAGGAGTCCAGTGGATAGGGTGCCCAAGAGTGTGGACTTGCCACATGTGGTTGGTCCCGTGACAGTCAGGCGCAGTTGATTCTGAGTCATGGCTCCTTGCTTAAGCGACGGTTCGCAGGATGAGCGTTGAGAACCCTGGGCGTCCCGGCGACGTAGTTCAGGTGTTACCAGTGCCTCAGCAACCCACAGCTCTTCTCGGTGGATGAAGCCGCTAGTAGATGCTTGTCCCGAAGAGTCTGTTGCTCCAGGCTCTTCCGCCCACTGGCAGTCTCCGACCATGACCTTGCGCAAAACTTCAGTCTTGCATCCAAGACTAGCAGCCATGACTCTAAGGGTTCTGAGACTTTCTTCCAGTTCCTCTACCGTCAGACCAACCAGGGTTCCATCATCGTCGACCCCAATCTCATACAACGCGCCTCTGGAATCCTGCAGACCTGGCACCAACTCGGCCAACTCCGGTACTCCATTGACGTCTAACTTCTCCAGGGGTAGTCGAGGAACCACGAGCTTTCCTGCAGTTGAGGCAGCATGATACGGGCAGGTTTGCTGTAATCGCCACAGGAGTTGAGTCGTCAGATGTTCAAGACGGGCTTGGCGAGTCTGGTTGGAGGGGCTCGGAGGGATCCATGTGTTGGATACTAGTTTCGCTGCTTTGGACTCTGGGGGTACCTGTGACTGAGAGGAAGTGCTCATAGACTGATAGGTTCTTCTTGGACGAAGCAGCAAGTGTTGTTTATACTCTGTCGGACCCTCTTGCGGTTCAGGGTCCAATTTCGTGACGCCGTAGTCAGAAAGCAATCCAGAATGTAAGGTCTTGCCGCTGTCCTTTGGGTGAGGCCACGGAGACGACACCCGCGGCGGATTGGACTCGTACGTAAACACTGACATATCGAGACCCTAGCACAGCTGCCTTCAGAGATACTAATTGGATGTATAGGAAAGAAGGTCCGGACTCCCTTTCAGTGTTGTTCGTCGTCAGTCAAGTAGATATTCTGTACCATAAAAGATCACAAATGACATATATTGCATTACGCGCAAGACGGTTATGAGAGGTGTGGTGTAGGTTGTATATTCGTAGTATCATTGTGACAAGCGAGTAGATGCCAATAACTTGACAGCAGAGTTGGTTCAGTGAGAGTCTCGACAACAACTTAGTGAGGAAGCGTCATTTTGAATAAGCCAGCTTGGTGTTGGGATATCTGATAGAAACGAAGACTCATTCTAGTTGGTGGTTTGTGACACACTGCGTTTGTGCCTGATGAGGAAGGCGTAACACTGATCTAAATAGGCTTAGCTAGACTAACAACTCTGTCTCAAGTACGTAAGCAGAAACTACTACCTGCGCCGATATTGTTTGCTCGAGGGTATCGGTACCTTCTTTAGCTCCACTGTTCCGCTCCACCCGATTTCAGCACTTGCGACACTGCTGGGGCTGGGCTTTCGTTGACCGGATCAATAGCAGTCAACCACCAGTTGTATATTCAGTCTCCTATCGACGTAAGCCGGTCACGAACACCTATATTTAGCAACTGGAACGCAAGTCGAAGAAGCCTGAGTTTGGCATAATGGGCAACTACCGCAAGAAAAGGTCCCAGCAGGAAGCGACCCAAGATGTTTTCGAGAAGGAAACCGGCGTTAGATCGGCCAACGCACAGCTGGAGTTGCTCAGTGTCTCAACCATGTCCCTCAAACAAAAGCGCACGTTATGTGGCCTGCCGTCACCATGGCAGCGTGGCAGAGGCCGTAAGAAGGTACGCAACTCCCTGACACAATGCAGCAATTGCAATGAGCCCTTCAGGTTCCCCTACCCCACATAATGGAGTCAGATCAGCAGTAGCCGTCCGGGGCTGAGCGGCTCTAGAGGCACGCTTGCACATGCGCTTGTACGGAAGTATCAGTACAAAGCATCCCATCTCGCCTGCCACGACAGCGCCAAGAGCTGCAAAGGTCGGGGGTATGACGGCCGAAATCTCATGTCAGCCCCTCATCGTTCGGGATGGCCTGCTTGGGTTGCGCCCATCTCGAAACACTGGCAAGACACTGTGCATCAACCGCCCCCTTTCCCTATTTCCCGTATAAAGTCCTGTTCTTTCCTGTACAAGTCCTGTCTTATCAGCTCACGAGCCACATTTCGACGACCCCAATCTAGCCATCTTTTGTACTGAATTGTTTGTATACAGCGTTGGGCCATGAAGAAATTTGGATTCGGAAGAAAGGAGAAGTCGGAGAAGGACGATGGCGACAGCAACCGATCAGGCTTGTTCGGCCGGAAGAAGCCTACCTCAAGCCAGGATGAAAATCCATATGCTCAGCAACCTGCCGAAGATCCCTACGCACGAATAACCCCCTATTCGCAAGCGAAACCAACTCCTGCCGTCGGTCCACGTGGTACTCCCGCCGGTCTCCCTAGTGGCCCGTCTCCGTCCAATGTATATGGCAAGCCTCCTCCATACTCCGAACAGGCTCAAGAGAAGAGCGGCTACCAACCGCAAAGATATGGAGCATCTGGAGGTTATGGGAGCAACCGATACGATGTTGGGCCATCAACATCTGGTGCAAATCGTGCAGGTCTATCCCCTGCACCCTCCTTTGGTGGCGGAAGGGTTCCCGCACGAGGTCCCGGAGGCTATGGAGGTCTTGGGCCAGCTGAAGACGACCACAACAAGGACGAGCTCCTCTCTGGAGCTACAGGAAAGTATGTCGGGCAGGGCACCGCTGCGCCGTCCCAGACATCTGAAGGTCCCGGTTACGGTCTAAGTGGAACAGAGAAGAAGACTGGAGACAACAACTCCTGGGGTGGCTATGGTGAACCGCATGAGATGACAGAAGAAGAACTGCAGCAACAAGAATATCGAGACATCAAAAAGAAGATCCAGGGAATTCGAGATGACACAGCCAGCAGTACAGATCGATCTGTTCAACTCCTGGACAGCATGCTAGACACGGCTTCGGGTACGGCCATGCGCTTAAAAGAGCAGGGCGAGATGCTGCACAACACCAACCGAAACCTTGACATGGCGGCGAGTCAGAGTCGCGTGGCCAACGAAAAGATTGACGAGCTGAAGACACTTAATCGAAGCATGTTTGCCATCCGTGTGGGAAACCCATTGACCAAAAGCAAGCGAGAACAGGAGAGTCTGGACAGCCACATGAGAATCTATCAAGCTGAGAAACTGCAGGCCGAGCAATCTGGTTCTGTCAAGTACAAAGACAATCAACATTGGGATACCCATGTCAGGAACACGAATCGTCTTGGTTCGCGTGGACCAATTGCCCCAAAGGTCAATCCAGAAAGATCCAAGTACATGCTGGAAGATGATAGCGACGAAGAAGGCAAGGCGGAGGCTGAGATGGCCGAGGCCAAAATTGACGCCAACCTTGATAGAATGGCGCATGGTATGAGGGTCTTGAAGTCGATTGCAGTTGAACAGGGAGAGTTAGCCAGTCGACAGAATGACCTTATCGACGAGATCGGTCAGAAGGTAAGCTGGCTCTGCTTAACAATCCGGATACATACAGCTTCACTAACACGTTCACAGAGCGATACTGTCAACGATCGTCTTGAGATTGGCAAGTACAGGATGGCAAAGATCCGATGAGGAGGCAATTGTTTTGTGGTCTGAGAGTCGTGTGCGCTGGAGGTGACACTGCTGGGTGCTCCCCGTTGTAGAAGTTTGTATGCATGGGCACGGCGTTTTCCAGAAGGATGTTTGTTGTTTAGTAGACCCTTGTCATTGTGTTGTCCAATTTGCGGCTCTGACTCCGAAGACTTACGAGTTGCTCAATCAATTTCTGCTTGCTCCGTCCTGTGTGAATCACATATTTCCCTCCACATATGTGCAAGTGAACATCTTCTCTGACTTCGCGGCTCCCAGTAATTCACGGAAGTTACAGCAGGTGTAATTTTTGATTGGTCATGAGGTGATGTGGGGCGGATTCATAAAACCCGACAGCCAGGCAGTATGGACGGTTTAGAGTGGCGGATACTTTAAACAGTTCTTCAATCCATCGTATTCGTGTAATGCAAAACATACAACAGATATTTTTGTTACTGCATCCTATGATCCGTCAACTTGCACAAGATTGATAAGGCATCGAGATGTCTAAAAAGAGGAAGGCTGCTGGAGGATCCGAGTCCTTGAAGATTGGCAATAAAGTCATAAATCTTGACGGATATCTGTCCAAGAAGCAAAAGGTTGATTCAATACCAACGCAAAGTGATGGAGCAGTTGAGAGTATATCAACACAACCAGCACCCACCAGTGATGCTCCGACCAAGGGAGACGTCTCACGACACAATCAGAGTGTCCAGAAAATCGCCAGTTCATCAACTAGACTTGGACGACCGAGGAGATCAGGACCTCCGAAGAGTCTCGGAGATTCCGCTTACCTCAAAGCTCGAAAGGAGCTTCCGCTTTGGAGGTATCAGGACAAGATCAGGGATGTCCTGAAGAAACGCGACGTTCTGGTGGTAGTTGGTGAGACGGGCTCGGGAAAAAGTACTCAGATTCCCCAATTTCTTTACCAGGAAGACTGGTGCCAGCGGAAGAAGGTGAAGGTCAACAACGAAGAAGTATCTGTTGGCGGTGTCATCGCCATCACGCAACCTCGCAGAGTTGCTGCCACGACTTTGGCTCACCGGGTATCCCGAGAAGTTGGTACTCCTATCATTGGGCAAAAGGGTTCAGGGGAATCAGGAAATGCGTCGAAAGAAAGCTATGCAAAGGGCTTGGTTGGATATTCCGTCCGTTTCGATCACAATGTACCTCGGGGGACGAAGATCAAGTATCTTACTGAAGGAATGCTTCTGCAGGAGCTTCTGCGAGATCCAAACCTGAGGCAGTACAGCGCAGTTATCGTGGATGAAATTCACGAGAGAAGTGTGGATGTTGATCTTCTCTCTGGCTTTTTGAAGCAAATCCACACAGGAGACAAGGCTGGGCGTGGCGGCATACCACTCAAACTGGTCATCATGAGTGCCACGGCAAATGTCGAGGGCATTCAGCGGTTCTTCTCAGGCTCCGATGAGTCCAACCAGCCTGCCTCTGATGCTTCTCAGTCTTCGATAGAGTTCTTGCGGATCGAGGGGCGACAGTTTCCTGTCGAGATCACACATACTCCGAAAGCAGTACCCGATTTGCAAGAGGCACTTCTCAAGACAATCTTCAAGATACATCTACAGGAGCCGCTTCCTGGTGATATCCTCTGCTTCTTGATTGGACAAGAAGAAATTGAGTCCGCACAGAAACTGATTGAGGAATATGCCGCCACACTGGCATCCAATGTCCCGAAAGTCCAGGTTTGCCCTTTATATGGTCAGCTGTCTATTGAGGCCCAGCACCAAGCATTTCAGCCGGTCAAGGCCAAGTTTACCAGAAAGATTGTGCTCGCCACAAACATCGCGGAGACTTCAGTCACGGTGCCCGGTGTAAAGTATGTCGTCGATTGCGGCAAAGCAAAGGTGAAGCAGTTCCGGACCCGTCTTGGAATGGAATCTCTCCTTGCGAAGGCCATCTCTAAATCGTCCGCCACACAGCGAGCGGGTAGAGCGGGCAGAGAGGCGCCCGGAAAGTGTTTCAGGCTGTACACAGAGGACACATTCAACGGCCTCGCCGATGCAGATTTACCGGAGATACTGAGAAACGACGTCTTGGGTGCAGTGCTTACGATGAAGGCACGTGGCATCGATGACGTCCTTGCCTTCCCTCTTATGGACAGACCTTCAATCGAGTCGATCGAGAAGGCACTTATTCAACTCCACCTCTTGAACGCTATCGATGATTCGGGTTCTATAACAGACTTGGGACGGAAGATGGCCTATTTCCCAGTGTCAGCCCCCCTGGGAAGAGTCTTACTCGCGGCAGCTACGCCGCAGTATGACTGTGTATTAGAGGTCATCGACATCATCTCCGCCATCACAGCTGGTGATGACATCTTCCACCAGCTACAGTCCGAGGAGGCAAGAGAAGAAGTGGAGGAATACAGAAAAGAGCTATACCGCCGTGAGGGTGACCTGCTCACCTATCTCACTACCATGCAGCACTACGCTGCTGAGAACAGCGATCGGATTGCCTGGTGCAAGAAACGCAAGATCAACATTCGGAATATGAAGCAAGCCATGAACATTCGAAGACAGCTTCGGGGCATGTGTCTCAAGGAGAAGTTGCTGTCAGAGGCACCACCGCCAGATCCCCAACCATTCGTGCCTATCTCTCCAGACCGTGCCGAAACACTGATCAAGTGCTTCCTCAAGGGATACACACTCAAAACCGCGATGCTGGCGCCCGATAGCAGTTACGTGACTAGTCATGGCAAGCATGTAGTGGCCATCCACCCATCCAGCGTGCTACACGGACAGAAACGAGAGGCCATCATGTTCCTGGAACACGTCTTCACCCAAAAGAACTACGCCAAGAAAGTCAGCATCATCCAAGCGAACTGGATCGCCGACGCGCTGGACGAGGAGTAAAGTCAAGGCTTGATGCTACATTTAGATGCTAGTATTACACATGTAATTAGACAAAAGTTAATTCTCCAAAGTGCGTGACATTATGACCGTCCTTCCAGTTCCTCGTCAGCAGCTTCCTCTCCTCGTTTTTGTATCGCCTTCATCAGCTCGTACAGCTGAGCGAGTTGCTCATCTAAGTGACCATGTCAGAAATCTGTCCACAACCACGCACTTTTGGTCCCTTCGTCACAAGTCACAGGAAACTTACCACTCATCTTCTCGATCTTCCCTTGGTCCAGCTTCTCCCCAACCCAAGCATCACCCTCAATCTTCTGTGCATACAATTGCCATTCTGACAAGAATCCTACCTATTCAAGCGCGCCTCATGTTAGTCCGTCTCGTCACTAGTGCAATCGCCTCACGCACTCTCCCCAAACCCAGCTAAGCTTGCGACCTACCAGATGCACAGGGTTGTCCACATTTCTATGCGCCCTAAACTCCGCCTTGACATACTCATCTCCCAGCACCCTCATCTCATGTGGCAGGTGTTTCCGATGAGCCCGTAACAGACGGCGATACAGCGGTATTGGTGGCAGAAGATTCATGGCTGCTGGTTTGAGGGAGGAGGACTGCGCGGCCATGGAGGCCGCCATCCGGAGGGTAGGACGCATACTTCTGGTTGTTTTGCTGATTGAGATTCCGTGGCCGGCAGTGAGGTGAGGTGATGTGCAACGCCGCAACGGTTGGTGATGAGCCTCGGGCGTCATGGATGGTGGATTTCCTTGTACAGTAATTATGTGGAGCACGCACTGTGCCATCCTCCTCAATATCAACCCCAAGGGTGGACGACCTCCCATTATCAAGGCTTGACAAGAATAACATGATTTTACGATGCATAAATTTTGGACAAATGATGAAGATTTGGGATGTGACGTGAAACGCATGTTGACAACTTCAGCTCTCCAGTATTCCAAAGAAAGAAAAAGGAGAATGGTATCTCAACTACCCAATCTAACTAAGGACAACCTTCCAACAGGAAGGACGACGTCCATATCCAATGACTCCACCAAGTTACCAAAAACCGAGCCTACCAAGCCACAGTGTTCCGCCCAAAAGAAGCGCAGGGGAAGACCTGGCCGATGATTAACCAAGAGACAGGCAGCAACATCACCAGCTTCTTACATAAACTCATTCGCCCCCAGACTTGATGGACCCTCACCCCCATTATCAGAACCAGCCGAGTGCAGCAACTCGATAGGCTGCGCCAAGGCTCTCTCTCTCGTCAATGGACCTACAAGATTGGGAAACCTCGTCGCGGTCCCCTTCAACTCGGCCTCGGTCAGATACACGCACTCCGGCCTCGATCTCCCATCCTCTTGCCAATTCCATCCCCTCTGCAGAGTATAGAAATCGACCATTTGTGTACTCCACCTCTCGTTTCCGGCAGTCCACCTCCTGATAGCTGCTCGGGCTAAGCCTCTCCTCAATGCCGGCGTCCCCTCCTCCGCCATACGACGGATGTCTTCAAGGATCCTTTCAGCTCTTTCCGTCTCAAAGGTCCGGTTGGCCCGGTGTAACTCCACGGCCTTCTCTAGCAAGGTGATGCCTTCGTCGAAACGCCCTTGCATGGCGATGGAACGGCCCAGCTCGAGCAGAGTCGAACCTGCTTCGGGCTCCTGCTTTCCCCAGGCCCTGATGATACGACCCAGGAGGGTCCGGAAGTGTCTCTCCTCGGGCAGGTATCGATCCGGGCCTGAGTCATCCCATCTGCTTTGGCCATACCTTCGCAACGTCTGCAGAGATCGTCGGTCATCGAGGCCGTAGTTGTAGGCGCAGCCTTCGATGTAGGCCTCGTGCAGCGGGAGAGCCTCGGCGTGCTGGCCGACTTCATCGAGCGCTTGGGCTAGACTACGCTTGAGCTTGATCACTTCCATATCCGAGGGGTGACGCCCTTGGGCCAGGTGATTGTCCAACTGGGTCCGCAGAGCGGCGATTTGAGCGTGTAGTTCTTCCGTTGGTTTGGCTTGTGGCTCTTCTGCCTCAGAACGTAGAATATGGAGCATTTTCCTGGTGCCAGCGACTTCAGGGTCGTTTTCGTCGTGTCTCCTCAGGTACTGCTCTATCCTGCGTATAGCTTTGTGTCGAGTGGCATCCTCCGACTGAGTGTTACCTTGATCGCCGTAGATTCCTACCAACATGAATAGCAGCATGCATATCCTGGATTCGCGCTCGTCGTCGTCAAACTGATATTGGATGCCTTCGTTTGGCGCCGATGGTGACGCTGGGTTGAGGTCAACGGCTGGGTTTCCTGGCAAAGCCCCAGTGCATCCCCCGTCGTCTGATGATGTTGACCTTTCGGGTTCCTTTCCTTTCCCAATGGACAACCTTTTTCGGACAAGGCGGGCTTTGATCCGTCCCGTGCCAGAGCGTCTGGCTCTCACTTCCACTGAGACAGGTCTCTCTGCCCTTTCAAGCTGCTGGAGAAGGAGAAATTCTGCTTCGCGGTACCGTTTGTGTCTCTGGTGAAGTTCAATCAACTCTGTGTAGACGTCCAATGTCTCAGGGTGATCAAAGCCGTACTCGAGTTTCCTCAGGAACAAAGCTCTTTCATATGCAGTTTCTGAAGGCTGGTACTCTCCGGATTCCCGAAAAAGGAACCCTAGTTTGAGATCCAAGTAGCTCTCGGCAGCGTCGTCCCAGTGACGATACTTTGTGTACATCTTCCTATTTGCGCCCAGGTAACTCTCCAGTGTGGTGGCATGAGTATACAACTGGCGACGAAGCAGGTGGCTGTCCAGATTCATATCCCGGCCCAACTCTTCCGGTATGGCCCAACAGAAGAGTGTCTTGGCCAGGCAGGCGCGCTCCATTCGTCGCCTCACATCCATCCTATCCATGGCCCATGAACTGACAAGTATGTGCATTGACATTACCATGCCAGCATAGTCAACTTTGATGAGCGAGAAGTCCTCTAGAAGAGAGATTGCTGCCCCGGTTGGCTCCGGATTCCAGTTTGTGCTCTCGTCGACAGACAGCAGGCGAGAAAAGCAGATCCTCCCATCAATTACTGGATGAGATCCTCGGTTTGCCTCTTTCCAGAAACATGCCATTATGGCAGCGCCAGCAAAGATCGGCACCGGAATGTTCTCATTGTGATAGAAGCAGATGATGTCAAGTATTGTCAGGGCATCTACAGCGACGAGGCCCTCATCGTTGTCCTTGTTGTCGTCTGCCAGGTCTCTGATGGCTTGGTATGACAGGTCAAAGGTCGCATAAACTGCTCTGCTTCGAGCGTCCGCCCCTTTGTAGCGTTCGTCGCGAAGTATTTCAGCCCGGCGTTCTTGGAAACGCTCCAGATACTGCGATAATTTCAGATGTTGCACGTGAATATAGGCCCCGGCCTGGTCAACTGCTAGTGCCAAGCAACCCAGTTCTTCCACAAGGGGAAACGCTTCCTCCCGGTTGGCCACCAAGATGGGATCCAACTGTGATGCCCTAAGCAGGAGTGTGATGGCGTCATCGACCGTCATGTCGTCGATAAAAGCAATAGCTTCTGGAGGTAGGTCCAGGCCGAGGTTGTGATTCCGACTGGTGTACAGAATGTTGCCTCGATTCACCTCCGGAACGATCTTGCGTAGGGTGTCGGAAGTGCTGTTATCCGCAACGAGAAGCCAGTCGTCTGCTAGTGATGCGATCCGTCTCATCACGTTCTCCATGGAATCGTCTTGGCCTACCGGCTGCCCCATTTGTTGACTGGCTATTGTGGCATAGCTTTGTCGGGCCGTCGCGATATTCTCCGCATCCACGAAGAAAATGTATTTGAACCTGTGGTCGACCGATAAGTACAGATATAGGAAGAGGTCTAGTGTGTTTCCCGGCTGTGACATACCTTTCTTCCTTCTCGCAGTTTTCGGCAAACTTCAGGGCGATTTGGGTCTTGCCAGCTCCTCCCATGCCACACAGGAGAAACTCACGTCGTGGCTTGTAATGTTCCGAGCGTGGCATGAAGTGGTCGTCGAGCCTGTTTAGTATTCCCCTTCTCCCGACAAATCTACTACTTGGTGAGGTCAAATAGCGCGCGGTGCGCGAGTTATTCGGTATGTCCCTCTTGTTCAGTGCTAGAAGTTGTGTGAGTATGCCACCAGACCAAACTTCCCGCGACATATTTCGACGTACTGAGATGGCCTATGGTAATGTCGGTAGGCTGCTTATTCTTCAAGAGCACCTCGACAAGAGCCTCCATTTCCTTTTCCACCTCTTCTTGAGCAAGATACGCTTTGGTCCTCTCCTTGAGCACGCCCATCTTCTGCCAATCCTCCAACCCTATCTCAACAGCCCCGCCTGGAACATTGAAGCGGAAGTATGTATCAGGATACGCCTTCAACTTATCGCGAACCCTACGGTGTGCCGCTTCTGGATCAACGGCGATATCCTTGAGTGTCTTACCGGCGCTGAAGCCGTACGGAAGGGCCAGAAACCCTACATCCTCAGTTGATCTCAGCCCCTTGGGCTTCGTACCAGTTCCAAGACTCACGATGGCGCCTACCTTGCGCTTCCTGCTCAAGATGTGCCCTGCCTCATCAATGAGTTCCTCGACGGGATTGTTGTATCCCAAAGCACCATCGATGAATCTCTTGGAGATGGTGTTGTATGTGATGGTAATCTCTTTGAAGAACATTGTAGCAGCTGTAGTCGCTCGGGCGGCTTCCCATATCTTGCAGTCCTTGAGCCACTGGTCGGCCTCATCCTCCACGGTGTATGTCCGGAAACGCTGAGCTGACCCCAGCTTGTCTGGTTCCACGGCGCATACAAACGCTTTGCCCTTTCGGTTTCTCATGGTTGGGCTCATGGCTGGGCTCATGGCTGGGCGGACCATGGTATCCGTATCACTGAAATCACGGACCATATCTTGGACAATTTGGACCAGAGGGCCCTCTTTGAACTTTGGAAATTTGAGGCCCTTCCCCCTCCGGTTACTATTACTGAAGATGTTACCGGCAACATCGTCGTAAGTCTGAAGTGCCTCTGTGGTGGTCATCCGCAACCGTCCAAGCATAATGGCAATGAGCCTTGATGGAGTTAGTGCACGCTCGCAGGTAGTGTTGTATCTGGGTTCTCACCCTCCAGTACTGGTCCCCGCTATGATGTCGAAATAGTCGCATGGTTTGGGGAGATCTCCCAGATCGGCTCTCACTTGAATTCGTCGCATGATATAGTCCAGCATGACTAGCTCCGAGACACCGCGAATCCCTCCTCCATCTGTCACCGTTAGAACTGCCAAACTGCCATGTTCAACAACATTACCCCCTTACCGAGAGATAAAAGATTGACTGGGTCATCTTGATTGTGAGATGGCATTATCCCTCTCACGCAAACGAAGGAGCCAACGAGACACAGTAAGAGATTTGTAGACAATACTTTAGAAACCAAGTAATAGATAGCAGAACGTGATATTCAAAGAGTCGTAACCCGGGTATACAAACATTCTGAGAGATACTCTGGCGTGATAATCACTCCTCCGTCCACCTGCCGTTAGGCTCACCAGAACCTGGTACGGACTCAAATCCCCCCACTCAGGGTGATATATCATCGTCCAATGAGATAAATGACGAACTATGATTCCAGCGGTAGGCTGGTATATGCACAGCCTTCAGGTGCTCCTGAACAACACGGACATGCCACCTCTTGTTGTGCCCGAGCGACAATAAGCGCCCGGAGGTCGGTATGCGCCTTGGCCGCTTCGCCCCGCATCGTGAGGGATGGAGTTTGTTGTCTGTTGGTTTCACGTCCAGACACAAGGGCCGTACCAGCCAATAGCCGCCGTCAAACCGAACATAGCCCAGCGGATACATGCAGCTGCCGGAGGCGATGTTCTAGTCTGCCTCTTGGAGCCTGTTCGTAAATGATATCTCCACGACTTGCGTGGATGGGAAAATGCACTTGCTTCATGATGTTAATGAAATTGATTGATGAACGTCGAGACGAGATTAGTTCTGACGATGAAGAGAAGCCGTTGACCCCTGCAGCAATGCTTACGCTAGCGTAACGACAGGAGCTGTCTTGGCACCTCTTAATGAATTGTGCTAAACGATGCAGAATGCAGAACCATTGCAATCAATCAACCTTCGTCCGGGTCCCTATGTGCCCCGCCCTTACGGCATAGCCTCACCAGTCATATCAAGGTACCAAGTCGAATCTATGCTAGGGTCCAGCTCCTTGGTCGAGAAGCCATTGCCCAAATACTCGAACCGATTCTGGCGAGCATTGTCATAGACATATTCCCAGTCCTCTCCTCTGAAGCGTTCAAGCATGTGGAAGAAATGGATGCGGCTTCCCGGGTGCAAGGCCACCACCGGCCCAGTCTCTTTGCCACGCTTGAACCATGAGCGGCACGATGATGCCCACGCGGTTCTCGGCATGAAGGACTGTATGTGCTCGAAATAATCATCAACAACGGCCTGTGAAGGTGCGATGGCTTTGATGCCTTCCGTTTGGCATTTCTTGATGACACCAGTGACGTATCTGGCAATGTGTTCTGTGAGTGTGAAGACACCCCCGTGTCCGATAGGTCCATTGGGTCCCATGAAGGCTGTGGCGTTGGTTAGCTGCTATTCCGTGTTGCAGGATGCGTCACGCAGTGTCACTCACTGAAATAGTTTGGGAGGCCGGGGACGGCGCAGGACATATAAGCTTTGGGTGTCTCCTCCCGCCAGATATCCTGCAAATTCCCGTTCCGTCCTTTCAGAGGAAACCTAGGACAGAATGATACGTCGAATCCCGTCGCGCAGATAATGGCATCCACCTTCAGCACCTGTCCCGACACAAGCTCAATACCTTCCGGCACGATGCGCTTTATGCCTTCAGTCACTACATCAACGTTTGGCTGGACCACGGACTGCAAGTATCGAGGGGCCGGAGTCATTCTTCTGCACCCCAACGGGAAATCTGGGATCAGTTTCTTGCACAACGTCTCGTCGCCTCCCAGCATGGCCGTCATGTACTCGGCAACCTTGGCGCGAGCAAATGCCTGCGCCTTACCGTCTGTGAGCACCTAGGCAGGAATGTTAGTTCAACACACTGCCAATCACGAAAAGTCAGGGCACTCACGATGGGGAATGAGCCGTTCACTTCCCGTTCAATGCCTTTTACGAAGGATCGGTAGAAGTCCGGGTCTTGTTGGAAGTGCGCCTTGGTCTTGTCCGAGAAGTTCTCCTTTTCATCCATGTCGATTTTACCCAATATGTCCTTCGCATTCCCCATAGCTATCATGGTCGGCACTCGTGGTGGCAACACCCAGGTAGGGGTTCTCAGCAAGTGGTACATTCTTGTCACAACTGGCTGTATCTCGGGCACCAGTTGGACGCCGCTAGAACCATTTCCGATCACTGCCACGGTCTTGTCTGTGTGGTCGAAGTCTTTTGGCCAATTTGCTGTGTGGACGAGTGTACCCTGAAAGTCCTGGAGATTTGGGATGTCGGGCCATGCCCAATTACTGGCCGGTAGTCAGCTACCATTTCCCAGGGGGGGGTTCTCGCTAGGACTTACTTCAGGATTCCTGATGCATCCAAGAGGAAGTTGGCGTAATCCTCGAATTCCTCCCCAGTCTTCAGATCCTGAACGTTGAGCCTCCATATCCCCTTTGCTTCAGTCCATCTCGCCGACAAGACGCGGTGAGAAGTCTTGATCACGTCCCTCATACATTCCTCGTCGCATATTCGGCATAGATACTCTTGTATCTCATCAGCGGGCGAGAAGAAGTTGGTCCATGGGGGATTCGGCCGCCATGAGAATTGGTAGTTGTGGCTTGGGACGTCGCAGCGAACTCCGGGATACCGGTTCTCATACCAAGTACCGCCGACTTCGTCGTTTTTCTCATACACGGCGAGCTCGTAATTGGTGAGGTTGAGACGCAGTGTCCGGACCATGTTCAGCCCGCTGGCTCCAGCTCCAATCAGAATGATGCGGATTTGCTTGGCCGTACCCAGAGGTTCCTCACGGATTGTGTAGGCGGGGTCGTGTACCGGGATATCATTATGTGGTTCGGCCTCCGTGTAATGAAGCGGGAGCTGCGGTAGGTGATCGCCCGACATTTCGAGTACCATGGTCATTGTGAAAGGTTGGAAGAGGAAACAAGTCAAGCTTCCCTCTCTAGATATACGTTGGTGGGCACCTGATGTCAAAGCTTCACTCGGTTACCGAGGAAGGAGCGGCTTGTTGGTTGCTCATTCACCGCCGTCCTGAATCGCCACTAGGGTGCTGGTGAGTGAATCCTTTATGACAGAAGCATACCTACCTAGATAAGCTGCTCAACATAAGTGAAGCGGCAACCAGGTTTATAGGCAGAATCAAAGGAACATGAGGCCCGCCAAGCAAGCAGGGCAGTCAACCAGACTCAGATCCTTGTCACGAGAAGCCGGGTCAAGTCCTGATACGCTGCAAGCTATCATCCGCTCCTAGCTCACCGTGACTAAGGTAGGAGTTACGGAGAAAAGCATGATAGCCCCTGGTAACGGGAACATGACACCACTACGCTGAGGTGAATCTAAGTCACCCATCCGGCATTGTTGGCTGGATTACGGGAGCTGTGTTGGTTACTCCCCACGCCAGGTGCGAGATGTTGTCGTTGGGTTGGGTTCACAAGTGACTTGATCTGCAAGCCCCCGCCAGTAACAGACAAGCAGCCTGGGAAAACACCAAGACAAGCCATTGGGCATATACCGCTAACCTCACAAAGAGGACCGAGGCATGTTCCAGCCCGCACAGGCAAAAGATGCTCAAGATGCCAGCCAGCGGAGAAAGGCAGCAAAAGTTCGATACGTGGTGGTGGTCCACATTCGATGTGGTAGGGTAGGAATTCGCAGGCGTGAGAGCGTATACTGTCCAACCACAGCCGTCCGCGAAGTTGGTGTAGGAAGGGAACCAGATCCCGTGCGGAGCGCTGACTAGCGAATGGACATGCCAGAAAAAGTCGACGCAGTGCAGGGTTACACCAAAAGTGCCGGTTCGCCGCATCTTCTCATCTCTCGTCCGAATATCGCAAGGATCCTATCACTCACGGAGAAGCTGCATCCACGCATACAAAGTGCCTGTAGCTAACACGTGAAGAATGGTGTGTCGCCGCCGTACATTATGTCGAGATCGCTCATCTCACTGCCAACCTCCCGCCCCAAAGCTTAGTCCAGACGCCAAGAATCGGCTAAGTGGACCCCTGTCTCGGGACCCTGAAAGCCTCAAATTCTGGCACCGTAAAGCCTCAGCTCCAATTGTCAGATGAACGGTTGTTTCCAACTCTCGGCGCAAGACTCGGCCTGACTACAGTTACCATCTCAGAATTGTGGTGAACTCTCGTTTGCAATGTCTTTCTCCTTTTCCTTTTCGGGAGACGATATCCAGGATACGGAGGGTGATGAGCGGGTCTCACCAGTTGGTACCTCAGCTCACACACACCAACAACAACAGAGCCCGACAGCTGAACCGGCATCAAAGGCAAGCGCTTTTCCTGTTCAGGGCAAGCCTCTCCTCCCGGCACTTCATCATGATCTAGACTCCATGCTCGCCAAGCTACCCTCACAAGTGGCCTACAGTACGCTCACCGTGGATCTCGATGGTCAGGGTACCATTACTCTTCCCCGCCGAGAGTTATGGGACGTTCGTGTTCAGCTCATGGCCGAGGAGGACAACCAGGATGAAGACGCGCCTGAACTGGAGCCTGGCCTTGGCAACCACGATGTGAAGACTGGCATTTATGAGGGTGGCTTCAAGAGCTGGGAGAGCAGTGTCGACATGGTGAAAGTGCTCGCTTCGGAGGGCTTCTCCGAAGCGCTGGCCAAAGGTCCATGCCGAGTGATTGAGGTACGATCACCTCCAACCACACTGAAAAACCCGGAGAGGATGGACGAGCTGACAACGTCTTCAGCTAGGTTGTGGTACGGGTTTGCCGTCTCTAGCTCTGTTTCAGTGGGCCTCTGAGATGGTCTCAGCAGGCCAGCAAGTACAGTTAGAGCTCGTTCTGGCCGACTACAATCCCACCGTGCTCTACCTGGTGACTCTGCCCAATCTTCTGATCTCTTGGGCCATCCAGCACCGAGAGACCAGGCCACTTCTCCAAGAAGCCTTGTCGTCAGAAGGCGAGCTGGAGATCCTGCCAGAGCTGCGTGATGCTTTCAAGAACTTCCTAAGCCAATCGAACATCTCCATCTCCTTTTGCTCTGGCGCTTGGTCTCCGGAGTTTGTGGATCTTATCTACACTTCAGCTGCCCACCCGAAGCCTGCAGACGACCTGCAGACTTTGATTCTGGGTGCTGAGACGATCTATTCTCCCTATGCACTTGCAAGCTTCAGCGACACAGTAGTCGCTATCTTGGAGCGCGAGAAGACGCAGCGACCCAACGGCAAAGCCGCCGCATTAGTTGCGGCTAAGAAGCTATATTTTGGCGTTGGCGGATCCCTAGATGATTTCGTTACCAGAATGACCGAACTCGGCCTCCTTGTAGACGCCATCCGGGAGGAAACGGAAGGAGTGAGACGGGCTGTGGTGCGCTGTGTCGCCAGCTGAACAAGAGAGGCTATCTTCAGTGAGCATTAGGACGATTCGGCCGCTCTTTGTGGCAGTGAAGATGGAGGTAGAGGAGCCCATCGCTTGATTCGAAGCTGCTCCACGTGGGCAGGGACCTTATGTTACACATATTCTGGAGGTTACCGACCGAGTCACTCGAGGCAACTTAGGTCAGCCTCCGCATCCCCACCACGGTGCCGAGCTTGCTGGTTGGGTTCCGTCAAGCTTATGATAACAGCTGGATTCTGGTGGAATACGATAAGCGGGCCACAGTCACGAGGTATTACGGCAAACCCGGGTTCTGCCAGGAGTGCTAAAGACACGGAGCAGCACTTGTATGATGTTGGCGTAGGGCTAGTGTGAGTCGTGGTTGTTCATGAGCTTCCTCGTGCATCCTGTACCCGACCAGAGGTGTTCGTGCTGTCACCTTCCTCAACACGGGCACGACTGTCTACCCATGGACAACAAAGACGTGCTTGGCGGCTGTATGGCGCGCATGAGCTGCATACTCTGTGGAAAAAGCTATAAAGGTGGTCCGACACAACCATATTGGCTACTTGATACCATCTGTTCCATCTTATATATGCATACATCACCAAGCAAGCCGAATGCTATAGTGAGAGAACGGCTGCCGGACACGTACAGTGACCATCAATGATCAAAGATGCTCGATGTTTCTCCCAGAACCCTCGCCAAGAGTCCATGCATCATTGTGCAACGATTCACTTGATGCACCGGAGCTCCAAACGCCTGGTCGATGGCCCCAGTGTCGATTTATGCAGTATCACCATGCATCGCACATTGAAAAAGCCCCCAAGGACTGCGCCAGCATTGTGAAACCTGACATGCAAGCACTACAGCACCCCGCAAAATACTACCTATCCGGGCTGTTAGTGACGGACCAGCCGAGCATGACATGATTGCTGTTTATACTCCTCCATGGGCCTGCGTGATACTTGTGGTTGGAGAGCATTGCAGACGAGTTTCACATGCTGTAACTCGTATATGTGTCTTAGGTAATGTGGAAGTGATCTGAAGAGGCAGCCGACACTTCCGCTGTAGCTCCAAGTCCTTGGCAACCGCACAGCCTTCTGGAAGGGGTTCGACTGACTCTGTGACCTTTGGTGAACCATGACCTCGACTGGTGCTTTGGCCGGCCATGCCGGCTTCATCACCATAATGCAGTGAGAATGGGAACATGACGGAGCTGTAAAACACCATCGGAATGCAATTGCATCACTGTTGATCTACACCACTAGTTCGGTCAGTCAAGAAAGCATAAGATTGGACCGTGGCTGGATCGTCGCATCGAAGGCCGATGAAATGAGACTAAGAATACGGTCCCTGCAGTAACGCCATTTTGGGAATCGCCCGTGTGCTCTGATAGGTCGACCGACCAGCTTACTCCTGCAGGCAACAAAAGCCTTCCTCGTGTCCGCTTCGCGCTATTGTGCCGCAGTGCCCCCAAAAAACAAAAGAAGCTGTTTTGATCCATCCTCGGATACTCCTTGATCTCATATCCTCTTGCCAGAATCTTATTTCATCACACGCTCGTTCAGCCAGCACCACTTCACGTTCGCTTCAACCAGCATCGAAACCTTTGCGAGATCCAATTGCTCCACGTGAGTTTGAACCTCCCAGGATCGATCGCCCTTTCCCCGACCTGGTGGATACCATTCTCCCCTTATTCGTGGAGAGGACCCAGATCGTACCCGTCGTACGACCTTACCTGGAACCTTCCACGGGGAATTTGTTTAATGTTGCTGTGGTGCTAACTTTGCGACCTCAATCTCAGTTCAACCTCCAAGCCTATCCGCACCCACCGCTCGTTTCGCCAACCCGCAACCATGAAGTTCAGTGCTGTCCTCGCTGTTGCCGCGGCCGCTGCCGTCCAGGCCAAGGTCTTCTTCACCAACGTCCAGTACGTTGTCAAGCCCAACACCCCCTTCGAGCTGGGCTGGTCCAACAACACCGGCGCCGTGACCATCACCCTTAAGAATGGTCCTGCTCTGGCGCTGAAGGACTACTTGGTCATTGACTGTAAGTTTCCTATACCTATCAACCCGTTGTGACGAGAGGGGATGTGATACTGACGGTTTATCTCTCCAGCTGCCGACACCGGCAAGTCCTTCACCTGGACTCCTCCCGCCAACCTTCCCTCGGACACCTATGCCTTCGAGATCAAGGACTCCGCCGATCCCAGCAACCCCAACTACAGCCCACAGTGGCAGTATTTCGCCTCGGACGACGCCTCCTCCACGTCTTCTGGCACCGCTTCGGCTTCCGGCACCTCTAGTCCTACTCCTTCGGCTTCCGGCAGCACCAGCACCGACAGCTCCGAGTCCACCTCCACCACCGGCACTCCCTCGTCCTCTGGAACTGCTGCCTCCACCACCAGCAGCGCCTCTAGCACCCGCCACTGTAAGTTCATAGAATCCTGTCCTAGCGTTGCGCAAGTACTTCGATACTGATCTTTTCCTCTCCACCAGCCTCGACCAGCCGCACTTCTACCTCCGCTTCTTCCACCTCCACCTCCACCTCCAGCCCCCAGAACACCAACAACGGCCAGAAGTTCCAGTCCCCTCTGGCCCTGGTCCTCGTCACTGTTGCTGCCCTGCTCTACTTTAACTGAGTGGTTTCCGATATCTGGGGAACGATGGCTTTTTTTCTTCGGTTGGTGCCCAGTACATAATTTGCATCTGCACATTGTTAGCAGTAGGTGGAAGTAATTAATTGTTAATTGAGTGTTTGCATTGGTATGGTTGTTAAAATGGCAGGACAAGATTCAAGCTGGCGTGTTTCTAGACTTCGCTTCTCAGTGCCCGTGCTGCATGGACCGTGTATTTGTATGTTGACTTCATGCATATGATGTGAAGCATTCTGCTCATGAATTTCGCTTGAGTGGAAGGATCTGCGTCCAGTCCAAGTATTAAAGCTCATGCTTCTCGACGTCCATGGAAGTGCATTGGCATTTGCCAGTTCCGGATGGCTGCATCGAGATGCAGTCTGGGCAAATGCATCTTCGCGTGTGGAACACTGCATACATCGAAATTCTGGTCATTGGCGTACGTTTGCCGATCTGGCATGAAACCCTTGGCATCAAGGCATTGGTGTCTTTTGTCTTTTGTATGCTTCCGAAGCCGTCAATCTATGAGCCATGAGGCATGGCCATCTACCTAGCTTGTCAGATATTACAGCCGCCGCAATGCTTTTTCCAGTCCCTAAACCATTACACTCTGCCTCCCTATATCAACAAAAAGGCAGGTCTATGTGCCCGTCTTTCCGGCGCCGTACAATGCAATTATGAATGCAAACAACCACCTATCCAGCCCAATACGCCCCGGTTACTCTAGACTTATTTTAGAGCTTGGCCTTGCTCCTTTCCTCCTTGCCCTCAGATACAACAACGACGACAACACAGATATCATCCACCTTGCCGCCCCTCCAGTTCTCATGAGGATAATACTTCTTCACCTCCTTCGCAAACGGCCCGTCCAGCCTACTGTTCACACTAGCCGCCTTCGCAGCGCCGACAATCTCCGTAGCCAGTAGACTCTGCAGGCTAGCCGTCTCCTTCTCCCCAGACTCCTCAGCCTCCAACGTCGTGAACGGGTTCAGATCCTCCGCCACTCGGATGCCCTTCTCCGTCTTCTCCCACGCCCCCAGCCTCGTCATAGCCCCACTGACAATCCGGAGCACATCCTGGTCAAAGAGATTATCCCACAGCCCATCAGATGCGAAGACGAGCACATCCCCATGCGAGAGGTCATGGCGCGTGACATCCGCATCCTTGGGGAGATCCGATAACTGCGCACCACCGAAAGCCGCCATGCGACGGATCATGCTCTGCGGTATCACGCTGAGCTGGAACGGCGTGTTGAAGGCATGTGTCTGGGCGGGACTATGCGCATGTACGCGGTTCGGTCGGAGATGTACAAAGCCGCTGTCTCCGAGGTTGGCCACCTGGATGTTTCCCTTCTGCGCGTCGAGGATTCCGACGATGGCCGTGCTGCCTCCTGCACGGATTGACGGGTCCCGACACACGGCGTCGTACCCCTTCTGCATTATCCCCCTTGCCGGGGTGGAGGTGGTGATGTCCGTGTCGTACGCCGCAGCAGCCATGTAATCGCAGAAGGCGTGGGAGAAGTCTGCTGGGTCAACGCCGCTATCCATCCAGCCGCCCACGCCATCTGCCACGCCCAGTGCTACGCCACCCCCTTGTGTTCGGCTGATGAAGAAGGCATCTTGGCCGGACTCTGGGCGGGAGGCTTTGCTTCGCGGCTTTTTTGGTGGTTGGACGCGGTTGTAGGGGTTGAAGTGGAAGACGTGCGTGGAGGGATCGAAGGGTCGGTCCTTGCCTATGTAGGAGGCTGCTATGCTGTAGCTATACGGGGCTGTTTTTGAGGAGGATCGGAGAGGTGTGGTGGAGTGGAGGGATCGGGAGTGATTGAGGCTGGATCTGGGCGATATTGATGGTTGCATCTGATCGAACTGTCGGAGAGAAAGATTACGCAGTGACCTCCAGCTCCGTACCGGCGAGGAAGAGGCCATGGCTGGGGTTCAACGGATCGATGACGGGGCTTGAGTGTGAGGAGGAGGGGAGTTTTGGAAAGTCTTGGGCTCTAGGCTAGGAGCGCGAAGATGGCTAAGCCCTTTTGGGCTTGCCAGCGAGACTTTATGAAGGACAGTCAGGGACAAAGAGCATGATCTTGTACACAAGACCTGAGTTTATTCAAGGTAATCGCTGACAGCAATGGTCACAAAATGGATTAGCGCCCCAAGCAATTTTTCTAGGACGCCAGTGAGGACGGGTTGCAGCGGCGTTGAACCACTCGGCAACACCCGTCTGGGGAACTTTTTGGTGTTTGGCGAGCTTGGCCTTGACTTATGTAAGATCTGATATGGTCGATCCTTCATATTCGTTGGCTAGTCGGGCTTTCGCCCTGGTCTGCCCTCTCTTGGTAGATGAACAATGTCAAGAAACTTCTAAGGAGGTCTCGTTTGTACCGTAGTCTCATCCGCAGTCTTGCATGGACGTGCTCATTGTACGAATAACAATTGGGCAATCAGGAAAGATGATGTTGCCGTCCGGCTCTCACGGCTGAGTACCCACTTTGACCATGGTCATTGAAGCTCATTGCACGTGATAACCTACCTTGCCTTCAGGTTCCCCGGCTTCCGAAACTGCTTGAAAACTGGTGTCCGCTGATTGGTTCGATGCTGCCATACTCCCTCGCTAGCTGCATATGCTTTTTCGAGTAACCGAGGGATTCCGAGGAATCTGGAAAGCATGACGGACTCGATTCTACGCCACCACTGTTGAGTTCATTATAGTTGTCGTTGTTGAACGCGGCTCGCTCTGTCCTACAGCCTCAAGCATCCGGTCTTGAACGGTCGTTGAGCCATTGCAATACACAGCTCTCCTACAGTCTAACTTTCACAACCGCCACGACGATGGCAGCTCTCCGCTCAACCTCAGCCCGCCTGTTCAGCAGCGCGACACGGCCTTCTCTTCGATTCGCAAACGCCGCGCCCATCCGTGGCCTTGCTACTCTCGCCGATGGCAACCTTGCCAGCAACCATGCCGCTCCCGAGGACAAGACCGAGCTGAAGTCGTTCCAGATCTACCGGTGGAACCCCGACCACCCGGACGAGAAGCCCAAGATGCAGACCTACACCCTTGACCTCAACAAGACCGGACCCATGGTGCTCGACGCCCTGATCCGCATAAAGAACGAGCTTGACCCTACCCTGACCTTCCGAAGAAGTTGCCGCGAGGGTATCTGCGGATCCTGCGCCATGAACATCAACGGCACCAACACACTGGCTTGCTTGTGCCGCATTCCCAAGGATGACAAGGCCGACATGAAGATCTACCCGCTGCCGCACACCTACGTCGTCAAGGACTTGGTGCCCGACTTGACCATGTTCTACAAGCAGTACAAGTCCATCAAGCCATACCTCCAGAGGGATACTCCTTCGCCAGACGTAAGTTTTTCTCGTGGCACAGCAATTGTGCGCACATGTGAGTTGGAAAGGAGTACAAGGAGGCTAACTATGTGAACAGGGCAAGGAATACCGCCAGACCAAGGCTGAGCGCAGAAAGCTGGACGGTCTCTACGAGTGCATTCTCTGCGCGTGCTGCTCGACCTCCTGCCCATCCTACTGGTGGAACTCCGAGGAGTACCTCGGACCCGCCATCCTTCTCCAGTCTTACCGATGGCTCGCCGATTCCCGTGACGAGAGACACGCCCAGCGCAAGGAGGCTCTCGACAACTCCATGAGCTTGTACCGTTGCCACACCATCCTCAACTGCACCCGGACATGCCCCAAGGGTCTTAACCCCGGTCTCGCGATTGCCGAGATCAAGAAGGAGATGGCTTTCGGTGCGTAAGGAATAGGTGAAATGGGGGCATAAGGTGGAACTGAACATGATAATGAGTTGTTTCGAGCTCAATTGATGCTGATGGAGAAGGTTTCAGCTCGGGCCAGTGGGTGGTTCCTCGTTGGACTCAGTTCTTGTAAACTGTATTCCTGGCTTAACGCATGGTGCGGAGTTTACTTTGTTACAGTAGCAATACCAACGATATCTTCAGTTGACGCTATCCGGCAGTGGCTTGTCTGATTGTGTCAGCCCTCCCAGTCAGTTGCTCTGGCATATTTCCCGACGATAAGTCATATGCCTTGGAGGTGATGATTCCATCTATCGCCCCCTTGGGTAACATCTCCGCCAGGAACGGACTCGGGGAGTATGGGAGACCACAGCAACCAATATCCATTTTACGTTATCTCATGAGACATCATCACACTCTAGTTCTCTTCCTGGCTCCTATCCTGGATCACCATGACAGGCTCATACACCACGTCAATGAGCATATAGCTTCTCTTCTCAATGGTAATAGCATCAGCTGATTCACATCTTGTTAGTCTTCATCCTCACAGTCTCACACCGCACCCACAAGAGGTAACTCACCACTCCGCCAATTCACACTCCACCCATCCTGCCCTGGAAACGCAACCCACTGTCCCTCGCCTCCTGAGTACGTCACCAGATTCTCCGGCTCATCCGGATTCCGCGGGTTGGCTACCAAACCGAAAGATCTCCAGTCGCTTGTCGGTGCAGCGATGGGCTGGACGACGGAGAGATCGAGGACACCGCCGGATCTCTCGCCGGTGAAGGCTAGAACTTGCTGACTGGGCGATTCCGGGTAGAGGTGGAGTTCCACGGTGGATGGGGAGTTGGAGACAGGGACGGGGTAGAATGTTAGGAGGGTGGATGGGTTGGAAGGGTTAGAGGAACGGGAGTAGACGCCGACTTGGGAGCCGCGGAGGTTTAGGTAAGCGCCGTCGAGGGACTTCTCGTATCTTCTGAGAATGAAGTTAGGGGTGGGCTGATGGGGTTCAGCACGGCAAGGGAAGAATGCTTACGAAGATACACGCAACGTGTAGAGGTCATGCTTAGGGGTTGGCTCAACGGGAGCGGCGATGATGAGGGATGTGAATAAGCTGACGGCGAGGGTCGACCACTTCATCTTGGATCGGGATGTTCTTACGGCGGTTGTGGTTGGTATGCGTACGATAGTCTTCTGCTCTGCTATGCTTTTCTGTTGATTCAAGAGGTTACATGGCTACGTTTTGAGGTCTGGTGTCAGGAACTGACTGGGTTATATCTTCACTATTGCCAAGATCAGTGTGACTTCAAGATGGTGTGACTTCAGTCGTCACATTGGAGCGGGAGCTATGACTATCAACATTGATCATCATCAGCCGGTGGTGTTTTCCGACCCCCAGAGGTGAGACCGACCCTGTGGTAAGACAAAATGTCAGCCTTTGCGTGCTCACGGTTCTACCACGATGGGAACTCTGGCATCCTATGAGAGAGGTCAAGGAAATGGCTTGGCTATATATCACATATTGCGGCTATGCAGCGCCTCGATCGCCCGATTCTTCCGCTGTTCGGTTAATTACTTATACGAGTTCACCACTGACCTTCGAGGTTGAAGAAGGGATCACATAGTATATGCTGCCTTGGAAGACCTCATGGTATACCCGGTAAGAGACATTGAAGGGCAAACTAGCTGTACCTGCGCCGCGTAATGCCAAGCGCCAACATGAACGAATCAAGATGCAATGGACGCCTGCGTCGCCTGGACAAAACCCTTCGTACCAGATCATGTCAATCATCGGTTATGACACGTAGCATATTGTACTAGAATTGTACAGGTCAAGCCAGGGATAGCATCAAGTGACCTTGGGTCGAAACTCGCATCCACGGAGGAAGTATCGACGGTTTGGGGAGCGGGCTCGACGGCTTGGCCCGATTCCCGCATTGGGACATTCACCAGAACGCTCTGGCTGAGGAGTCTTTCCGAACCGTGAAGGTGAGGCACAGAAGGGACGTTCTATTTCTGGGTTGCCGTTGCATGGGGAAACCTATATGCAGGGCACTTCGAGACTGTCTGGAGAGGCAATCTATGCCAGCAACACGGTCCGACGTTGAATCGCTTACCCCAGACCTTTCTGCTGGAGGGTTTTTCACGGACGTTCTGATCATCATACGAACATTCCAGCTATTCCCCGAGCGCCAGTCGTCAAGATACGAGAAGCAAAGGTTCATTTGATTGATGCACGCTGACATGGAGGGGAACACCATCCGGGGGAAATACCCAGCAGCTGAGAGATCAGCAACTGATCCTACGAGTATCACAACCCTTGTGACCATCAGAATGAGGTAATACTTGATTAGTCTTCGTTCTGCTGTCAGCACCAGAGGAGCCACCGTTAATTCGATTCGTACCGGAACGTATACTGCCCAGCTCTTCATAGAGTCCAAGTCTCCCGTTCTCATCCCTCTGAGAAGTCGGCACTCATTCGTTTCCTCTCTGTCTATGGTCGTCAGAAATTACCCATAATCAGTATAAGATGTTTTTCAACGTATACCTCTGCCTAGCATCCATCCTCGGACTTGCTGCTGCTGTACCAGCTGCCGAGGTGGTCAAGGCCCGCTGTCAACCTCACATCAGATGTGAAGACAGTGTTAACGAGTGCGGCATCAAATATGGCGGGTTGGTTCATTCCCTTACATAGATTGTGGCCCGACCGGAAACTCAAAGAAAACACAGTTGCTATGATGTTTGTGACTCGAAGGCACGGCCAGTCGCACCACCTTGCCCTCGAAAGGACACAAGTCATACCGCCGCCACAGCGAGTCTCATCACTGTCTCCGCTACTCCCGGCTTCCCATCCATAACAGTTGTGCCAACGACCAGTCTGATCCCTACCATCTGTGTAGACAGCGTCAACTCGTGCGGTCGTACATACGGGGGTTGTTTCCCGTCCACGTCCCCCTTTCCAACCTTTCCCGACCCAGGATGTCCAACAACCACTTTCCACACAACCACAACCACCAGGTCATCACCGGTCCCAACTCTTTGCGTGGACTACACCAACTCCTGTGGGCGCATGTATGGCGGCTGTTTCGCCTATACCTCGCCTTTTCCCAGCTTCTCAGACCCGGGATGTCCAACGAGCACATCCAAGCCTCTCACAACATCTATGCCAACTTCTGCATCAGCATACGTGCCAACAATCTGTGTAGACACCGTCAATAGTTGCGGCCAGACTTATGGCGGCTGCTTTGCGTCGACGAGTCCTTTCCCGACTTTCTCCGATCCTGGTTGCCCTACCACGACTGTCACACATACCTAGGTTTGTCCTGGCCCTTCAGAGTTGTTGCAAGGGTGAGGCAATGGCGGGTTACTGCCTAGAAGAAGTAGCTGCATGACTGGATTCGTCGTTTAGTAGCAGCTTGAAAAGGGAGACATGGAACACATAACCTAGCACAACCGGGCATGAACCTACAGTGGTCACGATGGGACTTTTACCCGTTTGGTAAGCATGCCTTGTAATAATACAGTAGACAATCAGCCCCGAACAACATGATTCATGTTCTCAGAACGCCTCACTGTGTCCCCGTTCAAAGCCCAACCATCACCTGGATCCCCAGCAGAATCCAAGTCCCATAACATGTTGCTACGATGCCCACTCCATAACTTGGCAGCAATCGTGCCAGTATCAAAATGACCGCCACCACGTGGAATCTCCTCAGTGAGGCTGATTTTTGAGGTGATCCGGTCCGTACAACCCTTCGAACTCCCCGGGCTTCATCTTGTGCTCGCCGTGGTCGTCGTAACACCGATGCTTGTCGCACCACCTCTCGCCAAAAGTCTGGATCAAGTTGGGGTTATTCGTGCCGCCGCAAGAGTGCCACTGGGAGCATTTCTGACGAGCCAGGTCCTGCATCTTTTTCTGGACCTCGAAGCCGCAGTGCAGGGCGATGCAGACCTGCATGCGACCGAAGATCTCGTTGCGGTGGCTGCAGAGGCACTGGATTTCGTGGCGGTAACACCCCGGTCCGATGGGGTGCATGCCGTTTTGGTAGACGCATCTTGACTACATTGAGAGGAGGAGAGGTTAGGTGGGATGGGAGGAGGTGATGGGGGAACAGGGGGGCAGGGGATTCTACTTACACCGCAGAGAGGGAGGTCGAAGTCGAAGGCAGCGCATGGATATTCCGGTGCATAACCGTTGGGATCTGTTTTTCCATGATAATAGCCTGGAACAGCGGTAGAAGAGCCGATTAAGCCCATGAAGCAGGCCACGAGGAGGAGGAGGTAAAGTTTGGGAGTCATCCTGCTCTGGGGAATATAGAAAGTCATGATGGTATTATTGCTTCTCAAGAATGATTGAATGGTCGTTTTCAAGTAAGTTGATAGGGTTCTAAGACTTTCAGCTTTCGACAGATGGTAGGAGGGAGAGAAGATTTTATAAGTTGATACCAGCATCCGCCAAGTGCCTGAAGGTCGACGCTGGCTTTAGGCTTAAGCAGGTAGGTGCAGCTTAAGGTTTGCAGCGGAGGCAGGCAAGGAAGCTATATCAGACGCCCCAGTACCTGCAGGTCTGATGTTTCGCAAAAATCCGATACAGTTAAGGCCACTCCCATCAGATGGCCTCAGGAAATTCCGAGACACGCTCTAGATGTGCGTTAGCATTTAGATACTGGACGAACACATGGTGGTGAGTACTGGTGGCATTATGACGCGGCAAACTTGTACTCTGGCTTTTGTTACCATAAAACAGCCGAGACAGTTTAGGCTTGAATACCTCATTGAAGTTGCTATTTCATTTCTCATTTCTGCCATATTTTTGTCTAGTTTGGTGTTTCTCTAACCGGTAGTTCGGCCGTCTTCACCTCGGGTAATGGAGCTGCCTTGGTGTCCTTGGGTTGAGCCGCATCTTTATCCTTGGGCGGTGCGCCACCTCCAGGGTAGCGGGTGCCCTTGTTCTTAACCTTCTTCTCCTTCTTTACTGGCGCTGGTGGTGGGTAGGCCTTGAGCTCAATCTCCTGCCACTCCTTGGAGGCCTGGAAAGCGGTCTGGATAGGTGCTAAGAGGTTGTTCAGAGATTTGGTGAGGGCCGGTTTGAGTAATTGGGGGGTGAGGACGTCGTTCTTGTAATCCTCGTTCATCTGGTCGATGGAAGTGTAGATGAGTGGCTCCAGGCCGTCTCTCTCGCGCTCCACAATGAATTCTGCCTTGCCGTGCAAAAGAGTTGCTGCGGGCAGAAGAACGTGCTGCACGAATGCCAACAGCCCGTTCTCCTCAACACCAGCCGCACCAGGGACAGCAACAGCCTTCTTGATCTTCTTCTGTACCACCTCGGGGGGATCCAACAGGTCGATCTTGGAGTCAGGGTCGCTGGAGCTCATCTTTCCTCCGTGTAAACCTGGAACCATGCAGTTGAGAAGATGCGCTCGCTCCTTGTATCCGAGCCTAGGAAGCCACTCCTTTGCTGCAGTAAAGAGCTTCCGTTGATCCTGACCTCCAAACTGGATATCGACGTCGAGGTACTGCTCGTCCAACACCTGGAGGATGGGGTAAAGGAGACCGGACAGGGGCGCATTGTCAGTCTGTTTGACGACTTCAGCGCCAGCCTTCTTAGCATCGTGTTCCGAGACGACGGAGCAGAGCTTGTAGACGTCCATGATATACTCTGGACTCTTCTGGTAGGAGCTGCCGAGAACGAAACGAAGCTTCGCCGTTGGTACGCCGACGGCCTCGAGGATGGCTGTTATCACATGGCGGTAGTATTCGGCGCGGTGCTGGACGAGCTCGATCGGGGCCTTGAGGTTGTCAAGGAATCCATGCTGGGGCAACGGTCAGTCCTGCGCCATGACCAGTTTGGTTCCGGCGATCGTGTCCATTGGAGGGGCACTTACAATATCGGCAAGAAGGACAGTCATCTCACAGCCAGCTGCGAGATACTGAGCAATCTTGATGGCAGGGACGAAGTAACCACAGTGAGGCCGGCCCGTTGTGGCAGTTCCTGGGCAAACACGTCAGTCCTGCTGCCCCAATCCACAACACTGCTTACCATCACCTATCTGCAAGTGACTTACCCCAGTAGATCTTGGGATGCCGGCCCTCGGCGAGAATCTTCTCTATGATCTCAGGGTTGAGAACCTCGGCAAGGTTCTCCTTGATGAGGTCGAACCTCTTCTGTGCTTCCGCGTCCAGGGTCGCCATATTGTCTGATTTGCGCTGGGGTGTCTGGTCAACGGGATTTATTCGAGGCGCAAATCAACACATAGCACGGAATTTGTGACATCCACCGATCGCGGGGTTGACTCATTCACTTATTCTGCCACGGTCGTGGAAGACAAAAACGGAAAGCGGTCAGAGCGCACCCTGTCAACACCCCTGCGCTTTCCTGCACTCACCATCCCGGCATTAGTTCCCATGCGCCAAGGAAATGTCAAGGTGAGCTTACCAGCCTTGACCTTTTCGAGTCAAAAACTCAAAAGTGAACATGTACACACGATCCCTAGTCGAGGTACAATACGACGTTAGATAACGATGCTTCTTAGCGTATGTGAAGCTTGCCGGTAGATATGACGGAACTCGACTTTATCCAGTAGGTTGCACGCCGCTGTTCCTCTTTCTGAGAGAAAGTTGCTCTCACTTCCCACTTACATGGGTCTCATACTACTCGTTCACTAACACGGTCTGATGAAGCCCGCTCAAGATCTTTGATCTGGCGAAGAAGGAAGGAAGGCTAGTGTACACTTCCGCTCCTATGGTCAGATACAGCAAGGCAAGTGGCTTGCAGTCTCACTTTTATAGCGTTCCAGTAATGAACTTCGCCTAACCATTGTGCAGCTTGCCTTCCGTCAAACCGTCTACGAGTATGGCACCGATATATGCTGGACGCCCATGATCCTGGCAAAGGAGTTCAATCGAAGTCATGTTGCGCGGGACAGTGGTGAGTCGCTTCTCATATTTGTCAAGTGTGCTCTACCATGACACCAGTGATGATATGATACAGCATCTTTAAACACCCATACTCACTCCATCGCTCACGTATTCATATACTGACCGTATCACAGACTTCACAATCTCCACCACAACCCCCCAACCTCCCACCATAGTCCAATTCGGCGCCAACTCTCCCCTCGAACTCTCCCGCGCCTCCTCCCTCGTCGCCCCCTATGCCTCCGGCGTCGACATAAACTGCGGCTGTCCCCAATCCTGGGCCTGCGCAGAAACCCTCGGCGCCGCACTGATGGAAAAGCGAGAACTCGTCCGGGACATGGTGCTCGCCACCCGTTCCCGCCTCGCCTCCGACGGTTGGGCAGTCGGACTCGACGCCGACATGCACCACCCCAGCAAGGGAAGGAGCGTGAGCGTCAAGATCCGCGTGCACAAGGACTTGCGGAAGACGATGGATTTCATCGAGACGGTGCTCGGCGATAGTGGAGTACCGGGAGGGAGGAATATCGACTTCTTGACCATTCATGCTAGGACGCGGAGTACACCGTCCAGCACGCCGATTCTGTTGGATGCGTTGGAGATCTTGGTCGACAAGTACGGTGATCGAGTGCCGATTCTTGCGAACGGGGATATCTTCACGCTGAACGCCCTGCCGTTCAACAGCCCGCTTCATACACCGACTGCTACCTTTACGAACAGCCGGAGTGGGATGGTGGAGGAGTCGCCGTTGCCGTTCCTGCCGAAGTTGGCTGGGTTGATGTCCGCCAGGGCTATTCTTGCTAACCCCGCGTTGTATGCCGGCTACGATGCTTGTCCTTGGGAGGCGGTGGAGACGTTCATGGTAAAGGCTGCTAGGGCGCCGTTACCGTATAAGTTGGTGCTACACCATGTACATGAGATGTGTTCACCGGGAATGGGGGCGAATAAGAAGGCGCTCTTGACAAAGCAGGAGAGGGCGGAGCTGCAGAAATGTATCAATATGATTGATTTGATAGACTTCTTGGAGGAGAAAAAGGGGCCGAAGCGATAGCATAATACCAGGGACGTCTCACCGGAGAATGTCCGTATTACAATTCTTGCATTGTCTATTGCACAAAGCCTGCGGTTTGTACCCGAATGTCGATGTATGGAAGATCTCAACGCCGTTCCAGGATGCATGGCCTTCGCAACCAACCATACCCTTACACCTAGGCATTACCATATAATGCCAGCCAGGTTGAGATCAGAGCAACCGCTAAGCACTATCAAAAGAGTGGTCCCTTTTTATACGAACTCGGGGCCAACCTAGGACGGCAAGCAAAATCAGAGCCAGTCTTCGGTCAGGCTCCTATGCCCGGCCAATTCCCTGTGTCGCGACTACGCGCACCCTGTGCCTCCGGAACCAATCCGTAACGCCAAAACGCCCCTTCCATCACAAGCCTAGGGGTGTAAGGCCACGTAATACCTAGGTAACTGCGAATATCTCCTTCTCGTCGAAGGAAGAAAAGCCACGTGGTGACTAATCTTCGAATGTCTCCTTCTCGTCGATATCGAGAGGCGGAGACGAAAGAAGTGAAGAGGAACCCTAATCCTGAACAATACTTTCTCCGCCGTCATCGTCTTCATCAGCTCGAGCCCTCTTGCTCGCTCTTCCTTCTTGCTCAACATGAAGTTCATCTTCAGCAGCCTTCCGTTTGCCCTCGGGAAACCCATTAGGCCGGCCTTCATGCACGTCCAGAGTGTTGGCTGCTGCTTTGAGTCCAGCGTCGGAATTTCCAGGGTTTTGTGAAGTATCTCGAACCGTTGGCTGGTCGGTCTCAAGCAAGCTTCTTGAGCCGGCCTTACTCGGTTCCTGTGACGGACCACGATCTTGTGACTGGGTAGTGAGCGCAGGCGTACCAGTCCGGCTCGCATCATCGTTTGTCTGGCTGTGACTCGGGGGAGGAATGTCCTCTCCGCTCCTTCTTGTGCTCTCGAGGCTAAAGACCGGCGATCCGGGGACGCCAGGTTGTTGCTTCTTCTGCAGCGGGTTTTCTTTGAGAAACTCCGCGAGGGTGTGGCAAGCTTTCGAGATCTTCTCTGGGCTGCCGCCCAACGCTATCCACCATGGTCGGCCATTCACGTCGCTTATTTGGATGTTGGTAACCGTGGCAGCAAAGAATATAGCGCTGGTGGCTATCTCGCGGGCTTCCATGAGTAGAGGTATGACCGTCAGACAACAGTCGTTTAGAAAGGTCCAAGCCGCATCTCTCATTCTCTTGTTATGATGTAAATTCAGAGTAGTCAGCTGGTCGAAGAGACGGTGATAGGGGTGTTCGACCATGAGGTCGAAGGTGAGCATCTCAAGCATGAGTTCCTCATATGCCAGGATACTATCTCGCCAACGCCAGTATTCCTTGCTTTGCTCGTCAATGATGAGCTTGGGGTTCTTTTGTGCCACCTTCGCTACTGCCACGATCAAATCGCGTGTCTTCCGGCAATTCTCCTCTGTTTTGTTGGCGAGAAATAGAGCGGTAGCAGCTATATTCTGATAGAAGAATGCTGTTAGCGAATTGGCTCCTGATTGCGCCCGGCCCTGCAGATCCCCTATGGATCACTCACATAGTGGTGTACACCTCCTTTGGTCTCGTCCATACTGTAGCGCATGTAGAATCGGTGGAAGAAGACTCCAGCCACCCATAGCGTCAACTGTGGTAGGTCTAGGAGGATGCCTGCCTGGTAGACGAAGTTGACGCCTTTTGCCCTCCGTAACCTCTCTTCCTGCGGCGACATGCCATCTATGACACTCGGCGTGCTAACTGCTTCCGACGCTGTGAAGAACCATTGATTTGCGCGTCTCTGCTGACTATTCTGGGGTGTCGACTCTCGTCGTGGCGGGGACGTCGCGCTTCTTCGCGAAGCTGGTCTAGGTGGTGTCATCCTCGACGACTGGGTGGTGGGTGGTGACGGTACTGCTGGTGGTATTGGTCTCTGAGACTGTGCGGGCGACCTTGGTGCTTGTTCAAGCGGAACCGGTGGTTTTGGAGGCAGACCTGGCGGCTTGTAGGCCTCTACCCGAGGCGGGCGCCATCTGTCCACGCTGGACATGATGCTTTCACAACCGTTCGAGACGTTTCTCGTGATAGAATAGCTGTCGGCTCTGGCGTGAGAGGTCCTCCCCAATCTCCAGTTTATAAAACGGAGTTGTCGCGCATCGAGAATGATAACAGAGAGAAGGTCTGCCAAAACAAGCTATTGAATGGTTGGAGCGAAACTGGCAAAATAAATGGCCCGAGGATCGAAAGCATTCATCGCGATCACAATGGTTATGACCGATTGCAACTATTGCCGTCAGTGGCCCGTGCACAGAGGCAGGGGCCCACCCTGCGTAACTTTCACCTGCCAAGCACTACGTACAGGTGCTTCGACGAGCGTGCTAAACGGGTTGCTGACGTCGAGGTTGTGGTTCTAGGATAAGATGAGTTATTGTGTCTGTTAGCAGCAGGTGACTTGTAACTCCGAATAAGGGTATCTCTCTATTCATCGATCTATATAGACTCCATGTCGTTACGTCCCCAGAGTTTGACAGTCCTGTCATGACCACCGCTGACGATCCACTTGCCGTTCCGACTAACATCGACACTGGCAACAGGGGCTGTATGGCCGCTAAGTGACTGCACCAGGGTCCAATCATCTGCTGAGAAGATGTTGACCTTCTGGTCAAACCCAGCTGTCACAAAGAATGTGCCGGATTTCTTGGGCAACTGTGAGCCCTTCTCATCCTTGCCAGGAGGAGTGCCCAATAAAGGGTCATCCATCCCTTTGAACCACCTCAAATCCGCCACTGAACTAGAATGGGCTCCTATGCCTCCAGTTCGCTGCACTTTTCGTACGTCCCAACACTTGACCCATCCGTCCATGGAAGCGGTTAGTACCCGGTAGCCATCTGCACCCCAGTCAAGTCCATAAATAGGCTTGATATGCCCGTCCAGATGCCCGTCAAGGATCATGACTGTCCTGCCGGATCGCAAATCCCAGATTCTGCCAATGCTGTCTAGACCAGCGCTAGCCAAAAGCGAACCGTCACTGTTGAAGCTGACGGCGTAGACTCCTCGGGAATGGCCTTCTTGTAAGAGCAGCTCTGCCTTCGTTTCCACATCCCAAAGTCTCCAAGACGTGTCTTCAGAGGCAGACGCGAGGTACCTTCCCGACGGGTGAAACTCCACCCTGCAGACACGTTGAGAGTGCCCTTCGAGCGATGCCAGCGGGGTGTCCTGGTTCAACGACCACAATAGCACTTTTCCCTCCGCTCCTCCAGATGCCAGGTTAACCGAATCCGGAGACACATTGTTTTCTGGTAAAGTGGCGCCCGGAAACCAGGAGAGCCCGCTCACTTTGTTCGTATGACCTCTGAGATTCTTCTTCACCTCAAGGTCTGGAATGCCAAGCAGTTTGACTTGACCTCCCCAGTTTCCTGTTGCAACAAGCTCGCCGTTGGGCGATATCCTTGTCATGCTGACATTGCGGTCTCCCGCGATCTGACTGCCTTGAAGCTCAAACCCTTGTAGCCTCTCCTTTATTTGCTTCCGGAACTTGACATGGGTCCGTAAGGGTATTGTCGACTCCTGTTTCTGGAACTCTGTTCGCCTCTTAGCCCTAGGTAGCGAGTATTTGGCGATCTCCATGCGCGCCTCGAGCAGTTCTGGTCCGCCTCGAGAGTAGAACTCCTCCTCTTGGTCCTCCGCGTCCTCGTCTGCAGCTCCAGCATCTGTCATCTCAACGTCCTGACCTTGCTGAAGGCCATCTTGCTGTTGTGCAGCCACAAGTTCACGTAACCGATCGCGTCTGTCTGCTGGGCCCTCGCCGAACAGTGTCACTGGCTCGCCCAATTCTCTTAGCTTTGCCCTAACTCGTCCATCGTCGGTTGGTACAACGATAGAGGCGATCAACCGCTTTCGCTCGAATTGTGATAGAAGAGCTGATGCCTTTTCTGGCGCGATGCCCGATGCTGTCGCTGGTAAGTCGTAGTCATGGTCAATAGGAATGGAGTCAAGGTCGATGCCCCGGTCCTATGATTCAGTCAGCAAGCTGTACCATGGATCCATCTAACGAACTGGCTGGCATACCTCCGGTTGTGCCTCCTCCACATACGCTTGACGAGACGGGTGCATCATCTTGGCGAAAGGACCCACGCACAATCTCCGACAACTGATATAACCAGGTTATCTTCGGGTACAGATATGTATCAGTATGAGTTATGGCTGTTTCCAGGGAGAGCGAGGCTGGATGTGTGAATGTTGAAGTTAACAATCTCGAATAACACTTTCGCCCAATTGGAGCTTCAACAAAAATAAAGAGAGCTTTGCCCAAGCCAGGGTTAGGGTGACAGTAGCGATCGATGGATGTGACCCTGAGCGGGCTTCCCCAGGAATAGGAAGCCCACCTGCGGCCGATAAACTAGCCAAATCAGGGTAAGCGGAAGCCTGGAACACGGGGCAGAGGCTGATGACCCTTGCGCCCAAAGTTTTGACCCTCTTCAGCAGGTTTTTTAGTGCATGTGAACCTGCCTGCTTCACCGCAGGGCCTGTTATTCTTTCTCCCTTCTCTTCTTACACCAATTCACAACAGGTGATCGTTCCTGACCTGACACTGAATCCTCAATTGACCGACGAATACAAATGCATTACAACCCTAGTACCAACCTTGAAAACGCTCTATTGCACAAGTTCCAAATGCGAGTTTCGTCGGGACAACAGGGAATCAATAGCATCGTTTTGTGTCTGTCACGCTGCGACCCTGAACGCCGCCGCGGCGAACCTTGAAGAGACATTCGCTGTACGAAGCTAGAAGCCCCTCCTTAGGGCGTCACGACTTCGAACCTTGAATTCCTTACAACCATTCTGTCGCCGGCTAGCACCCCGCCACTATGACAATGATAGCCCCGGCTGCTCTCGCGTTCCCCAAGGTTCGCGGATTCAAGCCAACGCAGAGTCAGAACCAGACGCCGGCCACTTCTGGTGATGAGGATACCGACTCCTGCCATACAGCGCGGTTATCCACGCAGACCTCGCCATTGAGAGGCCGAAAGGCACGCGCGCTCATCGACGATGTTGTTAGCGCTAATTGCAGCCCTGTCTTGAAGCCGGCTGCCTCTCCGGCTATCAGCGGGATTGGCAAGATGCGTATGCAGCTCGAACCTCTCAATCTCACACCGAGCAGCACTACAAACTCAACACGTGCGAACTCCCTGACATACAGCGACGGCAGACACGCATACCCGTCGCCCATGTCGAGCGATGGACAGGCCCCCACTACGCGGTCGCGAAGCTCCGAATCGAACAGGAGCAGCAGCACGGCTAAATCGGTTGATTATGAGATCAAATTGGAGCAGGACTTTGTGAGCGAGAGTGTTCGGGATCGGACAGTCCTTGATGGACCCGGGCTCTATGCAGATGGCGTTGAGGGTGGCTTGGCTCGTCCGCGTCATAAGCTGACGGCGGACGACTTTGAGCCTCTCAGATGCCTCGGAAAGGGCACATACGGAACCGTCTTGCTCGTCAAGCAGCGCGCCACAGGTCGTCTTTACGCTCAGAAACAGTTCAAGAAGGCCTCTCTTGTTGTTCACAAGAAGCTTATCGAACAAACCAAGACTGAGCGTCAGATTCTCGAGAGCGTCAACCGTCACCCCTTTGTCGTCAAGCTCTTCTACGCATTTCAGGACCAGGAGAAGCTGTATCTTATCTTGGAGTACGGTCAGGGCGGCGAGCTCTTCACCCATCTCAGCACGGAGAAGATGTTTCCGGAGCCCACAGCTGCGTTCTACATGGCCGAGATGGTGCTTGCTTTGTCACATTTGCATGAGACGCTCGGTGTCGTGTATCGTGACCTCAAGCCTGAAAACTGCCTGCTGGATTCGGAAGGTCATCTCCTGCTTACCGATTTCGGTTTGTCCAAGGTGGCAGTGGACGAGGAAGACTGCAAGTCGATGCTAGGCACTGTGGAGTACATGGCTCCCGAGGTTGTTCTGGGCAAGAAGTACGGCAAGGCGGTGGATTGGTGGTCGCTTGGTGCGCTTGGCTTCGATCTTCTCACGGGCCATCCTCCATTTCGCGGTCAGAACCATGCCAAGATCCAGGACAACATCGTCAAGCAGAAGATTGTGATGCCGTATTTCATGTCGGCTGACGCTAAGGATCTACTAACACGGTTCTTGCGCAAGGAGCCCAGCAAGCGTCTTGGCTACAATATGCCTAAAGACCTTGAGACCATGAAGAAGCATAGGTTCTTCCGCAAGCTTGACTGGAAAAAGCTGGCTGCGCGCGAGTTGGAGCCCCCGATCCAGCCTCTGATTACAGATCCAGAGCTGGCGGAGAACTTTTCAAGCGAGTTCACTGAGCTAAGCCTCAGCCCGGTGGTGACCCGGTCTGTGGACGCCCCATGGAGTACAAAAGGCGATGACCTGTTCGGCGGGTTCAGCTATATCGCATCCAGCAGCCTCCTGAACGATCATGGATTTGGCACGTCCGAGGATGAATCTGACAATGAGACTCGCGACGACAATGGAGCTTTTGACGATGATAACGACATGGAAGCTATGGACTGAATCAGCAACTACAGGGATCTACGACGCATGGTCGGGTTGATGCTAGCGGAGTTTAGCGGGAAGGCGGTGGCTGTGTGCATGGCCGGTCTTACTTGACAAAGGGCTTCAGGACGGCTACTCTCTTAAGATTTCTTCCACCACACTTACGAATACAGATGATGATAGGGCAAGTTTAATGGTCAGGCGTTTAGAAGCGAAAAATTGGGTTATGTCTGGGGGCAGGGGGAGGGAAAAGCAAACACGAGGGGAGGCTGCGGCACCGAGAGGTACAGTAGACTTTCATTAAGATTTTTCATTCACATGGTTAGGTGACAGAAGACCACGGAATCGGCAATGGTGATGAGACCATTACAATACAGCTGCGTTGAAGTAATATAGACATTATGCTCTAGAGATAGACTAGAGGTCTTCCTGTTCGACGATTGTATCAGCTCAACAGACGCCTGCTTATATGCTTCCCCAACTGTGTCCGCTCAAGCGACCCCTCATCCGCTGTACCTGCGGACTTCCATATGGCACATCATGTACGCTACGCAGCTACGTCTTACAGACACATATATCCGGCATTACGGAGCAACACACCAACCTTCGGGAGGGACTTGCAATCCCTTGAGATTCAGCCCCTGGAATGACGCGTAAGGCATCATTCTGCACTTTGAGCCTCAAACGCCTGGGGAAGTGATGCCATCATGCCAGACGACTAGCTTATGCTTGCCAATGTCCTGGCGCACAAGCGACACGCCACCGTACCACCACGGGCAAGGAGATGGAAGATGGGAACATGCACGTACTACAGTAAGTGCCTGACCATTTCTGGAATGGAATAAGCTGACTGCAACACACTTTCCGATTCAGGTTTGATACGACATCACCAATCAAGCCCAAGCGGAATTCTCACAAGCAACCTTGCCGGACACAGCGAACAAAGGCAGAGATGCCGACGGGCGGAACCACAGGTAAGATGTCCCTGTTTCGCAGATGCACTGTGTTTTCGTTTTCTATATGTCGGTCATGAGAAATCCCGGTATGGTCGATAAGGGGCACAGGAAGTCAATGCATGCAGGGTGTAGGAATGATGTAGGACAAAGACCAGTTCATTGTGAGGCGCGGTACAAGGGAGGGGGCACAGGGCTGTGCTGAGTATGATGGGTGTGTCTCATGCAACGGACCTGGAACATCTAGATAACATTGTGTGTAACAGGAAATCAGTCTGTATTGGCCAAGATAGCCCTCGACAGGACATAAGCCACCGGGCTGTCGTAAGTCGCGGATTCCAAATCAATGCTGAGCGGCTACCAAATCTTGGGATCAATGCGACAATTGTGAGCTTGCCTACCACAAGAGCTGGCATGTTCCGCCTGCAGGGTGGTCAAACTGTCCGTAGTGTCCAGCCACCAAGTCTGCCGAGTCTTGGGCTGAACTGTGTCAGACGTGCAGTCTTAAGAGGGCAATCAACCCTCGACCGACTTCTAGGTCGCTCAGATCATTTGCAACTCGACTTGGAGGCAAGGTCTGTTCCGACTTGGTCAATATTCCTAGTCTCATAGATTACCGCCTATGCAGGTGTATGGCTAAGCTCACCGTTACCACCTAGCTTTGCCCCTCGTATGAGACACGCCCAAGATAGCCTGCACTGCAAGATACAGCACCTACCCAGCTCCCTCGAGCGAAACGAGCAACTATGAAGGCGCCGTTTAACAGTAGAGCGGCCATAGCTGCATTCCTATGTAAGTCAAAGTCAGGTTCTTCCTGCATCAAGACCACAGTCGTCTTCAGCGTATCTTCTTTCACATCATTCCCTACTACATACCCTACCTACAGATGGCCATGGCTAACCTCTCCCTCCACCAAGGCGCCGGCACCCCCTCCCTAGCCGGCTTCACAAAATACTGTCCCTCCAACTCCCCCTCGTCCCAGGTCTGCTACTCCGTCGGGGTCCCCTCCGCCTCCGCCTCCACCAACACTGGCAACATCTACTTCCAGCTCTCAGCCCCCACCACCCTACAATGGGTCGCCCTAGGAACCGGCACGGGAATGTCCGGGTCGAACATGTTCATCATGTACCAGGACGGCGCCGGGAACGTGACTATCTCCCCGCGGAAGGGGACGTTCCACACCGAGCCCAAGCTTGACATGTCAGATACAGCGACGGAGCTGGAGCTGTTGGAGGGGAGTGGTGTTGAGGGAGGGATGATGACGGCGAATGTGCGCTGTGGGAATTGTGAGAGCTGGAGTGGCGGGGAGATGAGCCTTCAGAGCACCGGGAGTAGTTGGATTGCGGCTTGGAGGAAGGGAGGGAGCCTGGGCACGGCGGATAGGGGGGCGCGGTTGGCGCAGCATGATGATACGGCGAGTTACGAAGTGGATTTGACGAAAGCCGTGGTGGAAGCGGATGAGAATCCTTTTGTACAGAGTAGTGAGGGTAGTGGTAATGGTAGTGGTAGTGGGAGTGATACGGGTGACAAGGGAGGATCTCCTGGTCAGGGTGGTGACGATGGGGGTGTTACCGTCGTGGATCATGGGCCCAGCGCGACGGTTGTGGCAGCTCACGGGGTCATTATGGCTCTCGTGTTCGCTGTGCTATATCCCCTGGGCGCTCTGCTTATGCCGCTGTTGGGCAAGTGGTGGGCGCATGGTGCGTTTCAAGCCGTATCATGGGCTCTCATGTGGGCTGCTTTCGGCTTAGGAATCAAGATCGCTCAGGAGGAAAGCTTGGTAAGATACCCTATTCTTGTGTCCTCATGGAGCGAAGTCGACTGACTTGCTGCGTGTCTCATCAGCTCTTCAAACAGGCCCATACCATCTTCGGCACGGTAGTCGTGTGCTTGCTCGTCATCCAGCCAGCGCTCGGGTACGCTCATCATAGGTACTACGTCGCTCACCAGCACCGCGGAATCGTCAGTCATGTCCATATCTGGTGGGGGCGCATCCTCATGGTGCTCGGCGTCATCAACGGCGGGCTGGGGCTGCAGCTGGCTGATGAGAGAAACTCTCTCATCATCGCGTATAGCGTTGTAGCCGCCATCTTGTTCCTGGTCTATGCCGTCGGGAAGACGTTTGTGTCTACTCGAAAGAAGCAGGGTGTCAGAGCTGGAGGGAGGAGAAGCAAGTTTGAGACTGGTAGTCCTAGCTCATCGGCACCTTATGTGTAAATGCAGGCGTTTCCAGAGGATTGTAGTATGGATGGTTCAGTTGCTTTGTGTCTTCTCTGTGGGTGAACTGTTCATATCAGCTTGTTGAGAACCGTAGTTTCTTGATAGTATGATATTCGGATAGTGATGAATTAGATGCTAAAGAAATCCGTTGTTGATTCGGTACGTTCTTTCAGTGCGCATCCAGTGGCTCCCCCGGAAGCGGCTCGGAGCCAGTGGACATCACTTGTCTGCCAAAGAAACAATATTTTTAGTATGACTACAATCAGCAGATTGACCAACATTTAGGTAAGGTAAGTTTTGCTCCCTGGTGGTATTTAAGTTGTTGTAAGTTCCGGGTTGTTCCTCTTCCGTAGGCATCATAGTTTGGGCACACTGATTAGTGACCACATCCTGAATATAGTCCGATACATTTTCAACCAAGGAATGAGTCCGAACATGATATTCTTTCGTAGTTCAATACCGTTTATGATAAGAAGAGGAAGGAACAAGAGTCACAAAGTCGCAACTTACACCGGGTGGTATCACGTGACTCCTCCAGTCCGGGGAAGCGATGATGGACCTACCGGTTCCCCGGCAATTTTCCGCGATCCTCAATCGAAAACCTCTCAATCGTATCACCGAGCTCGACCACCACCTACGCACCTCCACACCCCCTTGCCGTCCGTCATCAACGAGTCTAACTGACCACCGACGACAAAATGCTCGCCCCTATCTCCAGAGTTTCGGTACGTCGTGGATTGGCGAGAGGAGAGAGGTTCTGGTGAAGCACAGTTCGAAGGTAGCTAACTGTGGGCTTTGTTGGATAGGTCCGCGCCGTTTCCCGCGTTGCTCAGATCCAGATCAGGACATTCATTGCTCCTACTGTTGCCCGGAGAGGTACGTGATATGCTTGAAAGTTGCGCTTGGGGTGGAGGGAAGTGATGCATGGGTTTGGAGGACGGAGGACGGATTGGAACGGACGATGACGAGCTCGAATTCGACAAGCAACACTGCCGACGACGACCATACGACAAATAGCTCGAATTACGATACAATGCAGGCTTGGATTGTGCCTTACCGTCGGATTGGCCCGGCAACCCGACACCCATCCCCAACAGTGAAATCCGCAGTTCCGACACACCATTCTCGAAGCTCTCCTCAACCATGTCCATCCGTCTCCTCCCGATCCCGTCAACCACCGGGCC
The DNA here is from genome assembly GCA_003635345.1 of Coniochaeta pulveracea. Taxonomy (NCBI): domain Eukaryota; kingdom Fungi; phylum Ascomycota; class Sordariomycetes; order Coniochaetales; family Coniochaetaceae; genus Coniochaeta; species Coniochaeta pulveracea. The sequence goes on along the minus strand of QVQW01000016.1, from coordinate 116,096 downwards.
TCGCGCCCACGCGCAAGAGAATAGCACAATACTAACCCTTCCCCTCCAGCCGATTTCGTCCAAGAGCTCTACCTCAAGGAGCTGAAGGCCTACAAGGCCACGCCCGTGAAGGACAGCGACGCAGCAGGCCACGTGCAGACCTTCTCCGTGCCCAAGGCGCCCAAGTCCCCCGAGGAGGCCGACCTCGCCTCCTCCCTCAAGGAGTACGAGAACATGGCCGTCGAGGTCGAGGGTCAGGACGCCGCCGCCACCGCCCCCGGCGCCCCCGCCCCTGTCCTCGAGGACTGGCTTGTTGAGGAGGAGGAGGAGGAGGCGGGTGCTCACCACTAAATGGTGTGGGAGATGTAATATGAGGGGTTAAGGATGATACGTGGGCAGGGCTTCTGCGAGGAGAGATAGTGCGGATGGGAGGAAAGGAGAGGAGGAGAGGGAGTGGATGACGCTTCGACGGAGCCTCTTGCTGCGGTTGGAAGATAAAAAGCCGGCATCTGGTTTTGGTGGATGAAGAGGTCGCTTAATCCGTGTACATTGTTCAATATCAAACCTTGTTCTACATACATCTGCGAAGGGTCAACGGCAACGATTTGCATGGCTTTATTCTGGGGATAACCGTGCTTCATGAACCGACGATAGCCTTCAGTTAGAGGGGCTGAGTTGGATCTCCGTGCAGGTTGCAGATTTGACACTGTTAAGCCTTTGAGTGGTTTCCACGACAGGCTGCTAATACACTTGTCAACTGATATATAGGTTATGGCGTCCCGAAGGTTTCTTATGTACTCAAACCAACAATAACTACAACCATTTCTTCCTCCCCGAGGCATTACAACTACTCTGCGCAACCCGTTTTCTTGGACCTTATTACATTTAATGACAGGCTTCTCTACCTCCAAGTCACACCCATCAGCTTCTAGGGCACTGTTTCGAGGCAAAAAAAAAAACTAGTGTTTACAAACTTTTGTTGGTGATGCTCCCCATATCAGGCAATATTGCGGTAGGGCCACGCTCAGGAAGAAGCCAACTACTACGCTATAAACATCCTCTGCACTTGAACGTGCCTTTGCCTTATCTTTTTGAACCATGAGCAGAAGACACATGATCCAACCCCTGAGCCGCCTCATCAAGATATTAACGTAAAGTACCTCATCCGACCCCCTATTTCCTGTAACGCCCTGCAACAAGCACGTATACGTATGATCCAACCCAATAACGATCCAAGATGCAAACATGCCACTCTTTGAATGCCGCCTCATACTATGCATTCCTGTGTAAACTCGCGGAAAATGAAATCGAGGGTCTAATGAGGGCAGCATCACCGCAACGCAAGGCGACCTTATACGTCGTCCATATGTGTGCCAAACATTTGCTCGTCATGAGTATTAGTCTTCACGAGGCCACTCATACGGTTGCTTCCCTTCCTGTTCACGTCGTCATCAGAATCGTCCCACTCGTCGTCTTTCTCATCCCTTCGTTGTCTGGCATCCTCCATATCCTCATCTTCATCGAAGCGTGGGCCATGCCGGTCTTTCATGTGATCATCCAGTACGCTGTCGTCCACAAAGGTGAAGCCCTCAAACTTCGCCTGTACCGACGGTGACAGGGGGGTCCCTGAAGCGGCATATCCCTTGGCAAGTGCTGCCGCTCGCTCGTTCAGAGATCCGCTTGTGTTGAGAGCATTGGTAAACTCGGGGTCGAAGTACGAAACGTCTGTCTCGTTCTTCAACTTCGGCTTGAATGGCGGCGTGATGAGCTTCTTGGAGAGCGCATCCCAATCAATGTCGTCGAAGAAGGCGTGTTGTTTGAGCTCTTCTGCGTCATTGGTCGCGCCAAGGCGGTGTTTAGGATTGCGATTAAGCAGTCCCTTGACGAAGTTCCTACCTTCGACCGATAGGGTGTCGCGGGGGAATCTAACCTTGCCGAATGCAATGTTCTTGTACATCTGTTGCGTATCCTCGGCGTAAAATGGGCTCCAGCCGCAGCACATTTCAAACACCAGGACACCTAAAGACCAAAAGTCTACCATCTTGGTGTAGCCCGACTCATCGAGAAGAACTTCAGGAGCCAGGTATTCTGTGGTCCCGCAAAACGTATTGGTGGTGTCATTTTTCGTCAAGTTGGCCTTGGAGAGGCCGAAGTCGCAAAGCGCAATATGCCCGTTTGCGTCGAGCAGGATATTCTCTGGCTTCAAGTCTCGGTAGACAATGTCGGCTTGGTGAAGATGTTGGATAGCCAGGATAAGCTCAGCAATGTAGAACTTGGCCCGCTTCTCATCGAAGCGGCCTTCCTTTTGCAAGTGCCAGAATAGCTCTCCGCCTGACATGTAGTCGGTGACAAGATACAGATCTGAAGGCGTCTGGAACGAGAACTTCAACCCCACAATAAAAGGCGAGTCCGACGTTGCCGTTCGCACCAGAATATTGCGTTCACCCACGGTATGGGCAACCTCCTTCTTCTGGACAATAACCTTCTTGGAGAGAACCTTCATGGCGTAGATACGCTTAGTATCCTTCTTTCGTACCATGTAGACCTGTCCAAAAGTGCCCTTGCCGATCAATCGCAGGATTTGGAAGTCCTCCGGGCCGATATGGGGGCGTTCAGTGGACTGGTAAAGCGCTTCAACGTATAGTTCGCCGGTTGGCGTATTCTCGACCATGGTGTCGGCGTTGCCCCTCAAAGGAAACCAACCTCGCACCAGGCCATCTCGCTCAGTCTTGGCCTGAAAGTCAACATGGCCCAGAAACTCCTCCCGCGTATCGCTACGATCATAGACGGAAATATCGACCAGCATGTCAGAGGCCACCACGTCACTACTGATGTGTTAGCCACACCTCATCCGGACGCAGTGATGCAATAGGTCTCGACTCACAAGATAGCCTCAGCGTCCCATGACGGATTGGTGAAAGAACGCCGCGCATTCCGGTTTCGGAATGTCTGAAAGTCGTGAAGGCTGGTGTTACTGCTTTGCCGACTCTTCATTGGTATGGCCATAGCTGGTCTACCCGAGTCGCTGCCTTGGTGCTTCATGGGCAAACCACCCATCGCAACAGCTTGCACAGCGGCATCCTCATCAACTTCTGGAGGAGAATGTGGTCCGCTGGACTGAAGCTCGCTTCGTTGGAAGGATACGACAACGTAGGGGTCTCGGCATGGCTTGAGGCCCCTGGCCTGTGAGACTTTGATGGTCAACTTTCCTTTGATGGCAGGCGCTTGAGTGCCAGCGGGTGTTAGAGTCTGAGCTGATGTGTTGCTCGAGCTATGACCAGTCGCCCGACCAGCATCGCTTGAGGGTTCAGCTTGAGACGGTGCAGCGGTCGAGAGGGCGCGTGTAGGTGTGGAAGTACCACTCTTGATTGCAACCATACATGTTAGCTTCCTGAGCTGCATAACAGAGGCATAACCAGACGACAGTGATTTGTCAGCGGACCGAGGAGCGGCACTAGCGCGTGGTGTTGGGGAGCTCGGCACGGTAGCAACACCTGGATTGGAGATGTGGTGAGCTGGTACACTCGACTCCGTGACCATGCTTGGCAAAGGAGTCAGTAGCGACGGTGCCTGCCCGAGACCTCTGGCGAAGAGTGAGAAGCTCCGGCAGAGCCCCACTGACGGCCTAGAGAATGCCGGTGGTGCCGGGACATCGCCTCCATGGCTACCGAGATGAACAGTACTCGTACTAGGAGAGGCGTATAACGAGGAGGGGCCTGAATCCGGTGGTGTTGGGTAAGGGTGAAACGCAGTGACAACGGCGCGCGGCCCTGGGCCGGCCACACAAGATGCTACCATCTCATGAGAAGGGCCATGAGGACCTATTCTCTCGACCAAAGAAGCATCGCTAGGCAGGGCATTGACGGTATGAAGGGCAGCCGACGGATTCGGCTGTGGAATAGGCTCGTGGCCAGTGTCTTCGGGTGGTTGTGGTTGTGGTGCAATACAAGGTGACGGGGTTGGAATAGTGGCTCCGCCTTCTCGGGCGGTGTGCTTTCTGGATGTAAATAAATGCGAAAAGGAAGCAGGACGAACCTGGCCAAACATGCTCATAATGCCGGGCGTGCGTTTGTCGTGCAGATCCGGCTTGGGCGTTGCCACGCCTGAGCGCGGCGTCTCGTAGCCAATGTGGTCGTTGCCATCATCCTCCGTTGCTGCGGACCTGCTGCGCTTATTGTTAATACCCAGCATGACTCTGTAACTCTAGGTGAATGCACAGCAGAGATTTTATGGGACTGTCAATAAGCAGTACATCGGACGCTGAATAACACAGATCGCCCGGCAGGGAGCAAACCCTCCACAAGGGGGAAAAGCCTCGACAATTTGACAGGAAATCACTCGATCAAGGGAATGCACTTGGCCATGATGACTACGCAGCGTTCGTCTAACGCACGGAATGTCCAACTCGGATAATGCGGGCATGTAGTCATGCCTGCCTGACACTCTGCGTCCATGGACGGGCTTCGTGGGGCTTGAGGGGCCTATGACGAGGAAGAGGGGAAAGACGACCGAAACACCCAATCGGCCAGATATGAAAGCTGATTCCCCAAGAGGAACCACAAGTGCTCGACAACAGATCCTCGGGAAGAAGTACCGTTGCACAGTTAGCCGGAAAGGCCCGGGAAAGCATACTGCCCATCCTCAAGCGATGTCATAGTACACCAATGGTACTCCCATAGCGCAATGAGCAACACTTGATGCTTGCCATCCAGTTTGCGAGTGTCTACCGAGGGGAAGCGAGGTCTCATGCGGAACGCCTTCGTTTAGGCTAAGCCGCAGTCAAGCTGGTAACTCGACACCAGAAGGCGAAGGGTATATGGGTATGGTGTATGCCAGGGAGAACCTGTTGATGTCGGGTTCTTTTCTCGCGATGGTGGTGACAAATCATACCCATCCTCCACACAGAACCATGCAGCGAATTTGACGGCATAGTTCCGTCCCGACATGTGCCAAACCATGTAGACTCGAGGATGGACGACACAGCCAGTGCGGCCAAAGGGACTGTCATCCAATTGGTGAACGAACTGTGAGGCTACAAACGCCAACATGCGAGCTCGCCAACCAGCGAGATAGCGTAGACTCGACTACGTTTGAGATCGAGTCTTCCAGATGGTTGATCTGGGGGGGGTAGAATTCCGGCTCGACCGTGGTCGTGGCTCGGTTCGATTTCCCAACCGCTCACTGCCACCAGCCAGCTTGGCCTAGCATGATGTGATACTTATGTGTGAGTGAGATGCCACTGCTGCAGGAGCGGCGGAGGTTGTCTGGGCATGGCGATTCCGGGAGTGCATGTAAGCACGCAGATATCGATCCTGCATTGACCGACCCTCCAATCCGAAAAATGACGCCCAGTCCAGATACGGCCGTGCCAACTCAGATCGGCACCCGTGGTTTGGAGTGCAAGGTTATGTGTATGGCTGACACCAAAAAACCTCATAGGTTGATTTATGTGAAATGACAAATGAGCTGGACTGGTTCAGGCACTTGCTGTTTAACCCATGGCTGCGGCTCAAGGCCCCCAATGTCCGTAATAGGCAGTGGCTAAAAGACGTATGCCGTCGTCCGGTGCTGGGTGCAGCCATGTCGAAGTTGATGTGCAATAAGGATAAAACCAATAGGGAATGGAAGTAACAAATAATGTCCTTGATGTGCCGGGAGCAAGGCTAGGAAGGATGAGTGGCCAGAGATATGACAAGATGAACCACAGCTGTCCAGCACTTTTATTTGCTTCCGACAGGAAATTGTGAGTTCATTCAATGGGCGACAACCCGCTGGGATATATTCGAGGTATGAGAAGCCATGCATGCCAAAGTTCACTGAACCAGGCTACATCCGATCATATGCAGGTGTTGTTGAAGGTTCATATATGCATGTGCATCATTGGCCGGATATGTTTGATGCATCTGCTCGCGAGGTAGGAAGAATTGACAACGAAAGGCAAGTACTTCAACAACCAGAAAAAGAAACGAAGTCCGAGTATGCATCCCACGTACCTTGAATGGCCGAGGTGGCTGGTCATGGAGCCCAGCGTATGGGTTGCCTGTTTGAGCAAGTCGTTGACAACCGAGTTGCCGCCAGTGCCATGATGCGCATTGCCCGAACCTGCTGCAGACATCTTGGCCTTCTGCGTCCAGGCGGAAGTTATCGTCTAAGAGTGAGGGCACACGATCAGCCAAGGGCTGATTTAGAGATAGAAGAACAATATTTCTGCTGTGGGTTGGCACGGCAAGGTGCGAAAGTTCAGATGAAGGTAGGTGATTGTGTTGGAAGGTGGTGAGGTGATCGAGGCCGAGAGCTTGGATGATGGAGAAATGGAAAGCATGGACGCTGCGGGGGAGCACAACCGCAGTTAGGTGGGGCTAAAAGTAGTTAAATTTGTACTGTACCTCAACCACCGCATCGTGGGCCAGTTTCTCCCCCAAGATGCCATAGTGCTCCAAACGGATGCGGAAATCGTAGACCTCCATTACCGCGACACAGACCGGAGGGTGTGAACTTCACCCCGGTCAATTTTTGCATAATCACAACCTCTCTCCAGGCTTGGAACAGCCCCTCGGGTTGAAGCGCTTCCTGGCTTCCTAATGCGTTCGATGTCTCAAATGTGGGTTAGGTACAACTCTGTACTGTAGTAATAAGCGTTTCCTAGAGCGAGCCTCAGGTACTTGGTACCTAAAGCTATGAGGTAATCCACATTCCTCAGCCACGCTGTGTGCGGCTTGGGAACACTACGTAGGTATCCCACAATCACATGGTCGATGGGTTGAGTCAGGTAGGTCGTCTTTTGCAAGCAGCCCGTCTTCTGCTTGCAAGGACGAAAGTCGAAATGAAAGGAAGGGGAGTAGGTTGGTGAAGGAGGCACTGCAGACGATGGGAACCGGAGGTCCTGTTCGAAGTTATACCCTCATTTCGCTACCCGTATGGGGTCTCCATCACAATACAATTGTGTCGTCAGCTCCAACTACTTCAGTGTTTGTTGGTGAGGTTCCTATGCCCTGGCGCATCTCCGCCACTATCTAATGAAGCGAGAGAAAGTTAAGATGGTGGCACTTGACCTTCAGGGTTGGATTCCGGCGCACAGCCAAGAGAATGAGTCTGTTTGTTCCCAAGCTCTTAAGGGTCGTATTTCTCCAACAGATGAGCTCACAAGTGCTGTTTAATGCGTATACGTAGCACTTTTGTATGTTTCATCCGCATGCAAGCTTCAGTCTCCCCAGTAGATAATGGATCTCCGGCTGAATTTCATGCTATGACGGTGTCAAGTTTTATAACTTAAGCCACCAATACTGCACGGCGGAGCGACAGGATGGCGGCAATAAGAACGACAAGCTTGCGGTATCTTATTGATCCAACGCCAAGTCACTTCGGCTTATGTTGCCTCAAGGGAGCCAACCTCACAGCTGATTCAGTGTCACACGCATCAAGTCATATTTTGCTCCGGCTTGTGCATTAACTCCTATGTCGTCGAAGTCGACTGGATCTTGCAACGCTGACCGAATCGTATTTGCAAGTCTTCCTTTGTTACATGAGTACCTGTACCAGCCAATCCGTCGACTGCATCTCCAAGTCTATACTGACTTATATCTGGCGCGCCCATCATTCCGGCAGGTGTCGCAGAACCTGTAGTTTACTGCAAGGTGCCGACTCGGATCGTATACCCAGACTAGGCTCAGCTTCCACAATAGGAAGTTTCAAGATACAGCATCTCAAGGACTGACTCATACAACATGTCCTCTACTCGCGACAGGCCCGCTGGAACCGGAAGCCTGGGTTTGACAAGACTCTATACTTGGAACTTCTGCCCAAAGGGGTCTTCAGCCTTCGGAACCAGTTGCCCATGGTTCGCAGCCCCATTGCAGCTGTATTACCAAATTACCGTAGTACATTAGGGCTTATTGCCGTAGGTTACGCAGCCCATGTCTTGAACAGCCAGCTGAAAGAAGGCTCCTGAATGATGTCAGGGTTTGATTGATTCGGGAAGGTTATACCGAGGGATTGAACAACTTACCAGAAGCAAAATCAGTTTCTAACTTATGTGCCTTTTGCCACGCAGGTAGTGGCCGAGAGACGAGGTCGACACATAGATACGGCCATACGACTGTGGAATCAGAGGCAGGACTCACCCTTTTCTACCAAGTATAATGACGGACACAGGTTAGCTGACACCAGCTGATGTTGAATCATCTACCTTGTCGACAAATCCTCGGGCTGCTAGATACCTTACAGAGGCTGTATGGTCCACGTAAGGGCACGATACTTGAAGAGACGAACGGACACAGGACATTGATTATATTGGAGTAGCCCGCGACTTGGGTTTGCGCACGCTATGAGACACAGGACTTCGCTCCTTTCCGTATCTGTCCCCTGATGAACCATGGTTCATACCGAAATACACCATACCGCACATTGACCCAATAAAACAACGCATCATCACTTCTGCGAGTCCACCGCCTTCTTCTCCTTGATGCTAATAGTTGGTCTGTGAAAGACGTCAGTTAACCGCCGACCGGTCAGCTCGGTCACAAGATTGAACTTACACAGCATCAACAACACTCTTTTCCTCGTGACCATGCCACGTCTCCTTCTTCTGTTCTCCGTGCTCCCTCTTCTCGACGAGCATAAGCAACAGTGGCATCGACGAGAAGCCGATCAGGCACGCCACCATTGTGCCATATCCCGTACCTGGACCCAGACCCAGTGCTGCTGTGCCCATACCCAGTCCCCAAAGCGCCTCCGCCACCATCATGAACACGCCCCCCACCAGACCAATCGCCAGTCTAAAGCCCGGAACGGCCGGGATCTCATAGTGAGACACTAGAAACTTGGTGCATGCGACTGACAACAGCAGTAATGATGGGGTAAGCAGTGATGGCGGTAATGGTATGTGTTGTGATAGGTAGTTGACTGCTGCGCCGGAAACGAGGGTGAGGAGGAAGTAGATGAAGGCTAGCCGGACGATGAAGAAGGCTAGTGCTATGTCCCAGAGGACCTCGATTATTGATTCTGTGGTTTCGAACAGGAGTAGGTTGGCCATCTTGGACTAGGGTAGGTGTGCAATTAATTGTTGTGCAGTGCTTGTGTTGAGATAAAATATGTTGGTTTCAATAAGTTGGTTACTTAATTCATGGATCAAAGCCTTTCGATGAGTTGTCTGCTCCTGTCTTTTATATCAGTCATCTCAGATGTTCTTCGCCAAGTCCAGACAGCCGGCATGTGTTGTGGTTCTGTAGGTGGCGTGACAAAACCACCTGATCCGCACGGCTAACCCAACGTCAACCTCAGCGCATCAGACAATGCACCACAACCGTACCTCAATCGGAACCTCGGTCATTGAGACTAGCCCGAGAACGTTCCACGAAACGGGTCCTCAGGTGGTTGTAGAAATATAGGGCTGTTGCATCTATTTGGGGTATCGTCGACAGACCTCGGGACTTATCATACTTTCCACACACTAAGCCTTTCCCTACTCCCCCAAACCACAGTAATCTAACGCTCAGATGAAGGAAATGAAAGTAAGGAATGACTAGATCTCAGTCTTGGAGAGCTTCTCAGCGATCTCATCGACCTCCTTATCCTTTCCAACCTGAACAGTAGGCTCTTCTTGTGCCTCTTCGGCATCCTTGATGAGCTTATCAGCCAGCTCCTCCGTTTCTGGTTCTTCTTCCTCCTCCTCCTCCTCCTCCTCTTCCTCGTCCGAGTCAAGCTCCTCGAGATCGCTCAAGCTGTCCAATCCCCACTCATCCTCCAGCACAATATCTCCACCGAGCTCCTCCTTCCTCGCCTCGAGCAACTCCTGGAGCGCCATGATGGACACATCGTCCTCGGCGAATTTGTTTCCATTCAGCTCAATCTTCTTGAGTGCAGGAAGGGCATCCTTGGCTGCGTCGGCGAAACCCTTCACTCCAGCAGCAGTGATGTCGTTGTACTGCAGACGGATGATTTCCAGCTTCTTATTTTGTCCCTGACCCAGAGCCTTGGACACCAGGACAGCTCCCTTGGCGCCTAGAAGCGAGTCACCAACGCCTAGCTCCTGAATCTCGGTCCAGCTTGGTACAACCTTGGCCAGCGCCTTCGCGGCCATGATGGTGAATGTGTTGTCCTGAAGATCCAGAACCTTCAAATTGCTGGCGTGGCTCAGACCCTCGGACAGCAAGTGCGAGATACCCTCTTGCCGAATGCCGTTTTGCACCATCCTAACTTCCTTGACCTTGTTATGCAGGCTGAATGTCCTCGCCCAGGCAGTCATGCTACCATTCTCAAGGCGGTTGCGGCCGCAAATAACTGTTTCCAGATCAGGCACGTCCTTTCCTTCCTTTCGTGCCGCCTCCTTCTTCTCGTACAGCTCAGAGAGCGCATCAGCCAGCAAGATTCCAGCATGAGGACCCATGCCATTGTTATTGAGGTAGAGGTGCTGCAGGGGTACGTGGGCGGCCAAGAAGGCGACAAGGGGCGCTTGCGTGTTCAGGCCAAAAGCATTATCGTTGAGATTGATAGTGTTGAGGTTCGGGAGGTTGAGTATCGACGTCAGAAGAGAGGACAAAGCCTCGGGAATCTCGTTGAGTAGACGACCAGTAAAGATGTCGGCCAAGTTTGCGACCTATTTCGCCTTCAGAGTTAGCCCGTGACGTCTCGAAAGGTTTGAAGAATGTTGCTTGTAGCCAAACTTACCCGTAAACTCTTCTTGGTGGCCAGAACCTCACCAAGCAGCTTGCAAGCGCCTACACCCAATGTGTTTCCATGGAGTCTGACTTCCTCCACATCGTCCATCGCTCGTAGCTCGGCGATATGGGGTTCAAGATCGGCAGCTGTGTCTAACTTCAAACCCTTCCCCTCCAGGGAGAATATCTTGTTTGATGAGGCCATGGTAGTAGAATATCGGTAGAAAGACAATACAATATCAATCTGACGCACAAAGCCAAGCAGCGAAGAGTGGGATGTTGCAAATATGTAGTGGTGATGATGGTTGTGTTGGCGGGGCAGGGTGAATAAACAAAAATAAGGATATGGGGCACGCAGACATCAAGCAGGGGCCCAGAACGGGAGTGTCTTGCAGAGGCCCGCTGACAGTGCGCTAGCAACTCCCCGTTTGATTGAATGGCACGGGCCACGGACCGCTCCACTCCTGGGCGCGGTCGCGAGGCATCCTGGGATGCAGCACTGCGTGCAAGCTCGAGCCGAATAACTGACATTGTTCTGCCCTCCATTATCTCGTCCGGCAAAACATCGTTCGGAACAGTTTAGTTAAATCTTTGTGCTCTGTTCGGAAATAAAGGCCTAGACACGGCATTCCATACGCTCATCTCCTCACTCCTACACTACTCATCGAAGCCGCCCAATCGGTAGGAGCAGATTCACAGATCACCAGTCTCATTCCGCCTCAACAACGAGCCGCCTCTTTGCTCCAACACGAAGGACGACTCATCACAGCAGTATCTCAATTATTCGAGCGCCATACCCAAAATCATAAAACCCGCGGTTCCCGACATGCCAAGACACGACATCAGTTACGATTCTCCCCCAGATTCACCACTCTCAGACGTGGATAGCTCAGTGGGAGACTTCGAGGAAGACGCCACAGAACCGGCTGATGACCTTCCAATTCCACATGCTAAACGACGAAGATTTGAGGAAGGATCGGTAGCCTCTTCAGGCGCTGTGCCAGATGTTGGACCCGAGCTAATAGACCCTTTGGATGACAAGGCAGATGTGTCTTCTGATACATCTGGCGAAGTACCCAGCTCACCCACCGGTGCCGCCCACCAATGGTCACGACCGGACGAGGACGACTTCCAGGAACAAGTGACAGTATGTGCATGGGAAGGCTGCAAGGCTGGCGACCTCGGTAACATGGATCGGCTGGTGGAACACATCCACAACGATCACATCGAGGGACGTCAGAAGAAGTACACATGCGAGTGGGTTGGATGCTCGCGGAAAAGCATGGCTCATGCGAGTGGATACGCCCTAAAAGCCCACATGAGAAGTCATACCAGAGAGAAGCCGTTCTTCTGTTACTTGCCAGGTGAGCATGCACTGGAAGCTTGCGCTGTTCGCCAGTGCCACCATCGCTAACCCTTTCTTCAGAGTGCGACAGGTCTTTTACCCGCTCCGATGCCCTTGCCAAGCACATGCGGACAGTTCACGAGACTGAAGCTCTGCGCCCTTCCGATCCAGTGCCCAAGTCGATGCAGGCCCCTGGCAGTGGAGGTCCGGCCGGTAAATCTTCCAAGCTCAAGATTATCCTCAAGACACCACAGTCGCATGCCGCCGGCCAAGACGACTCTGTTGACGATAGCAGCAACGGTGACCAAAGCGAGACGCACGAAATCACCCGCCTCACACCGGAGATGGGCTTCACGGAAAAAGATCTGGCCATGCCGATCAAAAAACTTCATGATCTCTTGCGATTGCAGCTTCGCTGGGCAGAACGTGATAATGCCCAGCTGACAGAGGAGTGGAAGCGATGGGAGGAGTTGTACAAACAGGAGTGGCTCGAGAAAGAAGTCCTCCTTGACCAGGTCGTCCTTCAAGAGACGAGCTGGCACGAACGTCGACAAGCTGTTATTACAGGAGCGCTGGATGTTCAGCTGCCACCCCCGGCTACTTCGACCAAGGGTGACCCGCAAGATCATTCTTCTGGTACTCGACCAGGGCCAGAAGCGGGGAGGAGTGAGCGGGCTATCTCGCCTGACGCTTAACGGACCTCAGTAACAAATACTTCCCGCGATAAAAAATCATGCCATTCGATTCTGATCGTGAGGTTCAGACCTGATGCCCACAGGCAGCAAATCAGCGTGTTGGGACAGACATTTACGCATATGCCGTTTATTTGTTCCTCTGTCCTAAGGTAGCTTCTTTCCATTGGAACGTTACCACACCTGGATGAACATGAAATGGGCCACCAAGCACGGAGTGGTTCCCGGCGAATCCGAACCGTTGCCCATATCCACAGGCGCTTTTGGCTACTCTGCCACGAATCTGATGCCAGGAACGAACAGGCCGACCGAAGGATTGGAACACACACACGGGTCTATCCCAACCGGAGGAGTTTCCGGACTCAAATGTTGGATGGGGACTTGCATGTTGTGCAAAGTCAGCCTTGCCAAACATGCAGCAAACCCGGCTGCGAGTGTGATCACATTCTACTTCTAGTAGTCGTTTATAAGGTGAGCATGGACGGAGTCACATTATATGGAAGATTGGTAAAGGCGTCCGTGGACGTCCCGCTTCGAATGCGTACGGATCATGACCCCTGCGGTAGAGCTGAGCTTGGGGATTGGAGACAAGCACAAACAGAAGACCATTTCAGGTGGGGGATTAGTACCAACCTGAGGTCATGGGGACAACCTTGCATTGAGCATGCAACAACTACTTTATAGGATTCAGGTCGCCTGCTCGTATTTCGAACAGTATAGTAGGCATTGCCAGAAACACAATGGTTCGAATATACAATCATTGGCTGACATTGGGCAGCCGTTCACATTTTGTTCATGGAGCGGTGAATCTCCTCACGCCGGCTTGAATTCCATCATCCGACAACGGGCGACCTGCCCCTCTTAATACACACTCGAGGTACCAAGCTCGAGAGGAGCCTCGCCATATCCAGACTAGACAGACACTATGCATCCCTTGTCATCCCCTTAGATCTCCTTCTTGGCGAACCGCTTGTCGGCCTCGGAGTTCTTGAACGGGAAGCCCGAAGTCCTCTTGTCCGCACCGGTCCGGTTGCTGAGATGGCCCTTCTCGTTGGCAAACATGACGTTGAAAAGGCCGAACGCGGCGAGCAGGCCAGCGCCAACAGCACCGAGGAGGTAGCCTGTTTGGGCAGTCACGTTGTAGGTGCCGTATGCGTTGAAGGCAAAGGCAGCGTGGTAAAGGGTGGAGATCAAGATGGCAGCGTTGGTGAAAGGGGTTACTGCTTCTGAGGGGCCTGTGGGGGAGAAATGTTAGATCTCAGCCTTGCAGTCTTGGTAGAAAGAGGGGAACGTACTCTCAACCATGGAGGTCAAGGGAAGGGATCCTGTCAGGATGACGAGGAGCAGTCCAATTGTAAGTTGGGAGAAACCTAATGATTGGGCTAGGTAGCGGTCGACAACTTGGGACAAAAGTCAGCATACGAAGCTCTGGAACTCTAGATCGGATCGGAAGACATACGCTCAGCTTGCTTGAAGTCAGGAGTAAGCATCGCCAAAACAAAGGTAGGCCAGAAGGCTAGGGGCAGCGCCTGCACGGTCAACCAGGCGAAGCTGGCGTAGCTGTACAGGGAAACGGAGCTGATGGAGTCCATTGTGTCTGATGTGTTTATTGTTTCGTAGCGTCGTGTTTTCGTTTCAAAATCGTGAATACCAGAAGCAATTGAGTATGAAGAGGAAGTTTGTGACGGGCCGCGCGGAGGTTTATATTTGGTAGGCCACGGGTTAATGTACCTGAAGCCAAGCTTTGAAGTTGGCTGGCTGACTGCACAATTGTGGTTCATTCCGTCACTGGCAAACGATCACCCACTACGTCATCTTGACTCTGTTACTGGGGCCTCTCAAAGTGAATAAGTTCCTGGGCCGTGCATGGGTGTGCTGCAAACACACCCCCAAATTGCTCGGCAGAAACTCCCCGCGCGTTTGGCACAAGACCCTTGCAAAAATAACCCCACCATCTCGGCCGCCACCCGCTGCAAAAAAGCCGATCTCGCATGCGATTCGGAGCAGGTGCATTTCAAAGCACGTCGCAAATGTTTCTCATGGTTCATACTAGTTTTGTAGATTCCTAAAACACTCAAATTTCCACAGTATCTGGATCTCATTCATTCGTTCCTTCTCCCAGATACAGCTTATTACCTGTAGCTCAAGTCCCAGTAGTCCTCGATCTGTCCAGAGGATTTTTTCATAGGCGTCGAAATCGTTGCCACAAGAGCACAAACCCGCCAGCATAATCGACTCGACGTACATCCTACGAACATAGCAAGCTCCTAGGGCGCATCCACCTCCATCCAGCACCATGAGTGCAATCCTCTCCGCCGATGACCTAAACGATTTCATCAGCCCCGGCGTAGCTTGCATCAAACCCATCGAAACCCTGCCCGCTGCCCCTGCACCGATCGACGAACCTCTCGAAACGGAGGTCATAATAGATGGACAACAGAAGTCAGGCTCGACAGCAGACGCTGGTCCGGCGCAAATATCCCTGACGGATTGCCTGGCTTGTTCCGGGTGTGTCACATCAGCGGAGGCGGTGCTTGTCAGCTTGCAAAGCCATACAGAGGTTCTGTCGACGTTAGACGCGGGGCCACAGTTGAGGATACTGGGACCCGATGGAGATGGCAAATATAGTGTCGAGGGCTTGGAGGACCCAAGTAGAAAGCTGTTCATAGCTAGTGTGGCACCGCAGGTGCGCGCGAACCTGGCTGCCGCGGTTTGGCGTGGATGTACCGAGGCGCAAGCTGGACGGATGATTGAGCAGCTCTTCCTAGGAGAGAAAGGTTTAAGGATGGGAGGAAAGTGGAACAACGGTTTCACGTGGGTGGTGGACACGAACACCGCTAGGGAAGCATGTTTGGTCATGGGTTCAGATGAGGTTCTTGGTGAGAGCTCTATGGCGACAATGGACAACAAGCCCACGAGACCGACCCTCACGTCTTCTTGCCCTGGATGGGTATGCTATGCCGAGAAGACGCACCCGCACGTCCTGCCGCACTTGTCTAGGGTCAAGTCCCCTCAAGCACTCATGGGGACGCTCCTGAAGACTACCCTCAGCAGGATATTGGGCATTTCCCCAGACCGGATATGGCATCTGGCTGTCATGCCATGTTTCGACAAAAAGCTCGAAGCGAGTCGAGAGGAGCTAACGGATGCCGTCTGGGGCGGAGACATCAAGCCTGGTCGAGGAGTAAGGGACGTCGACTGTGTCATTACTGGCAAGGAAGTCCTGATGCTCTGCGAGTCCCGAGGGATCAACTTCTTCGACATGGCAGCTGGTCCCAACCCGGTACAACCTCGATTCCCTGACGTGACCATTCACAACTTTATCTTTCCACGCAAGTCGAAACACAACTTCTCCCCCGTGGCTGGGCCATCGGGTGGAAACCTTTATTTCATCCTCCAGGACGTGAAGTCTCGAAATCCCGGGTCACAGATTCAGACCATCAGAGGCCGCAATGTCGACGTGGTCGAGTACACCGTGACTTCTGCTGCTGGTGACGTTATATTCAAGGCTGCCAGGTATTATGGCTTCCGCAACATCCAGAACCTTGTGCGGAGGCTAAAGCCAGCCAAGCCCTCGCGCATGCCTGGTGGAAGACCGTTTGGCAGCGCTAGGAAGCCGACAGGCAAACCAGCTGGACTGGAGTATGGCTATGTCGAGGTCATGGCGTGCCCAGGGGGTTGCACAAACGGTGGTGGCCAGGTAAAGGTGGACGATCCTATCGTAATTGACCGTCAGGGTCTCGCGCCCAATCCTGGGCCAGAGGAGCAGAAGGCGTGGTTGGCCCAGGTCGACGAGGCTTACTTCTCGGCCGAGGATGACTCGGCAGAAGTAGGCAACGGCGAAGCTGAAGCAAAAGACGGTGTAGATGGAATCTCGCCGTCTTATATTCATGATACCCTGGAGCATTGGGCGGAGGTTACCGGCGTACCGCTGGATAGGCTGGTGTACACAAGTTACCGCGAGGTTATCAGTGATGTCGGCAAGGACAAGACGACTGATACCGAGAGGGTGGTACAACTAGCTGGTAAGATCGGCGGTGGATGGTAGCCCACTTGTGGCATATAGAGCAATGATGTTAGACGCTGAATGAACACCAAATGAAACGACGGTGACGATTCAATCCTTCGCGCCGCCACGTTTGGCGAAACCAGACCCTCCTCTTCCACTGCCGTCTGGTCCTCTGGGTGCTCGTATAATCTGATCTTCGTCTCTTGCTGTGTATGCTTGTCCCGGTGACCGGTTGTTGTCTCTTCTTTGCACGGTAAAGCCAGGCTTGGGAGAGTAACCGGGGTCGAAAAGCTCCCTAGTGCTGTTCTGGACTCCTGGTTGCGGCTGCTGGCGGCGACTGCACGTGTCCTTATCATGTCGGTTCTCACCCCGGTAGCCACCACTTCCTCTCCCCCGTCCTCTGGCCCGTCCGTTCTGTCGACCATCCGCTTGAGGAGGCGTAACCGTTCCTGGAGTCGATGTTCCGGACGTGGGATTCGACCCGCCCATGATCCTGGCTCGTGCTTCCTCATACCTCCGTTGTTTCTCCTCCAACTCCTTTTGTTGGCGCAGCCTGATCTCTTCCGGCGTCGGTTGGTGTTTATTTGCGTTCGGATCCTCGTCATCGTCATCCTCCAGTGTCAATCGCTCCAGACCGGTGACCGGATCCCGTTTGGTTACGGTCTTTGGTGCTGGTTTGCGACTCAGGAGCTTCAGGGCTGGTTTGAAGCCTGTTGCTAGGGGGACATTGCTCGTTGCTGCTACAAAGATGGGCTCTTCGGGAGGTTTCTCGCTGATTGGTGTTAGTCTAGGACTGGTGGGTAGGAAGGCGATCAATGTAGAAAGTAATAGACCTACGCCGCTTCCCATAGCTTCCGGTTCTGTTCAGCATGTTTGGCCAATCGTTCGGAGCGGGTCATTGTCGAGGTAGGTTCTTGCTGATCAAACTGCTCCTCCTCTTTGTCGACTTGATCCGCAAGAGTCTCCCAATCATCGTCCCAGGCGTCTGGGACTTTATTTGCTCTAGCCATGTTGAGCAGTTTTTCCTTGGGTCGGGATAGCAATACCCAACTAGAACAGTGGAAAGAGCGTTGCTGTGGAAGTGATAAAGCTGACAGTCCAGACTTGTTATGGTCCAACATCCAAGGAGGGAAGTCGGAGCACATGTGCGCCGACTTTCAGGTACAGTGCACGGACCAGCGGAATTACACCGCACTGCAAAAGAGGCACGCGGTTACGTTACGCTACCTAGCTTACCTAAGGTAGGTACCTCTGGGTATTCTTAAGCGCCAACCTACTCTATTGCGCTTGTGGATAACCAGACTTACAGGCAGCTATCATAGCAACTACAGCCTACAGAGCATCTCACTTTCTTCCGCAATTACACCTCCTTCTGCTATCACCATCAAAACACAGCGGAAAGCATGTCGAATAAATCTACAGCCCGTGTGTCAAACCAGACTAGCATGGATATTGACAACCTCATGTCTGATCCAGCTCAGCCATATACTGCCAGCCAAGACCAAGCGGCAGAGACACACAACTCCGGTCCAGCAGTGTGGGACGCCAAGGTCTACAGAGAGGAGGTTGCAAATATCAAGTCACGCCTTACGGATCAAAAATTCAAGACCAGTGAGTGTTTTTGGCTTGCACGCGTTGCCAATAACCAGAGGAAATGGTTGCTGACAGATTGGTAGGTGACTACGCGGATCCGTTCAAGCCCCATCCTGCTCCAAGCGCAGATGCGGAAGCGGAAGCGCAGAAATGGCAGGCTGTTATAGACAAGGTGCTCGAGAAAGCATAGGTCGTTCTAGGACATGGCAGGGTGTTCCAGGCGTTGGCGTTCTTGATCTTTGACTACCCGGTCTCGGGTGGTAGTTGTTGGTGTTGACCACAAGCAATCCTGCCACCTGGCATACGGCATTGCCTGTAACATCTTTGAAACATCATGAGGATTGGTCAGTTTTCGGCGTTAGTGTATTCTTATTCTTGGCCCGAAGGTAAAAATGGCATGGATTCACCCAAGCCAGCATGTCGGCCGGATAGAGATATGATGCGGACGAATATAACACGGACGTTACGGCAGGCGCGTTCGACGCACGTTCCGCCAATAATAGGAACTGTTAGTGACCATCCTGTGACTGTTTTGAGACTTGCTTGGCCCCAGAAAACTATATGAATACCGCTTCCTCTCCAACTTCCTCCCCTGACATCCTCTCCCAAACCATTCACTCTCCCAGGCACACCCAGTGTATATTAAGAGAAGTCAGACTCAGCACCGTAACAACCAATTTTCCTACTTTGTACATTACCATACATCTTCACTGTTGCCACCAACCACACCCATCATGTCTGCCAAGCCAAACACCCCTCGGCTCACTGTCATAACTGGCAAGCTAGACATCCATATTACCAGAAACCAAGACGGCCAGGTGTTGGTCAAGATCCCACCTGCCATACCACTCTTACAACCCGTCGTGGACAAGATTATCCTTGCCCTCAGCGGGGACTCTAACATCCGCATCTCTGCTCCCAGCGTTCTTAAGCCATACACACATCCTTACCGTCCTTTCACACCCAGTACCAGGAAACGCAGCAACACCGCCATGGACAACGAGGACCCTCCACCCCTTAAGCGTGCCCGTATCTCGGATGAAGCTTATCCTGGAGTCGTCTTCGCCAGCATAGAGACAGACTACGACGAGGCTGATCCCGTTTCATCCTCCTCTACAGATACGGACAATGAGGATGCTGTCTCCACGGCATCCTTCACCACAAAAGACGAAGATGACGATCACGTTGCATCCTCCTCCACATAGATGTTAGACGACAATGCCAGCTCTCACATTTTCTGCCACACAAATACTTGTCAGGATAACCATCACTGTTAGATGTCCTGGTGGAATACAGGGGTAATGAAGCGTTTTAACTTTTTGCTTGTTTTGTGTTGGAGTTAGGCATACGGGATAAGAGGAGATACCCAGCGTGTGATGTTTGTCAGTATGAGCTTTAGCCTGAAATGATACATAACTATCGACTCGGATCATGATTATATCTGTTGCAGTTATAAAGCTTGAGTATGCCAGATCCCGTTGAATTGTGAGAGTGATGAATTCCTTGTTATATGTGAGAGTACATTACAAGCTTCAAAGCTGTATGGAAAAGGACTAAGGACCTGCTGCTTGAAAATTCATAGTCTCCCCCTTACTATGGAGTCTAAATGCTCTCTGGATGACTCTTTTTTGGTAACCGTTGTGAAGTAATGTTAGTAGTACTTTATAATCATGCTACAAGTCCTTGGGAAGTATGCTATTCAACATGTATATCATTTATCAACATGTCCTCCAGTTGTCAAAGGGGTTGAATATTATGATATCCATCATAAACAACCTCGCCGTCGACCTCCCTCCTAACCTTAGATCACCCACCTGACCGTCGACCTACCCACCTCACCGTCGACCTTCAACCCCACTGCCGACAAGGTCACTCACTGGTTCACAAGCTAGTGATGCCACCCCCGTCCCGTTCTCGAAGAACCGGCACAAGGCTCCCAGAAATCCCACAAGGCCTTGAGATAAGAGCAAATTCCAAGCTTGATCCATGAACAAAACTTAACCTGAATGCAACTCACTACAGGCCAACCTAACAACAGCCAGCAAGGCTTTTAACAGCACCATTCAAGCAATAACCAAGAACTCTTAAAGCACAAGGTTGAACAAGGGCCAACAATAGGTAATTCCATCTCCAAGCCGCTTAGTTACCGTGCTGCAAAGCTCACTTCGACTTGCAAAGCTCACTCAAGTTCCTAGTTCGCTCACGCTAACTACTGCTGACTGTCAGACTTCACAATGGCCACTTCTGTAAACGACCACACCGCCGGCGGCCATCAAGAGGCCACTATCTCTGACGGCAACTCGGCCTCTGCTGCTTCTGGGCCTGAAGAGGTCGCTGCTCCTGGTGCTGAAGAGCATGTTGCCGCCTCTGACGAAGAGTCTTCTCTCTTCGTCTCTCAGGGATCCGCTGCCTCTGCCACTGCAGAGGCCACCACCCCGGTTGTGGATCCTGCCGAAGCCACCGGTGATCAGACTGCAGAGGCCGAGGCCGCAGAGGGTATCAAGCTAGAGCCCACCTCCGACGACGACGAATCCGCTGCCGACGACGAGGCCGACGACGCCCAGCCTGCCTTTGGCCCTGCCAATGATCCCAACATGAGCTGGTGCAGCCGTGAGAAGACCTGGAAGCCCCTGTCCGACTTCTCTCCTGGCCCGTCCGACCATCTTGCCAAAACTTGCAATGACTGCCGCATGGCCGACCGCCGTCGCGGATACATTCCTGACGCGCTTCCTCTCGACGCTTCCGGCCGTGTCACACTGCTTAGAAACGTGCCAGCCGGCCGAACCCGTTCCGCCGCTCCTCGTGCCGCCGCTCCAGACGGAGCCTCGTCTTCCAGTCCTCGTTCGCTGAGAAACACCAAGCAGAGACGGGACCGCAAGAAGAAGAACGAGCAGAAGGCCAAGATGGGTGATATCAAGACCCAGGTTACCAAGGAGCTGAAGCGCAAGCGGGATGATGCTGAGGATGATGAGGGCAGGGGCCCCCAGGGAGGCATTGCTGCCTGATAAGGTAGAGTGGACTGCATAATAAGGTAGACTGGATACTGCTCACCCAAAAAGAGGCCAGATGCTAATAGTGCCACATAGGTCAGGCTTTTGTGCCCAAGGCTCAAAGAACCCCGCCATGCACCGCCCGCGTTCTTGTCACACTTGTCTTTTTGAGAGGGGTTAGGAGGTGGTGGTGAGACCACAGAGGGATTTGGCTTGGTTTGGTCAGGTTAGCAATGGAATCAAAAGAAAACAACAAAAACATGGATTGGAGGGTACTTACTTGCGTTTGGGATCGGTTAAATCTCGTAGCTAGGTGGTCTTTAGTCGTTCAGACATTACCAGCAATGCTGTATTCACGATACAAACTCACTGATACTGCTTACAATATGCTCGTGAGATTGTAATGAGAAACAGCCCAAGAGGATTGCAGTTACAAGAATATCTTCGACTTTCGAGTGTCCGTGTAAGAGCACGTGCCACAATTAGGACAACGAGAGGCTGATATATTCCCAAAAAGTCAAGCTCCCTGAAGGCTCTTTTAAGTATCCCAGGCAGTAAGCGTAGGTAGTTCTCCATTGTATGAGAGGCCATCTGCCGGCATGTTCGAGGCTAACGACGCCGGAAACGTTGCATCGTACTCGCCGATCAAACGATCCCAATCTTCCCAGCTATCGTCATACATGGCAAGAGCGTCAGAATCCCCCATTTGACCAGATGTATCGTAATTGTTGGTGTTGTCGGGGTGGTTTTGATGCCCAGTTTGGTAGTCATAAGATCCTTCCATATGATTTCGAGACGCCCCGTCAGGGATGATACCGTCAGATTGATCAAGGCTCTGTGGCTGTGGCTTCGGACTGTGGCAGGTTTGGTCTCCTTGATGGTTGCCAACGTCCGAGTCCGTGCCTGTGAGTCGACCAGACCCCATAGGATCTGGGCGCGTAGTTGCGTTGTCGTTTGCAGCTTGCGATTGACTCCCATGATTGTAGGTTCCCTGTAACATCCGTCGCAGCAAAGATATAAAGCCTGGTGAGGGTTGAATCCATACGTCCTGGTGCTTCATAGCAGCTACACGAGCATCATATGCCTTTAAGCACAGACTAGCCACTGCCACATGGAGAGGCTGCATGTCGTTGATCATTGCTGGATTGTTCGAGTATATGCTGCCAATCAGGCCCCAAACATCTTCAGCCTTCTCTGTTACTGGGCTAACTCGAAGGGTGTTGAGGACGTGGATGAGAGCGCGCCATTGCATGACCACTGGTGCCTGCCATGCAAAGCGCTTGAGCAACGGGTTAGTCTGTAGCATATTATTTTGCTTGAGCAGACTGATGCAGATCTCCCAGATCATCTGGCGCTCTTCAGGCGGAGTTGAGTCCAGGCTATCCCATCTACGCGGATGGTGTGCTAGCAAACGGATGGTGTTGATGGCTGACTGGCCCATCAGCATCGTCAAGAGCTGTAGGGGTTCCGAGGGATCGCAAAACCCGAAGACCTCCGACTTCAGGCTCCTTTCAAAGTCATTCACAGACGATTCAAGTTCTGCCCGGCCCTTTTCCGACGCCAGATACTCTTCCCACTGGCTAGAGCTGTTCCCCTGCAGGAGGAACTTGGTGTGTGAGGTTGTATGCAAGCTGGCTAGCTTGTATCTCACACGGACAAACAACATGTCTGTCAATGTGTCCGATTCTAGTAGTAGTGGAGACAAGTCTTCAGGGTCCAGTTGGTTGTCGTTGATATTGGATGGCAACTGCGTCCTGTTCGGGGCCAGGTCGCAAACCTGAAACTCCGAAAGACCACAGCGCTCTGCTGTTTGAGAGTCGAGCGTCTTTAGCATCCACCATACTCGCCGTCTCATCTCGGTCTCGAAGGTAGATAGACCCAAGCACGTCCCGTCTTGGTCAAGCCCCATGCGCTGAGCGACACGGGATGCCACTCCCATCAAGGACCATACGATACGCGGCTCGTATAGGTCGCGGACTGATAAGAGGTGGAGAATCAGCGCTTGTAGAACAGCAAGATCGGTGGTGCCCATGAAATCCGCCCGTAAAAGGGCTGCTGCGGTGGCGGAAGCGTACTCTTCGAGTAGTGTTGCTCGCCGTTTACCAAGTAGCCGTTCGCAGTCCTGGGGAGAAAGTGACATGATTGCCGTGTTGTATACAGCGAATACGAGAGCCTCCATGTCCTCAGGAATGGTCTCTGGATTCTCCATGGCTCGACGTATCCCGATAGTCATGGTTGGGACATGCACAACCTTGGTCAGAGGATCGACATTCTCCTTGAAGATACTCCATAACTGACCAACAAGATGCGGCGGTGGGTGAGAAGGTCTAGAAGAGCGTGAAAGACTCCCAAAGACGAGACCTCCAGGTACGGGCCTTATATTGTCGTCGGATGCTGCTGTGACACTGGAAGTCTTTGAGTGATTCGGAATGTCGCCCAACTCCTCATGAACGCTCGACATAAGGCTGCTATGCAGGGTCAGCCTACACTGATACGGGAGAGAACGGCATACAGTTTATTTACTTGTTGACAAAGGTGTAAGCACCTTGGCCGTGTACAAGTTGTGCCCTGCTGACAGTCCCGCCAGGCTCAGTACCGACCGTAGACGCCGCGTTTGGCTGAGTTTCTTCCTCAACAGCAGGGGCAACTTGATCAGGGCTGTGGCTTTGGGCAGACCCTGGTGTCTCTGGCGGCGCTTTTGGGTCGATGTCGTGTTCTTGAAGAAGTAGCTCAAGACGTTTGACTTTCTCCGTCAGGGCCTTGACTTCAGCTGTCAGCGTATGACGGCTGGCCCTCTGCTGTGGTTGTCGTCTCTGCTGATATTCGCATTTCACTCTGTGCTTGACACACGCACTACATGGATTTTGATGGTCACACCTGACCTTCCGCCTGGAACAGTGGACACAAGCAATGATGGATTTTCTGGGCTCAGACGTGCTAAGCAATCGAGACATAACAGGTGAATCAGCCATGGCAGGTGTGGGAGGTACTCCGGAGGTTAAACTGTTGGTGGTCATGGCGGGCAAAATGATGAAGCAAGCGTGTTACGTAGGTGTCCTGAGACGTGACTGGATCATCGGGACTGGAACAATAAACGCCATCTTTAACAAGAGAAGCAGAACGTCTGGATGCATGTTCTCTGCTTGATCTGATATGGATTAATCAATGATCGGTCACATCAACGAGGTCGCCTGGGGCAGAGGAATGGAAAGACAATACATTTTGGGCCTAGTTATGTCGGGATGCAGGGGTTGAACTAGTGCTGATTGGTCATTCAGAGTGCTTACGTACAAGTAGTTCAACAGTACCTAAGAACTCGGTCTTTTAGGACCCCGAATTATTCGGGGCCGTCGATGCCCGAGCCCCCTTTCCCATATCATGCCGGTCATGAGAGAATCGTCGCATGCGGCAGCTTTTCAATGTGTCCCCGGTCGCTGGATTTCAAGGATAGCTAGGTAACCTCGGGGTCCATGAGCTTCGCCCCAAGATGAAGTGGACGTACTGCCATCCCGAGCTCAAGGGGTCACTAAACGTGATGGCTGCCGTCAAGCGGTTCCTGGCACCGTTTAGGGCAGGATGAATTCCATAAAGGGCTCCAGATGCCCTACTCGTCTAGTGTTCCATTCTTCATCCTTTCGCATCCAGCATATTCTCTATGACCTTTCGCAGCATACTTCGGAACAGAATGACAGTCCCGGCTATTGCCATCATTGGTGGTGGACCATGTGGTCTGACCCTTGCAAATCTCCTCGAGCGTAAGGGCATCACCTACGTTGTCTATGAGCGCGACGAGAGCCCCAGTTCCAACCGTGAGGGAGGAAGTCTCGACCTCCACCCCAACACTGGACAGCTTGCGCTCCGTGAAGCTGGATTATTTGACGAGTTCAAGAAATGCGCCAGATATGAGGATACAGTCTTCTCCATTGCAGACAAGTCTGGCAGCAAGATCCTCGAACTGGGTCAAGGCCGTGATGCCCCTGAGATTGACCGCAGTGAGCTACGCCGGCTTCTCCTCGATGCAATCCCAAAGGAGAAGGTTGTCTGGGGCCACAAATTAAGCACCGTCGAACTTGGCAAAGACAACAGGCCAGTCCTCCGATTCACCAATGGCACTGTGCTATCCGGATTCAAACTCATTGTTGGAGCTGATGGTGCGTGGAGCAAAGTCCGCCGTCTGGTAAGGCCCCCCTGGATCCCCAGCTCGGCACGGTCGTTGGCTCATTGTTCTTTCAGGTCACCCAGTCAACTCCCAGATACACAAAGAAAAGTTATGTTGTCTCGGCGATAGAGCATGACAACCCTCTGTACAAGAGAACAGCCAGCAGAGTCGGGGCGGGTAGTTCTTTGGCGATTGGTTCTGGAAAGTTCATCATGACTCAACGCCAGGGCAACGGATCTTACAGGAACTCGTTCGGACTGCAGGTCCCAGAAGACTTCTTCCGCAACGGTATAATTGACCTCAGGGATCTCGAAGCCACACGTCGCCTGTTGCTTTCAGACTTCTTCGCCGACTGGTCTGACGAGCACAAGGACCTTGTCCGTTACTCGACTGGCTTCCAGGCGTGGCCTCTTTACACGCTGACCACCGAAGACATGGACTGGAAGACTGTTCCGGGAGTGACTGTTGCTGGCGACGCTGCTCATCTCGCATACCCTGGGGGTGAGGGTGTGAACCTTGCTATGGCCGATGCACTCAAACTGGCGTCGAGTATCGCCGAGCATGGCGTTGAGAATATGAACGAGGCGGTGCGGGAATACGAGACGGATATGTTTCCTCGAGTTATTGCTGCTATTGGGGAGAGTGAGGCTATGTCCAGTGTCATGTACAGCGAGGATCCTCAAGCCTTCATCCAGCTCATCTGTTCTTAGAATGATAGAGGATAAGATATATGGACTTCAGTCATCAATAGGTATATGTCAATCAACATCGTTCTTCAGTCACCAAAACCACCCAGTGACTGGACTATACCAAAAACAAAAAGCTTACTGCCCAGCTCCCCGCGGTCTGGGGAGGTGGGCAGCTACGAAACCCCCAAGCTGGGAATTTGCTGCGAAAGGCGGGTGGGAGGTGGGATCGAACCCCGGCCCTCTGGAGACCGGGGGTTGTTGTCGGGCTTTGCATCACGAAGAGCTCGCAGACCGTTGCGCCATTGGTGTGGTCTGTTGTCGACACCAGGCGATACGGCTAACGGGCTCATATAGCAGTAAAGCTGCCAGCTAGTAGCACGGACCATACAGACAGTCTGACCTCTTCCCTCCACGTAAACAGTCTACCTCGGCAGTCACGGAATGTCTTGTCTTGGGCGTCTATAGGGCGGTGGCCTTGATGCCTCAAAATGAACCAGAGCAGTACCTACAAAGCGGGCTGCTACTAACCGTTATTTGCGGATGCAAGCACAATGCCTCAAGGACACTCACCAACTTCTTCCATACAACTTTCCAGCTTTGCCCACATGTTCTTGCTTGTTTCTTCATCTTCAAGTGCGTTTCACCAGCTGTCAAACTACCTTGCCGTATCAAGCTGTTTCCACATACTCACGTCAATAAGGCAGGTATGCGATGACCTGCACCTGCGTCAATAGCAAGAGCTTACGCAACCGGATCACTTTTGTCTGACGCTGAATTCCGCAGATCCATGGCCAACTTACCATTGAATATGAATGTGCCATCCGCTTCCCGAAAGCACGACCTGAAGTTCCCTCGAGACGACCACATATCACTTTTGAGAGCTCAGCTTGCAAGCCTAGAGAATCAAGTGTATGCCAGGGCTGCCCAGAGTCAAACGCCAACTCAGCTTGTCGATGCCATTGGCTTAGAGCAAGGCATGGCTACTTTCAAGGTGGAAATGGAGAAAACGAATTCTGAGATGAAGAAGATGACGGTCTTGCTGGGAGAGATCAACAAGGGAATTCAAGACGCCCAACACAGAACCCTCCTGCAGGAACTGAGAGCCAACTATCAGCACCAGCTGATGTTCCAAGCCGTCAAGAAGGTTGCGCAGGACGTCAAGGAGGTCAAGGGACGCCTGAATTCGAAGAACGAAGACATGGAAGTTGACGGCACTCCCAGTCTGCGCAGCCCGGGCAAGACTCGAGCCACAGAAAACCGGCAGAACATCGAGCGTATCATGAACCATCACCTAGAGACCATGCATACCGCCAACAATGTCAAGGAGCTGAAGCAGGCGGGTGACTTGGCTGTCAAGTACGCGGATGAGCTGTACAAGAGCTTTCTCGGATAGGCGTTTTGAAGAATGTCTCTCAATGGCGACTGGCTGTTCTTGTAGGGACTGAAGTATGGTATGTTACTGACGTGGAATATGGATTTTCAAGGTCAAGTAGCTAGTACTGGCAGACTGAGTTTATAAACAGAAGGCAGAGCAAATGCGAAGTTTCTAATGCATTGCTTACTGCTCATTTGGTTGCACCACCAAGAGACAAATTGCCCACCTCTTTGTCTATCATGTCTACAGGAGCATCAAAGGTGATATGGAGTTGTCTCAGACTTTGACATGATGCTAGATTTCTGACGAGTTCAAACCACACCATCAATGAAAATCATGAAACAACACCTTTCTTTCATGATCAGACTTTTAACAGACCGCATGAGGTGATATAGCTTCCTCTGTACGCCTAGCAACTAGATAGCCAGCTTGCTGCTTGTTAGATAACACAAGGCAGGAAGATGGCTGATTCTCCTGGTCAACAAATCCTTTACTTCAGTTGCTCACCAACTGGCCGACGGACTGAGCATCTACCCCATAACGTTCATTATCATAGCAACGACGTGGACCTCCTTAGATAGCACTCTCTAGGGTCCCACCCAAGCCTTTACCACCTTGTCCCAACTTCCAGTTACACTTGGTCGATTGCCTCAACTTCATAGCATCACACCGAGTAGGTTCGCCCCTTCGATAACAAATACATCTCTTGGTATTGAATATTACTGATCTTCATGCTACCAGACATACCTCTACCCGCCATGGCATCCCCTCCGCCAGTCTTCGACGGTGCCAAGCTTGCTGCAACTGCAGCTAGGTACCCGGACATGGTTATGGAGATGAACCATCTAATCCAACAGGCAAACAGCTTGAAAGAAGTAACGGCCTCGCTCAACGACACCTCACAGAAGTTGGGAGAATTGGAGGCCCGACTTTTGCAGCGTGTATTGGACATGCGAAGCCTCCTCAATAAGCTTAGCGAGGAGTCTGACAAAAGCAGCAAGTCCAAGAAAGCTGGTGACAGCTCAAAGAAGATGAAGGGCAGAACCTTGGTGCTTCTGGATTTCCCTGACACCTCTAAGCGGGACAACGCCATCGATGTAGCTGCGAAAATGGAGGCTTTCGAGGCATCACTCAAGCTCCACCAGGAGAGGATCCAGGAGATGAAAGAGCTGCTGGAGAAGAACAAGAAGTGTAAGATGATCCCACAGCCGAACTGACTTGTGAGGAGTTTGGCTGATATCGTGTCTCAACATAGGATATTGTTTGCGTCATTCAGTTTCCACACATCATTGCTGGTTTAATGTGTTCAAGGACAACAAACAAGGATGAAAGATCTGGGATGCTGAACGTTGCTCAGGTTGATGGGATTTGACTGTTTAATGAGAAATACCCAGTGGCATGTATCGATGCTGTGTTGACCCAGACAACATACAGCTGTTGTTGCAGGTGGTGTCAATATTAGCCTCCCATCAGAATCAAGGAGGCTCTGTCACCAACTTTTTTACCTTGTTACTGATTATGACATTGTCAACACAGTTACCGTGACCCCTGTGCGGAATGATGTTGATGTACCATTGCAGTAGTAGTCAATTTAAGCATCGAGCACACTTTAGGTAAGCCAGCCCGTCGTGAGCGCTGCGGTTTGTTGGTCTAGATTGATGACCTTGTATGCCAAGTTTGCTCGCTTACCCATTTGAGGAAGTGCCAAGGACAGATGAAGCATTCCTTGGCATCGGGCAAAACGATCTTTGTTCATTTACTGTACACACAGGTGAGACTCTCTCAGACCATCATCACACAGAGAATTTACTTACTATCATGGAAATGAACTCAGTATCTTGTAAACATACCCAATACTTCGGCTCAACCACACAAAGTGTTGAATTGTGGAATGGCTGCTAGGCAGGGATACGGAGCGAAGACTCCAGATAACCCCTTTGCCTATTGGTTGACCATGTTAAGAAAACCAAATGGCCGTTTAGCGGCCCTTGGCGCGGGCGGCGATCAACCCGCGTCATCTCTCCTTTTCTTGATGTTCCCTTGGGATCAACCCGATTTCTTTACGCCGCCCTGCCTAGATTTCTTGGATGAAAGTTGTCCCCAACTTTGCATCAATCAACCCTTAAACATCGGGTTCTAATATCCTAAGCCGGCCACTCGTTTGAAGTCCAAGCCCGAAGATGCGAAGATGCAGCTGAAGCTAGGTCCACAGCGGTTATCGTGGCTGCCACCACGGTTTTCGAGACTGTTGCCGACACTGGTCGCTAGCATAGTCTTCGTCTTGCTCGTAACCACGGCTCGTTTACGCAATGGTTCATTTTCATCCGTCTTCAGGAGTCCTCCGCCACCAAAGATCGAGCCACCAAAGCCAATACGACCGCCGCTCGTTCGATTGCCCCTCTCGTCAGGCCAATGTACCTCGGACATCGAGTACTTGCGCCAGCGCAACCTCGACCTCAGCAACAGCATTACATACTCGCGACGATGCGTCAAGCAGCTCGCTACAGACAAGTTCAACAGAGATGACGTGGTCAACATCTCGAAACCGCTTATCACCCACAAGACGGCCATCAATTTGACCGACTGCACCGTCCCCGACCCAATACCATGCGACGATCTGCCATTACAGGTCCCATTCCCCTACCCAGCGCAGCAATACAAGCATCTCATATTCGGCATCGCCTCAACCTACGACCGCATTAATGATTCATTACCAGCCTTCGCCCACTGGCTTAAGAACACAAACGCCCTGCTCGTCGGCGTGGTCGTCGACGCAGAGGAAGAAAAAGAGGGCCAATGGCACCCCAACCCCAACGTCGACCTCCCAGCCCTGGAAAGGCTCTACAACAAGTCCGGTGTAACAGCCTCCTTCATCGCGCCCGCCCTCAAGGTGAACCCTAGGAACCGCGAACCCGAGAAGCGCACCGAACACCACCACTTCATGCTGATCCGCGACCTCCTCGCGCGCTCCACCAACGAAACCCGCTGGCTGGGCATCCTCGACGACGACACCTTCTTCCCCTCCCTCTACCCCCTCGACCAAGAACTCCGCCGCCACGACCACGCCCGACCCCTCTGGCTCGGCGCCCTCTCCGAGGCCTTCAGCAGCGTCCAGAGCTGGGGCTACATGGCCTACGGCGGGGCAGGCGCCTTCGTCTCCCTCCCGCTGGCCCGGGAGATGAACCCGGTCCTGGAGGAGTGCATCGCCGACGCCACCGTCGACACCGGCGACGGCATCATGCGCGACTGCGTCTACACCCGTACCCACACCAAGCTCACCCTCGTCCCCGGCCTCTACCAACACGACACCCACGGTGACATGTCCGGCTTCTACGAGTCCGGCGTCCGTCCCCTCTCCGTCCACCACTGGAAGACGTGGTACCACGAACCCATGCCCGAGATCGCCGCCGTCACAGACCTCTGCGGTGACTGCTTCCTCGCGAGGTGGAGGTTCGGCAACGACACGCTCTTCACGAACGGGTACAGCATCGCGACCTACGCGCCCGGGGTACTGGAACGAACGGACCTGAGTAGCATGGAGGGGACGTGGGTCCGACCAGGCCGCGACTTCGACTTCAGCTTGGCGCCCTTGCGAGAGCCCCTGGCGAGGGACAAGAAGAAGAGCTACCACCTCAAAGACTCCGGGATGACGGAGACGGGGACGTTCAGACAGCTATACGTCTATCGAGGGGATGAGGAGAAGGAGGAAAATGACGAGGTCGTCGAGTTGATCTGGGACTTGCAGTAGAGAAAGCAAGTTATATGAGCTCCTGTTCTTCTTTTCCCCCTGGTTTTTCCAGGGTTTGGCATAGCGGGTGAGGGGCGGTAATTGTGATGGATAAGGTATATACACTGGTCCGGCGTTCTCGGCGTCTGATGCATTACGCAAGGGGAGTGGAAATTGGTTTGATTCGGGTTTGTATAGACTTCTTTTTCGCGCTGGGGAGCGCTAGGATACTACTGCTTGTTGGTTGGTTCCAGGAAGTTAGTCAATGACTTGTATGATATCAACGTCTGTATAGAGCACATTAAGCACGCTTGGTGGTTGGGGACAATACCACAATTACGGCGCAGTCAGTGTCTCACACATCTACAAGTGAACCCATGTTGTGGTAGTCTTCAATGCTTGAAGTAAGCGATGATGGATAGCCATGATCTGAATGAGAAATTAAGAATGAAAAAAGCAATCCGCGCTGGATGCAAAACCAAACCAGAAAAACCTCCAATACCCAGAAAGAGAAAGCCTCGACCGTATGCTATGTACCGATATCCATACATGTATATACACTCCTGACCGGTGCCGGCAACGATATATACGTGTTTCGTCATGCCTTGCCCGCGTCGCGAACAGCTTGTATCCAGCGATCTTCGTCTCCATTACTGCTGACCACAGGCTTGGCCGTCTCAGCTGAGGCGTGCCTCGTGCCTGTTTCCAGCACAGCCTTGACCTCGTCAATGGTCTTCGCTCCAAGCAAGGACATCTCCCTCTGAAGAAGCAGGGCAACGCCGGCACGGACAAGAACTGCGTCGCCTTCGAAGACATACACGTCCCATAGACGGGCCGCCTCATCTAAGGCCAGGTGGTCTGTAAACAGAGACGTGAACATGTTGCTGAGATACGCGTCTGGGTCGTGGTCCGGCAGGCTGGAGAGATGGCTGGACAGGCTTGGGGACTTGTGTGAAAGGGTTTGAAGAAGAAGGTTATAGGCTGATACTTTGGCGCCTTGGTCGGACACGTAGAAGCTCAGTGGAAGAGGACGGTTGAGGATGTTGGCAAGAGCTATGAAGGTTGCTGCTGGTGAGGGAAGGTTCAGGAGGAGGAGAGCCGCAATTGTCTGTGTCGTGGTCAGTGAGAGAATCAGGAGTATTAGGGAGTGCTGCTTTTACATACGTTACAACCAGTGACGTATCCAATGTCACTTCGGTACATGGAATATGCTTGAAGCACGTCCACAAGCCCCTGGTGTAGCGGCGCACCAGCCTGGAAGATGCGCAAATCTTTCCACGTTCGTTCATCAACGTCTTTGTGGATACTGTCGAACCAAGTTGCTTGTCTAATGTCCTCTGGGCTTCCGTTGCCGGCCGAAACACGAGCCGCAACATCCTGGGCACGCTTCAACGCTGCACTGTACGACGTTTCGGTGAGACCCAATTCGTTCCCAATGGCCCGGCCCCAGACACGACCCCTGCTTCGAGGCGCCACGCCACGCCACCACAGCTCTCGTGTCCGGCGCTCACGAACCGCGTCGTTCCAGCGTGGTAGTACATCCTCTTCCCACAGATGCTGTAGCCCATCAACGGCCTTGTCGCGGTGCTCCGACCGTACTCGTCGGGATGCTTCTCGCCTCTTGTCCGCTTCGGCACTCCGAGCCATCATCTTCTGGTACTCCTTAAGATGCCGACGCTCTTCTGCTGGGTCTTTGGGCGGTAACCATGACGGACGTGTACGCGAAAGCACCGCCTCCTTCTCCTTCGAGATTGGGAGCGGATCGATCATGATGTTTGTCCTTCGCAGCGGTGGAAGCTCTGCCAATGCTGACCTATGACGCGATTTGGCTGCAGCCAGATCCGCTGATTTCCTCGGGGTGGGGATGGAGCCGGTGCTCGACCGCTGGCCCCTGTGTTCCATTTCGGCCGCATGTTCTTCGAGCTTCTCCGTCAAGGCCTTGGCCTCGGGGTTGAGCTCGGCCAAAGCGTTCGTCCAGCTCTTCGCCCTCTGCTTAAGGGGGCTTGAAGGAGCCGTGTTGGAACCGGCTGACTTGAGCGTCGGTACGGCAGTGTCGGATTTCCACGTAGGAGACTTGAGGCAACCTTGCGCCACAGCTACCGGTGGTGTGCCGTTACCTACGCTGCGGACTCTGTCTTTTGGTGACCTTGGTGACCTTGGCGGCCGGTCTGGCGATGACTGTTTGGAAGCCGGCTGGTTTATTGTTCGTTCATGAGCTGGCCGTGGTGAGATTGGGACGTTATCTAGGAGCAGACCTTCCGGAATGTCGTCACCGTCATCCTCGTCACACTCCAGCTCCAGTTCAACAGCACTCTTCCTCCTTTGGTTTGCCTGCCAGCTGCTCCGTCTGGGTCTGGGCACCAGCTTCGGCTCCTTCGGGTCAACATGAACACTTGGGCTTGGACTGCGACGTCGGTGACCTGACGCCGTTGTGGCCGAACGACCCAAACTCCGGTGACGGGTGGGTTTAACGTACGCCTCAGGCATTAGCCCGAGGTTGGCTGTCCGAATAGTGATGCCATTGACGTGATTCTTCAGGCTCAGGAACGGCGGTCGGCTTTTCGGTACAGATACAATATCGCGGCCAGGCCGGGTAAGGACTTCTCTCGCATGAGGTAAACGGGGGGTTGATGCTGTGAGATGCTTCAGCGATGCCGCGGTAAGGTCGGAAGTCGAGTTGGAGCTGTAAGGGTTGGAAGCCGTCTTGAACCGACGGACAGAGACAACGCCGTCATCATCATCTAGTCCAATTTCTTCAAAGTTACCGACATCTGACAAGGCGCTGTTGTCGTCCGACGAGTTGAGGGAGGAGGCTTTGGACGACTTCGATTCAGAAAGTTCAGGAGGTGAGCCGGGGCTGGTATCCTCCACGTTATGCCCGTACATCATCATTGTAGCCATCATGTCCGCATATGCTTCGTTTATTGATCGAGTTCTCAGAAAGGGAATGCGTCAAGCGCAATTGAGGCGGAGATCTTGTCTGCACGTTTCGTCCAGAGTACTTATGGCCGAGATTCCCGAACTTCCCAGTTTATCCAGGTCGCGATCGTCTTTATTGTCAATTGTTGTCGCAAAACACTGGTCCAGTCCTTTTGGGTAATAGAAAGCCTGCTTCTTTATTTATTGTTGATACGTCACTCGTTGTCGCAGACAACTAGAGATGGCGGATGTTGATGGGTTGTGAAATGCCGGTTGGTTGGCCGCCGATATGGCCTATTCGACTTGCAATCCTGTTTTGGTCGATTGTCTGTTGTTCATAGTGATGAGTTGTAGCGAGCGTGGTGAAGAGAAACGGGTCGTGTGATTAATTAGACGGTATACAGAATAACTACACCTCTAGTAAACATGAAGTTCGTGGGATGATGGTATAATGGGAAGTTGGTCGTTGAGCCGCAGGTTCGATGACAAGTGTGGCTGATTTAACCTCATGCAAAGAGATCTGCACGACGATGGATGACGAACGAGCGAATGTAAATGCCAACGAGGGGCTGCAGGAAGGAGCGTGGGATGAAGGGAAAACGAGCGAATGAAGAGTAACTGCAAACCCAGTTTGGATGATGGTGTTGAAGATAACAAACAAGAAAATCCTGGAAGAACAACCTGCTTCATCCAGCGCTCCATCCGTTCCAGGCACCCGACACCAACACCCAAAAAGTCCCGGAATGGCACCTCAATCCACTGTCAAAGGCCTGGTTCATCTCCAGCGGCAGTATGGGGTGGGTTTGAGGTGGGCCCCCTTGGAAGCTCATGCGGTACACTCCCCGCTCAACTTGTATGGCAAGTGACTTTCAATGTCTTATGCCACCCCTGCTGCGGCATCTCAGATAAAACGTCTTCCCTTCCAGCTAGTTATTTGGTAACCTGCAGTACACGGCATCGTTGATTACGTAGTCAGTTCCAAGCATCAAGTGAGGTTTCGGTATCGAAGGCCATTCATGATCGTGCTGAGGCTTGGAAATATCTTCATAATCATCATCGTTGTTGCCGTGGACAACCTTTGCCAATCTCCCCTCATGTTACCTGTAGTAGGCGCTAAATTGAGCACTGATAGATCCATTCTGCTTCGTCATGAAGTTGTGATGTTGCACACCAATCTGAGGCAGGGCAAATCAGAGGGAAGTGGGAGGGACGGCGCCGCGCTAATTTCGCCTGTCAAATTCCTCTTGGCCAATCGCATCCAGGAAGCATGTTGTCTCCTGCAATCCTACTCAGGGGTTTCTATGACTGAAGGGAAGGGACAACAGCGACAGGAGGGATAGGAGTCCTCCGTGGAATGGCAATTGTGTTATACATGAGGAAAGGAATGAAAAGGGTCTATAATTGGGACCCTTGCTTTTTTGGCCCATCTAGAACGACGGCATTGTCTTGTAGCAACTGAAACATACAGGGCCTGGAGAACACATGGGGTTACCTACGAACCACGGTACTTTGGTGAGGGTTTACGTCAGCGTCTGCCAGCATACTGCACATGTGACAGAGGTAACAACAAATGTAGCGGTAGGACATATTCTTCCCTCACCACAAGGTCCCTCTTGGACTGTATGTTGTTATGGCGTAACATCCTCCTTTTCAGCATCGTTAGTATCAGGGCGCAGGCCCTCAAGGTCGCCCATCATCTCAAGATCGCCCTTGAGACGCAAATCAAAGATAACTAGCTAGGTCAATAACTACGGTTTGGTCGGGATTTTGGTAGACTGCTTTAGGTGTCGTCCAGCAGCTTCACCATGTGCAACGCAAGGAGCTCGAGGAAAACATGATGAGGGACCAACGCTTTTGCGTTGCCTACAATGCTATCATGCTTAGCACTGCGTTGAAGATATGGCGACGTGGTAGAGGGCTTGTGATATGGTCGGGGATTGAGGCTCGGCAAAGATGAGACATCAAGCATACAGTTGTTGGCCTGATGCTCAGGACTCTGAAGGTTCGGCCATGGTCATCCGGGCCTTGAGATGCTGCCTGAAAGTTTGAACGGACTGTACCAAGGCTTCTAAAATTGATCTCGATCATCTCTTGTCACCTCGATCTTACCTGGCTTTCGCCCTCCAAGCCTGCTGAATACCTAATCAGCACACAGTCTTTTTACTTGACGATTCCTCGAGTTACTGGGACATCGTGAGCCTCAAGCAAGAGCACGAAACTCAATCAATTGTTAATACTTTAAAACACAACTCTTCCTCGGCATTGGAATTGACTGCTGGGCAACATTACCGTTTTCACCGTCCTCAATGTCGTCCGCAGTTTCCATTCCAAAACGCGCTGTCATAGTTCAGGCACATACCTTGGCTTTCGAGCCCGAGGTACAGTGGGAGCCATACCTGCAGCTTCGACTCTGCCAAACAACGTTGCTGCGGTCCCTTGCGCTGTTCGTAAGCGCCAAATGGAGACATCGAGACGGCAAGAAGGGCTGGTCACTTGTGAAGATCCTGGACAAGAACGACGACGAATTCGAGCATCCGGCAGAGACTATCTGGGGAGCACTGGATTTGACGCCGATATGCGTCCTCTTGAGCTGTTCATTGGGGAACACTGCTTCGAAGGACATGAGAATCATTTTGTCGTTCAAGCTTGAGGGTGACCATGAACATCTAATACCAGCTCTGGCCACGTTCTCACGGGTTAATCAAGCTAGATACGGATTTCAAGGCACCTGGCGGTTTTCTACCGCAGAGCAACTCGATGGACGACATGGAAAGGAAAAGGCCGTTAACAAACCAACCACTCCAACCGGTACTACTACCAATTCTGCAACGGGAATGTCCTTGAGCCAGAGCGGATGGCAAGATATAGGCCGGAGGGTCACGCTACCCAAGGTAACATCCGAAAAGGATGCATCAAAGATCAAGCTGAAAACCATGGATAGACCAGAGTACGCCTTGAGCAGCGGAGACACCGACTCCAGCTCTCCATACAACCTCCAGTCGAACCCATCGGTAATCGTAGGGACTCCAGTTAAAGGACGGTTGTACAGTGCCGAGGTCTCTCGCTCGAGACCACCACTTCAAGGCATTCTGAAATGCTCACCAAGCACCAAGAGAAAGTTGGATCAGACATCAAACTCAACGCTACTGGCAACTACAGCATTCCTTAGCGACAACCCACCCAGCACACCCAAAAGGAACCACCACTTGACATCGAACCCACCTCGGGGCGAGTTAACCCCCATCCCTATTCGAGGCAAGAGGAAACGCCATGTCAATAAGCTTACAGCGATGCCTGCGGCTCATCAATCTGACAGTCCCGAAGGCGCTATTGGGTTCACGGAGAAACAGCATAACAGCTCCCCATCCGAAGCCGAAGCCGAATCTCAAGACGAGGTGGAGCGTAACCTTGAATTAGCAAGTCGACTGGCTGAGCTGCAAAGGCTATCGAGTGAGGCGGATAGAGCACGGAATCCTATCCTTCTCACGCCTAGGAAGGCACGCCGTGACAAGAGAGCGGTCACACAGGGAGACTGAGAGCTTTATGTGTGCTAGGAGGATGATATGAGGCAAACAAAGCTCATATTCAAGTGGAATGGTGACGGTGATGTACGATGTTACGTTTTATGCTTGATGACTACCCACGATGAACTAGTGGCAGCTACGTATTTTGCAAGTTGCGGACCCTTTCAACAGCGAGGAACAGTTTGCTCTTGACTTGCGTTAGCTGGATACATGAGGAGCTGTAGGACAGAGATAGACTTTAGCGACACAGGAGAAATCCGTACGTGTACCTTCATCTGATAGGCAACGTGAGTGCTTCAACTACAACGGTTAGTGTCTCCATTCTCCATATCTTGACCAGATAGTTTGGACTACGTCTTCAGCTATAAAATTCTCATTCAGCACCATCGGTCTACCCATAATATTAGGAATGGCTTGTTGAATGGCTTCTATGGATACTGCAGTCTGTCTGACCCAAGTCATAGCATTTGCGTCCGATACAAGGTTCTGGGTAACAAACTCAAGAAAGCATGATCGCTCAACTAGTATTATGTGTGCTTCCGTGGAAAACAAGGAGTCGGATGAGACGGGACAACCGACAAGTCAGAGCCCTCCAAAAGGCAAGGAAGTGTTGTCAGAAGCCCACCCCCGCACTGACTGAACCACTACGTTTGGGTTCACTGGCATCGCCGTACACTACACACTGCAAGCACTTGGACAAAATGATCTTGTTTAAATCGCAAAAGATGTCATTATGTATTCGGACCGGTGGCAACAAACCCGTCTATGTTCCAGGTTTGCCGAGCGTCGGTTTCGAGCCATCTATACCATGAGGACGCCATACACCGATGCTTTTCCCTACCCCAGCCAGTTTCCAGGAACGTCTCCTCAGCCACAAGGGTATCATGGCCATCCAGATCGGGACCATGTGGCCGAATCGCCACGTCCGGAGACACTCTATATACCAGCCATCTACCAGAACCGTTGATTTGTTTATTGTTTCTCCATCTTCATCGGCTTGACACCAATGCCGTTGTAGTTGCGGTAGAAAAGCACGTGCTTTCCACCGTCGACGGCTCCCTCACTGGGCTCGACCCATTGGCA
Source organism: Coniochaeta pulveracea (assembly GCA_003635345.1). Lineage (NCBI taxonomy): Eukaryota > Fungi > Ascomycota > Sordariomycetes > Coniochaetales > Coniochaetaceae > Coniochaeta > Coniochaeta pulveracea. The sequence continues at coordinate 77,357 of QVQW01000016.1, read as the reverse complement.
GGAACGAGCACACTTGTACATGGCCTTGATAAACCCAGCGGGGCCCTCAGCGGTGTCGGCACGGTAGTGCTTACCCATGATGGGCTTGATGGCCTCGGTGGCCTCGTCAGCATGGTAGAAGGGGATGGTGCTGATGTAGTGGTGGAGGACGTGGGTCTCGATGATGCCATGGAGGATGTGACGACCAATGAAGCCGAACTCGCGGTCAATAGTCGCAGCGGCACCACGGACGAAGTTCCATTCCTCGCTGGTGTAGTGCGGCAGAGTGGGATCGGTGTGCTGCAGGAAGGTGATGGCGACGAGCCAGTGGTTGACCCACAGGTACGGGAGCCAGTACCAGACGGCCATGTTGGACCATCCAAAGCGGTTGCCGAGGTAGACCAGCGCGGCAAGGGCGAGGCCCAGGCCAATATCACTAAGAACAACCTTCATGGCGTCCCTGTTCTCGTACAGCGGGCTGCGAGGATCGAAGTGGTTAACAGCGCCTCCCAAGCCGTTGTGCTTGCCCTTGCCGCGGCCCTCACGCTGCTTCTCGTGGTTGTTGTGGCCGGTGACGTTGGTCAACAGGTAGTTGGGCCAGCCAACCAGCTGCTGAGCGACAAGCATGGTGAAGGTGTAGATTGGGGTGTCCTCTGCGAGCTCGCTGAGCTCATGAACCATCTTGCCGAGACGAGTAGCCTGCTGCTCGCGGGTGCGGGGAACGAAAACCATGTCGCGGTCGATGTTGCCGGTGGCCTTGTGGTGCTTGCTGTGGCTCATCTGCCAGCTGAAGTAGGGTACGAGCAGGGCAGAGTGCAAAACCCAGCCAACGACATTGTTGTATGTCTTGGAGGGCGAGAAGGCCTGGTGACCGCACTCATGGGCCAAGACCCAGAGACCGGTGCCGAAAAGCCCCTGAAGGACGGTGTACAAGCCCCAAAGGACAACACGAGCAGCCTTGGATGGGATGTACTCGGGGGTGACATAGTTGTGGAAGACGTAGAAGGTGGCCGCGATATAGATCATGTCGCGGAAGACATACATCAGACCACGAAAGCCCGAGCGCTCGAAGCAGTGCTTGGGGATGGCATCGCGGATGTCCTTGATGGTGAAGTCGGGCACCTCGAACTCGTTGCCATATGTATCCAAAAGTTTTCCGTACGACTTCTTCTGGTTTTCGCTCTCGGACATAGACGAGAGGGAGGTCGACGAGGGGGATTGGCGCGGCGAGTCGAAGGGAGAGACATCGGCGGTGGACGGAGTCGAGGCGTCCATATCGACGGAGGCAGAAGTGACAGTCCTCCTCAAAGCCGGGTTCTTAGCAGCCGGGAGGCTGGAGGTTACGGAAGCCATCTTGTGAGAATTGGGTACTCAGAACGATGGAGGACGGGTGTAGGTGGTTGACTGTTCGTCCTAGGCCAAGCAGGAAAGAGAAAGAGAAAGGAGAGGACAGCGATAAGGAGTGGTGGTGGCAGAAGGAGCGAAACGCTGATTCAAAGCGAGTCAGTGTAGTAGTCTGCTCTCGGACGAGGTCCCAATGGAAGCCAATTGGGAAGGAGTCGAAGTAATACAGCAGACTGAACGACAGTGCACACCTTGCAATCACTCAATTCTCGTCGCCTGGGAGGTCCGAGAGAGGAGCTGGTCGACAGGAGAATTTCAACACCTTTAAAAAGAAGTGGGAGGCCAATGACACGAAAAAATGCGCTACCAGGGAAAAGGTACGTACCTACCAGGGACCTGGCTAGAACTGGACCCTTGAACTTTTCTCGAGCTCACCCTGTCTCCTCCAGGCCGCCCCTTCCTCACGTTTGTTGGGACAAGACCAATCTGGTACTATCTGACGACGGGACCATTTCTTGCAGTTGCCGACACGACCACAGCAGATGTCATCGTGCCACAGGAAGTCTTGGCGAAGACATTCTCGAGTGATCTTCCTACATTTGCATACCACCTACCGATCACCCATTGCACTTCCCTCTGCTACTGAGCTACACGTGCAGTGTGCCCTTTTTGCGATTGCACGACCACTTGCGTCAGCGAGCCTGAAGCACGGCAACGAAGACCAGGCGTGCTGCTTACAGTGCATGGCCGGTGGCTGGAAGCGAAGTCCCAGCTGAACTTCGCCTCTGGCGCATTGGGATGACTCGGAATGGAGATCTTACAAGCTCACCGCCTAGTCGCCCCCGACTGCTGTGTTTCGGAGTGGTTATTGTTGCAACAAAACATGATGGCACATGCTTTTGTTACAGCCTCTTGCCGATTGGCTTGAAGCGCATCGATGTGCGACGGGCGGATCTGCGACTTGGGCCGGGCTACTAGCCTGCCGCTTGCCCGGTCACACATACCGGTAACGCACAACAGAGTGTCGCCAGACGGACATCCCTTGCGACAAACGACCACGAAGTAAGCAGACAATACAGTATTATTGGCAGATTTCTTACTACTGTCACAGGGAGAGTATGACGATGACAGAAATCTTGTAAAAAAAAAAAAAAATATGTCGGAGGCGTACGTGCCCTCCGCAAATGGGGTACCTTTCCTGGAAAGCTTCGTCCCCTTACCTTATCGTTATCGGTAGCTGGAACCTGGGGGACCCTGCGGGGCTCTCCCCACGACCCCACACTCAGAATTCCGATTTCAGCAAGGATGTTTGTCTGGTGCTGGCTGCTGCTTTCAAAGTTGGCCAGAATGTACCACGGTTGAAAAGGACTCCCAAGATTGAGATGGCGAGAGATGTCGGTCTTGCGACATAAAGATATTTCGCCGTTTCTATGGATGGACCTAAGGACAACGCTTCCACATTGAGCGCGTTCGAGCTGCAAGGCATCACGTTCGCCGGCGGAGCTCTCTGGCTTGATGTCCTTTTTTTCTGTTGGGATTATCTGCCCTGTTTTGTTGAGACAAAGCGGAAACACAGACTAGCGCCCTTGCAGAACGCTGTTAACGAGCCATGCTTATTCGGGTATTGCAAGATGCATATCATACCCCCCTATTTGTCGACCTCTTCCGATGCCAGATTCTAGGGGTAGCTTGTTGCACGGGCATCCGAGGCCCTGATTCCCACGGATCTCCATTGATGGAAGATACATTGAACAGCACGGCTTCCTCTCAGCAGCCCTTGTACTGATCATCAGTCGATCGTTGGATCACATGCAAGAGGCGCTGTGCCCGATTCCGACTCTTTACCTACGGCGGCGAAAATGTTACCCCTTGTGGACACGCTTGTCATCAGTCTTATCAGGTGTCCAGAAAGCTTCCTTGGGGGCTGTGACGTCGACCCCGTGGTTGTGGCATCAGTGAGCGACTATGGCATTGGGAAGGACTGTGGCAGTAACGGCTGCAGTGTACGAAATAACGTCACCATGGTCTCACATTACCTATCTACACGTGTACGAGCACAATTCACGAAGCATGAGTGGAAGCTCGGAGTCACAAGCTTGCCACGCTGAGATCATTTTCCTGGCTGCAGACACTAATACTGGGACTGGAGCGTTGACGAACGATATGCGTTGTGACAATTGCTTGCATTGCCGAGGACGACAGAGATTGTTACATATCTTGAACAACCTTCAAGACGCTAACAGCGAGTTACGATCGAGCTGCAGCCGCCCAGGGAGTCTCTGCAGTCTTACTGCGTTCAGGGCAGCTTGGCCTCGACAACTCAGTGGACCATCCTTCACACATCCGATATGGGTAGATTCAAGAGATCTTGACAAACAAGGCCTGTTATCAACGACACAAGAGGACACTCCGCAGCCATGGCAAGTCGCACCATCCATAGACCACCGTTGGTGTATTGGAACACCTGACACAACTACTACGTGGCACGGTACCCGGCGATAATATCAAGCACAAGCGTGCTGGCTGGTTTACACGGTGACCGTCTGTACTCTGAGTGGTACGCTTTCGTCCTATGGTGCCAAGTGGCTTTGGACTAAGCATGTTCGCAAGAGCATTGTTTATCGTGCGGGAGGTTCCTTGACAAGACCTGTTATTCCTATGTTGATTAACACTACACTTGCGTCATTTTTTCTTCAAGAATCGTTGCCCTGGAACGCCTCTCTTCTTTACACACTCCCCGTTCAGCATTTATGTGACCTGAGATGGTTTGATCGTGACGTCGACTGGTGTGCATTTGACCTCTCTGTCACTGTATATCCCCGAACCCAGAGTCCAGTTTGGATTTGTCGTGGTCGTATCGGTGCAAGACAGTTTGAGCGTTGTTGTTCCCGCTGCATGGAACGTCGTCCTGATCAATCAACTTCAGCCACTAGTCTCTTCTTTATACAAGCAAGTGGAAGCTAGTCGGGGAGATCGAGCAACTTACTCGGGCTTGTGCTTCTCAGCTGCGCACACCACCGTCTCGGTGATATCAAGCTCACCGGTTGGTCGGTTAAACTGGAAGCTCACGGCAGCTCCAGCAGGAGCTGTAGATGGAAGGGTACACGGATACCACATGGTTCCGAAGAAGAAGTCGGTGAGCTGGTCGCTAGTAGCACTGCAAGTGGCCGTATACGGCACGGCGGTGTTGGACAGGTTGAAGTTCACGTAGCCGTACGAGTTCTGATGGGCTGGGGTGGTGAAAATGTACGAAGCGTGGTAGTCAAAGCCGTGGACTGTCCACTTCAGGCTCTTGGCCTTGCCCTCACAGTTAGGCCGCGGAGGTGATGGACATCCCGGGCCATCGGTCTCTGCTTCACGCTGTTCGATGGCGAAAGCAGCTGCGAGCAAGGCGGCATGGCCGACTAGGAGGATATGGAACAAGCTATGCATTGCCAGAACGCGTGTGGCTATCAAGCTGATATGGGTGTTGAAAAGTTATCTGGACTTGCAACAAGAAGTCGGAACAGGACAGGTCGTGGGCCTCATATGCTAAAATACTACAGATCGCGTTGCCCGGCTATACAATATACATGGTCCTAATATTGTTATTGCATCCATATACTCATCACCTGATACCGGAATACTCACACCATAGACATCATCCGAGCCGACGTGGCTGAAGTATTATGATGCCTTGATTGGCGATACGACGAGCTGAGGGCGTTCGAGCTTGCAGAAAACCTCGTATAGGTCGACCTCGAGACGGCAGCTGATGGATTTCATTCGCTGGACCAAAAAGCCTTAACCTTCACAACACCAGACTTGCTGGACGCCTCCCCTTGAGAAGTTGGTGCCGATGTTACAGGACCACGCAGCTTGTTGGCGAGAGCCAACACAACCTGGATTCAGTGTCAACTTGCGTCTAGTGCTGGCCAGGTTTTGGTTCTGTGGAACTATTTTTAACCTCATAACCTGACGCAGTCCAGGTATAAATCTAGGAAGGGTTAGGGTGGGGAGAGGGGTATCATCCCTCTCCCTCTCCTATTCTCTCTCTAGACCATTGCCACGACAATGTGCCAGGCTCAGATGTAGCGCACAGAATATAAGCTTATTGATCGATCAGCCATACGTTCCAAGTTTGCACCAAAGCCAACAAGACTGAGACTCCGGTCAGCACCACGCACAAGCAGACGGATGAATTCGGACGCCGGGAACTGGAAAGCTTGTGTCTACCGGCCCATAAACCACGACCAAATTTCCCAATCCCCGAGTTGCAGTGACCTGACCTGTCATGAGACCTGATATATACCAGTGCGCCAGCATATCCCCCTACTTGATCATGTGAACATAGTCTATCAACTCTGAGCAGCAGTTGCGTCTATGACACGGGCTCATGACAGACAACCTCCAGGTTGTTCCCCAGCGGATCAATAACAAACGCACCGTAGTAGTGCTCGTGGTATTGCAGCCTCACCCCGGGAGCGCCGTGGTCCTTCCCTCCGGCCTCGAGGGCAGCTCGGTGAAACGCATCCACCACCGTCCTGTCTACTCCCACATCACGCCTGCCATTAGCCATGTTTTTCAGCTGCTATCATCATGTCAACCTACCAGAAGTCCTAAAAGCAATATGTAGGTTCAGCATCGATGCTGCGCCCGGTGTAGCTGTGATCCAGAAGTCGGCCTTGCCGTCCGGTCCGAGACCGACGACTCCTTCGTTTGGTCCATAGGCGGTCACTATAGCGTAGCCAAGGGGTTTCAACGCGGCGAGGTAGAAGGATACGATCTTCTTGTGCTCTGCGGGTGGCACGGGGATGGTGATGTGGTCTATGGTCATTTTGAGTGCTGGATATAGTGTTTAGGCAGGAAGATATGGTGTGACTGTATGGTGATTTTTCACTTTCAACTGACTGGATTGGTATGGAGGCGTTGGCACAGAAGATGGAAATAGCAGGTAGACTTCGTCTGTGTACATTCTCAATCACACTTTGCAAAGGCATCACCATGACCATCCCACTTTTGCCTGCAGCGCGATCGAATCCCCCACCTTACAAAGGAGCTGATCGAATCGGTGAGCCGAACCTCGGGATCCTTCTGCAAACAACTGATAGGGAAGGCTACAAGCGCTAGTATCTCTCCTTGTGATGTTTAGATGAGACGCAGTTCTTTTTACAAGGCGATACGGTGTGCAATGGGCAAGCGATGGGACACCAATAGCCAGGGATGGAGAGGCTCGGCAACAGTTGTTTGTCTCAGTGTTCGTCTTACAACTGATCAGGTGGAAAAGTCCGCAGAAAGGCCTTCATTCATTGCGACCATAGCTGCCGCATGACGGCCAGTACCTGTGATGGGAAGCCAACTTCATATTCGAGGGCCTCCTTCAGCCCGAACCCGTGACCGTAATATCCCGAGCTTTCCTGGTCGTCCCGGTAATAATCCAAAACAAAGCGTTCATAACCAAACACGTATCCTATATTTCATAAATTCCTCCCAACTCGTATCACGACTTATCATGCCGCCGGTGCAACTGCATTCGCAGCTTTTCCGCCAGGACTAGCAGCATTGGCCTTATCAGCCTTATCCTGCTCAGCCTTGACCTTGGCCTTCTCCTGTTCCAGCTGCCAGTAGCCGCCGATCTCCTCGAACCTTTGCTCCCACCCCGGCAGGATATCCTCCAGCTTTCCCGCCTGAACATCGTATAGATCTGTACACATAGCGACCTTGAAGTTCTCCGAGTGGTTGGGGTAGTACGCGGCCCCGTCGAACTTGATGCCGACATTGATGTTCATGGCGGGATTCTCGTCCGTTGGACTGCGCTTGTAGTTGCGGAAGTATGCACCCTTGGTTTCCCGGTTCCACCGCATGACCTCCAATGACACAGTCTTGAAGAGACCACCGTGCATAAAGGCGATTTGGCCGTTGTCTGGGTGGTATTGCGCGAATGAGTGGCCGCAGTAGAAGCCGTCGTTTTCGGTTCCGACACTGGCGAGCCACTTCTTGGGCTTGCCGTAGTCGGTGCGCAGGGCATGCCACGAGAAGCGGAACATGTCCTTGTCGCCGAGCAAGAACTTGTTGTAATAGTCGCCATGCTCATTGTTCAGCCAGGAAGCGAGCTGGAGATGGTACCAGTAGCGGTGCTTGTCCACCAGCAGCTGTCCGCTCTCCTGTTCATACTCGTTCATACGGCATGGTGTGTTTGTGATCGCCCAAGCAGGGTTCTGGGGACGAGTCCGAGCAATGTCTGGCCAGAATACCGTGTGGTATTCCCGATAGACAGCAGAGTCATATAGCGTTGCCGGGTCGATAACTGGGACATTGTCCGAGTCGAGGAGGAGAGGCTCGGCAAACTTGGAGTTGATCAAGGCAGCCGTCTTTAGCTGGTAGTTGATCCAGAAACCGTCCTTCTTGGGCTTGACAATGTTGTGCCCCTTGGACAGGTCGTTGAAGGACATATGCGGATAAATGTCCGACAGCTCTTTCTGATTGGCCTCATTCATTTCAGTGTCCCAATAATGTATTTCGACGGCAATGCTGGACTGTAACTTGACGAGCTGGCGCAGGATTACTTTGACTCTCATCAAAGTATCCTGGTTTCCCGCGAGAATGACGAGACCCCGTCCCTCGAACTTGTCTTTCACCAAGTCGTATGGTATCATGCCAGTCTGGACATACTGTTGCCATTCCTTCCGGCGGAACTCTAGCTCGGCGTCAGACCGGTCCTTAACCACCCACTCGACGTCTGAGTTGAACTGGAAGTCCACGTATTCCAAGGGGCTCCATGTGCAGGTTTTCTTTGCCACCGCCATCGTGATACCCTTGAGGCGCGTCACGGCCTCGAAGTGGTCGTGGAAGTCATTCGCCGTTTTCAGCTTGTGCGCCTGTGGCTCGAGCCTTGCGCCTGGTGGTAGAAGCGGGTTGTAGGGCGCCGCTTCCTTCGAATCAGCTTGAGGCTGCGTCTTCTTAGGCGCGCCTGTGCCAGGCAGATCGGGTAATCGAATGTCAGACAGGGTATCTCGACTTCTGGCCGTAAGAAAGACGACTATGCATACTACCAGCAAGCCAAGAAATATCCTTGGCCGTTTTGAGATAGCCATGGCGTCTTTATCTGTCGCTCGGTTGCCGTTGAATTGGCATGTAGGGTCGAGACTGTGCTCAATGGGAAGTTTGTGAACTGAGCGCACTCATCGCCGTCCAACAGACTGCTCGAGGGAAGAATTGGGCAGATGATGGACTTTTGCTTCTATGGTGGTTGGTGGGGAGAGCGGAAGCCAGAGATTCGGAAATAGGAGCCATGTTCGCGTTCAATCTTCCTCCCTCAGCAACATCAAGGGGATCCGAGGCGTTGCCAAGATGCCAAGAGACGCGTGGAGAGGAACCTTGTCTAGTGGATTTGCTTGTGATTTTTGGGGTACCTGGTCGCAGGCACACCATAAGCGGGGCTGTCAGACACTGTTGTCCAATGACATCACCGTGTCTTCCAGGGGCACGGATGAGATCTTACGCTTTCGTACATCGTGTGCAAGGGGGTTGCAATGGTCGATCTCATGTTCTCATACGGTGCGCCGTCGGTTAGGTTCCAGGGATAGATGATAGGAACACTGTTCCCTTGTCGTAGCCGGTCGAAGAGACAAGTAATCACCACAATTCGAGCGGTTGATGTGAGGTCGAAGGATTATACATAGGTACTATTTGTTACTGGAAGGAAGGAGGATGGCCCGTAAGCGCGAGATGTCTTCGGGACTGGCTTTGCAGCAGCCCCCAACGACGATGCAAGGCCACTTCACTCGGGCCTGTGTGCTTTTGACGACTCCGGCAAGCTGGCTTTCCCAGGAACTCTGTCCCGCGGTCAGCCATTACCCTTTGAAGCGTTAAGACGACCGTCAGAGGGGATGTTACGTACCTTGGGTGCATCCTTACCCGCAGGCAGCTCCCATTGCTGCGTGGTCGTGTTGTAGACCTCACCATTTGTTCCGTCAGGATAGAGAACCAGCGCGGGCAAGTCCTCGATCTCTCCAGTGCTGAGCATACGCTGTACAACCTCCTCAAACCTGTTCACTAACGCAGGTAACTTTGACACCTTGGTACAGTTGATGCCGATCATCCAAGGTATGGCAGTGGAAACGACCTTGCTGAGCATGGAACAGACAGCATCTTCGACTGGCGTGCCATCAGGTAACGCCATGAGTTTCTCGTCACCGGGGAATACGCACGATATCGAGAAGCGGGTTGATACAGGCACCAGTCCTTGTCTCTTACTCTCTTCCATCGTCTTTCGGATGGCGATGATCTCGTCATGCCTCGGGATAGTCTCAAATGCGATGTAGGCCACGTCGCTCCACACTCTAGGTATAGCGGTGAACACGCTGAGACGCTGTAAATGCCATGCCTTGAGGACGTCGGGCGACGAATGCTCTTGATCGTACTGGCCGCTATATTCCTGGCTAGGCACCATCGTTGCGCCATAAGGTCCCAGAGCTAACGCAACCTTCTTGCCGCCATCCTTTGCCTGCGCTGCATCCGAGGCCAGGCGTACTGCATCTTTCAGGAAGCTGCCTATATGTGACACCGGTACGCCATTTGGCCAGTCGGGAGTGCAAGTGTTTGCAAACCCATCAATGGACGTTTGGTACGTCGCTGTAGATATAACGTCTGCTCCTCCGGCAACGAAGTCACGGTGGCCCTTGGCCAGGGTGGACTGGTCTGTGACGAGGAGATGTGACGACCATAATGGGGTCTCGGCACTGTTGAACTTGATATTATATTTGTCTTCCAACAGAGTCCCTAGCCCGCCGTCCAGTATGAAAATAGGTGTCGAGGTATCCATGGTGTTCACATTATATGATGAGATGAACTGGACAACCGAGCCAAAGCGGGCCAAGTGTGCTCGATTTTGTGGGGTCGCTCCTCTGATCCTTCGGCCTAGTCTAGACTTCATCACCAGCTAAGCCTCCACGGTCTAGGCTCGGGAGTATTCTGACGATGAGCTTGTCTTTGAGAGAAGTGATGATTCCTGCTGCGTCGTGAGAACCTGGATTGTAATGTGAGCTTCCTCATGGCCCGTCAACTTGGTAACGACCAGTACCTGTTGACTCGACGCCCAACGACAGCCTGAACCAGCATCCTTTACCGCTCTTTCGAAACTAAACCAACAGGCACTTACAATGGTCAACCTACTCTCTGCGCTCGTCAACTTTCCCGGGTCCGCCTCGATCGCCAACACTGCGAAGCAATTATCCGAGGCTCCACAATCACCATCACCGCCGCCATCCAACATTACTCAGTTCCCGGTAGGCGCATCGTGGCAGATTGTCCTCCACCAGAGGCTCGCTGTTCCGCCATCAGGAGATTTCCAGCCGGACTTCGTAAACGTGTGGGACATAGATCTCCTCGAGAACACCGAGGGTGGCGCAGATAACACCACCATATTATTTCTCAAGAACCTCCCATCTCACCCAAAGGTGATCTGCTATTTCTCGGCTGGTTCTTACGAGAACTGGCGGCTTGATTGGCCGACGGACTTCGACAATGACAACTATGGCAGTCCACTCAAGGGATGGGACGGCGAGTACTGGTTGGATATTGGCAGTGAGGCCGTGCAAGAGGTGATGTTTAATCGGATACGAATGGCCGCGGAGCTGGGATGCGATGCGGTTGATCCCGACAATGTCGATGGATATGTGAGTGTCTGCTGCATCACTCTCCCGTACTTGAGTGATGACTGACCCCTCCTGTAGGGCGAGGCGCCGGAAAACAAAGGCAACAGAACAGGCAAGCCGTTCACCTTGACACAGGACAAAACAGTGGACTTTTTGGAGAAGCTAGCGAAAGTGGCCCATGAGAACAGCATCGCGATCGGGCTCAAAAACGCACTGGAAGTCCTTCCGAGGCTTCAGAATGTGGTGAACTTTGCGGTCAACGAGCAGTGCGTGGAGAACAAGGAGTGCAGCAGCTACTCGAGCTTTGTCTCCGACCTGGGCAAGCCTGTTTTCCATATCGAATATCCCAACGGTGATGATCAGCCGGAGACGATACCTATTCGGGACACTGAAAAGTGGTGCAGAACATATGAAGAGGATGGGGTTGGAACGGTGAATATCAGTAAGCTAAGCACTGTTTTCAAGGATATGGAGCTGGATGGTTGGGTTGAGTACTGTGACGGGAAGGAATTCCGGACGTCGCTGGCACCGTAGGTTACTTACTTCTGCACCGCACCATCCGTAAGATAGTGTTTAAAGACGAGGTCTCTTCCGTCAGTGTTTATGTTCTTCCTGGTTCCCTAGCTTGTCCTTGTCTGCCGCCGGTTGAACAGCACAACACCACAGGAGTCTGTTCTCTGAGTATGGGCTTGCATTGTGCCTGAAAAGGACCAGGCCGAGGTATATCTGTGATCCTTTCTACCTGTCACTTGTCCCCGGTCGAAGCAAGCGCCCGGTTAATAAGCCCCTCACTGTTCGCGGGATACACGCTCCCTTCAACTGTTTTATAGCGGTCACACGAAGAAACGGCTGCCTGTTGTTGAGTCAAGGCAAGTCAAGCTTATCATAGCAGGCAACCCCTCATATGCCAGCGGAGCGTTTGGCTACAAGTGCCACGGTTCATCGCCCATCAACATGAGATGCGGACGCCCGCATAGCCCCCGTTTGCAGAAACCGTGAACAACACTTTACATGTGTTAGCCATGGTCGACAAACAAACATCACTAGGGCTCAAGGGAGATTAAGAGGTTAGCTTACCCCAGAAGCTGGTAATCCAGGACATTACACTGTCTGATTCGTGCCTGTTTGTGTCAACTGAGACGCATCGCGGTGCTCGATGGCCAGAAAGAAGACCAAGGCACAACGCCAGGCGGCTTTGGCACTTGCCTGGGACGACTATTTCGGTGGCGGCGAGCTAGCTGACTGGCAGCGCCTTCTTCACGACCTGGGTATCGAGGGCGACTTCACCAGCAAGAGACAGTGCAAGAAGGTAGGTAGATCCTGGCAGTTCACCGATGCGACTTACACGCTGACCCAACCTTTCACAGGCAATGGCAGGCGTCTGGATCAACATTTGCGACTTCCTCGCTGCGCCCGACAAGCGAGCTGTGCATCACTTTTCAACCGAGCAGGAGCTGTCTCAGTACACTCTGGCAAGCAACCGATGCTTCCCCAAGCAAGTCATCGTGGACGCACCAAAAGGCAGTCCCCTCAAATTGCTGTTGGCGCATATCCTCGAGCCTAGGCGTCCGCATCGTAGGCAGAATAAAGCGAGACGATAAGGGAAGGACCATGGCACTAGAGATATGGTTTGATTTGGATGAAACCGCCTGGCTGAACGAAGGACAGCAGCTTGTTGATCGTGCGCCCCAGGTTGCCATGCTGTCCCTACCGTCACCACCATACTGTTGTGCCATAGTACCCATTACTTGCATGCGAAGAGCGGGTAGCCGGGCTTTAAACGTCCTTGGATAGGAGACACGTACGTACAGCTGTGGCTTAACGTTCCAAAGTTTGCCATCACAGCTGTTATGTTAGGTGATGTTTCTTGGATAGTCTTTGTGTGTATTGGCAGACTTCCGAGTCATTGCTCGTGAAGGCCAAGCAACCCGTGAGGTTTCTGAAACAAGCCATTATACACTTGGCGGGAACAGATCTGGCATGGACTTGCTGCATTCTCGACAGGATAGTATATCGTGTGACCGGCAAGTCTCTCGAGGAGTTAAATGCACAGTTCCGCCAACCTGTGGCTGGACAGAGTCAGCTCGTAGAAGCGAATCTGTAATTTGGCTCAGGAAATTGCAGTATGGCTCTGGACGAATAGACGGGCAACACTCTTCCTGGTTGTTACTATACCTTTTTCCTGAAAGTCAGCTGTGCCTCTGGGCGGCAGCGGGTGAGGACGACAACTCATTATAGACCTTCGGTCTTACTGATAAAAGAGGTCAAAAGAACGGTAGCTTATTCACAAGTGGGTAGGTATTTCCTAAGCGACCAATCAACACAAAACGTTTACGAATACGACTAGCCGAACATGGCAATAAGGAGTTCAAAAATAGTGGGGCCAAACCGGGATTTGAACCCGGGACCTCCTGCAGATGGATTTTAACCCAAAGCAGGAATCATACGACTAGACCATTTGGCCAAGATATAATAGAATGTGAAAAAAGAGAAATCATGCTCGGACTTGTTGTATTATGGTTCATCAAGAATAATCCCATCATTGACTTGTTTTTGGCTTGATCCAGTGAGGTCTTGGAATCGCTAATGCAACACTAAGTGGTTTCCTGAGGTGGTGCCTTCCACACGTGGTTCCATGAGGTGGTGCCTTCCAACATGTGGTTCCATGAGGTCGTACCTTCCATAAGTTGCCGCGGGTGGGGCCTATAAGATCGTCGATGATGCCATGGCCAGCGACACGTCTATGTCTTCACCATTGAGACCTTCTCTCACCGGTTAGTACAAGAAGTACTCGATCCCATACCAGTCAACAGAATGGCAGTCACAAACTTCGTTTTCATCAAGTCTACGGACTTCTCCAAGCTTGAGAAGCAGGCCGCCGAAGTAAGAGCGATCGATGGCGTGAGCCATGTCTTCTATGGCCCCAAGATTGAGGATCCCCAAGTGAGCGTGCTCGTGGCCGGTAAGCTCGGATTCTGCATCGATGCGCCCTTCTTGTTTCCCATTCAGTATAACCAGTTGACTAACGAAACGACCAGTGTGGTCCTCTGCCCCCAACCAGAAAGCACTCGCGTCAGCGGTTAGCGATGCAACCGAGACCCGCACCGTAGATCTGGACGACCTCAAGGCCCTCCAGGCACCGGCGACGGAATGTCTCACATGTTTCGGCATCGAGTCTCATTTCGTGAAGAACGTTCAGGACTTCAGTGCCAAGATGGACGCTGGTAAGCCCAGGGGATATCATGGCGGTGTTGTGGGCAAGGTGAAGGAGCAGCTTGATGGCAAAGGGGATGCGGTTATGTTGCTTATCGGCTGGGATTCAAAGGAGATCCATGAGGAGGTCAAGAGTACGCCGGGAAATGGTGAGTTCCCCCTAAAAGAGAGAGGAGGGCGTGGGTGAGAGGGACTTGCTAACGAGAAGGCCCCGTGATAGTGATTATTGAGAACATTCACCTACTGAGAGATGGACACAAGGGGTTGGATATGTTCCATGTCAACTTCAAGCAGCTTTGAGCGCGAGGAGACATACCGCGCCGTGTACCACCAGTCAGTCAGGCCGGATAGCGGGTTTTCCTGCCGTGTTCACGAAGTGCACGGTCAGAATGACACTGCAGGCACCTGGCGTTTGCGAAGGTTCCTGTAAGCGTTCGTGGGGCCTGATAAGCAGTCTACTTTGACAACTTAGATGATCATGGCTGTTTACGTCCGTTCGTTTTTCTCCCTGGTCTTGTCACAGATGTGATCGTGCCGTCCGCTCCAGGCTTGGGGCTGCATGCTTCGAGACTTAGTAAGTCAGGACATCCTCCACGTTCTTGCCACCGTCACTGCCAGAGAAGGAGCAATGATCAAAGCAAAAATTGTGGTACGATCACATCAAAACGTACAAGCTCAAGAAATTCCTGGTGGGCTGGTACAGACAATAAATTGGTTGATTACAAGGTTGAATTCATTCAAAACATAGCGACGCAAGGAAGAGCAACGTCGAGCTACATAACGACAACCTAGTCTAGATACTCTCGACAGCAATAGAAGAAAGTATGGTAGCGCAGTTAGACCCCTGGACTGGCCCAATCTCGACAACAGATCGTAAAGTGCCGGCGACGTTCTGCGTGCAAGATTGCAGGAACAGAGAGATACCAGGGAACGAGGTCTGCGTCAGCGCGAGGGTGTACGGGTCTATGCTCCACGTAAAACCCCGATACACGGGGGACGACGACTGTGCAAGCCACTGATCGGTCTGAAACGCGAACATAGCAAGCGCCGTGCTGGTGCCCGCCCTTAGGTTGGTCGCATACGGGTCGGAGTAGAAGGCATATACTGGCGCGGAGAAATGCGTGCTGAGGAACCAGAGGCGGTTGGAGGCGTCCAGGTGGAAGGTGAGGGACTCGGCGGCGTTGGCAGTCGGGGTGAGGATGTCATAGAGGTTGCCGTAACGGAGCTGGTTGAAGTAGACCCTGGTCCCGGTAGAGTCGACGCCCGTGAGGCGGAAGTCGGTTGGCACCGGTGGCGGTGCCACGGTTGCTGTTGTAGTTGTTGAGGTGGTGACGGTGGTTGCTGAGGTGCTAGTGGCGAGCACAGTCACGGTGGCGGATGTGGTGGTCTCGTCGGTTACGGTGGCCGAGGAAATCTGCGTCTGTGCTGGGGCAGTGGCCGTGGTAAGACTGACGGCGACGGGAATGGTGAGACAGGCGCAGGCGCTTGATATCCGCGATGCATCGTAGGAGGATAGGACGGTCTCGGACAGAGGTTTCTTAGGGTTAGTGCGCTTCCTCACTGGCGTTGCTACTTGTTGCGTCGTGACGGTGAGGGTTGCTGTGGCTGTGGTCGTCTTTGTTGACACAGCGGTGTCGATGCTGGTGATGGTCGATGTGAGAGTGTCCGTCAGGCTGACCGTTGCTGTTGTTGTGGAGAGCCTAGCAGTAAAGATCAGCAACAGGCTGGGGATGAACTCACCAAGGGAAGGGCCACTTACACGATAGGGTCCACGGTAGACACTACCGACGTTGATCCTGGGTAGTGGAGGTATGAGCTGCAAAATGGCAGGGCTTGCGGAAGGTTCGTCGGGGTCCGAAGAAGTCGAAGGAGGTTATCTGCGTTACAGGTCCCTCGCTCTTCTACTGATGCTCTGGCGAAGACGTCTGCATCGTCTCTGGGACTAGCAGGAGCGCCAGCAACAAACGGCACTCCCACGAGGAGAGCCGATAGTAAGAAGGACTGCATAGTGAGTTGTTATGTGCAAAGGAGATCTTCGCCCAGGGGAAATGTGCCGGCCACGGGAAGACACACTCAGCGGCCTCCTTATGGCTTAAAACTCAAGTCATCACATACATAAGGAAGCATCTCGACGCAGGCGCTAGACTGAGCTAACTGTCAATAGTCCATCCAGAATCTGCCATCTTGGGCCATCTACTTGCACTAGTGATGGGGCAAAGTAACTGCCAAGCCTTCCGGCACTCCGCTAGTCAATTCTGTGCTTACTATCCGCTTGTTCTACCATACCGTAAGTGAAGTCATAAGTGAAGCGAGGGGAAATCGGGTAGTAGACTTATTTCACATGCAAAACCTAAAGCGAAGCAACGCTGCCTCCTTATAACACGGCCAACTTCAAGCAGTTGGTAGAACTGGGTCTAAGGTAAGTGGTGCCTCTTCCCTAGCCGCTAGATGTGCCGGCGATGTCTATGCGTGCCGCGATGTGTGCTGCTAGATAGCACTTTTCCCGTACTCGTGGTGGTGAGCGTTGCAACAAAACTATTCACGGCGGATCAACTCAAAAGCCTACCACCGGACCGCGGAGTTGTGGTAAAATCGAGAGTAAGGTACCTAGGCTTTGGGTCATACTTGCGGACGAAAGCCACCTGCATCTTATGAACACACGCATGTTGTATTGCAGTCTCACCGAAGCGGATTCAAGTTGACAAAGGATACTCTTTCAACATGGAGAGTACAGGATGAGAAGAACGTATCTGATCAGGTAAAGCTAGGAGTAGCACGGCTGCACACCCTGTAGGGTAGGCCAAAGGAATCTCCACTCACCAGACCAAGCTTTTTACATGTAACACTGGAATTCCTGTCCAGAGACCGCATGCGATTGCGCAGAACATCACCCGTGCAACCTCGATTGTGTCCGACGTCATGCCCTCATGCAACGGTCCGCCGCAATGAACAACATCAGTTCCAGCCCATTGGGTTTGGTTGTGGCGGCGGCAGGCGGCGGCAGGCAACGGCAGCGGCTGGAAATTGGAATGAAGTCAGATTAGCCAGGGGCCCAGAAGGATCCGGCTGTTGGGAATAGGCCCTATGAGCGCCTCGCCAATCCCTGGTCGAAAAGGACCTTCGGGGCGGGGCCCGAAATTAGGGGTAGGTACAGTTCTGTGTCATGGGCACAACGTTACCCTATGCTGTGCCTTGGTATAGCTTTTAACGGTCTGGATACCTGCTACAACTTTTTGCCTTTGTCCTTAGACATCTTCATTCCTTTTCTCAAGAGTTTCTTGTTTACCGGTCGCATATAGTCGCTCATTACTTCATGCCGTTCTGGCCAGTCATTCTTTTGCATATTACGCTCGTTTTTGCTGTCATCTGCAAACCGGATTTTCGATAGACACCATAGCTGCTATTTGACGTTGTCAGACACCCATCATGCGTTTCACCCTTACTACTGCCGTGCTGGCCTTTGCGAGCTCCGTCCTCGCAGCCGATCCCACTGACGGATTCGACGTCATCTCAAAACCCGGCCAGGATGAGCAGGTGCCAGCCGGTGCGACCTACGAGGTCACCTGGGAGCCCAACAGCAACTACACTGGCACCATAAGTCTGAGTCTGCTCGGGGGCGCATCGCAAGGCACATTGCAAAACCTGGGTCCCCTCGCCAGTAAGCGTCACTCGTTCGCCGCGCGTGTTTTGGTCGTGATGCAGGCTGCTAACCACTCGGTCCGTGTAGCTGGCATTGACGGGGCTGCGGGCAAGTACAGCTGGGAGGTAGAGAAGTCGCTCGGCAAGGACAAGGTGTACGGTCTCATCCTCGCCCTCGAATCCAACAAAGATGTGTTCCAGTACTCGCATCCCTTTGCCATCAAGGCCGCCGCCGGGGGTGCCTCGGACAACGCGAGCTCGTCTTCTGCGGCACCAACCACGACCAGCGGCAGCAGCAGCAGCGCCCCCTCCACCACCGACGCTCCTTCGGCCTCCGAGACCGTCAGCCCGACCGGAGCCTCACCCATCACCACCGATGCCTCAACCGCGACCGGCAGCTCGACTGCTACCGTCAGCCCTGTCAAGTCCATGACCACTTCCACCACCACCGGCAGCGCTTCTAGCACAGCAAACGCAAGCTCCACACCGGTTGCGGTTGCCGGCAACAGTGCGGTTGCTAAAGGTGCCAGCTCAGTTGCCCTTCTCGGTGGTCTGGCCATGGCCATCTTTGGGTTTTAGTTGTCTCTCCCATCTTTAACATATACCATTGCATCTTTGGATTGGAATCATTTTGCATAGAAGCATGGCCGTTCATGTGGCCTGCAGTTCATACTTTCTTGGACATGATCAAACGTCCCTACAGCATGAGTGTGCATCGTACAGGCGTTGAAACTGCATGCATTTGTGTCTGCTTGTTGGCCGGCATCATACATGAACTCCACTTCTAAGAAGTTGAATATTGTCGCATGAAAGCAAATCATGATGAGATAATACTGGAGATGAGAGACTTGAGGGAGAAAACGGGTCAAGGCATCGGTAAATAGCACGATCTTGAGTCTGCAGGTACATGATCGATCATCAGATACACGGCACGGCTGGCTGCAGCACAAGCATTTCTTCAGCGGGTCCCGCCGTCTAATAGGGAATGACATATGGTATGATGAACAGCCAGCCGGATGCTGAATTGACAAAGTCCTTGATCGTGTCCGGTGACCGGTCATTTAATTCCAAACAGACTTTTCACTGTAGGTTTCGGTATTTCCCTTGACTGCAGTGGATGTTTTGACTTCGACATTGCTGACTGTGTGCCTGTGTTGTCATCGACTCATCGCGGCAGGGAGGATCCACTCACATTTCAGGGAGACCGTTGCCATCTGCTGGAGGGGAAGGAACGCGCGACGCGACTCTCCAGTGAGAAGGCCTCTAGGGGTGGAGATAGCTGCACCTCAACACCCCTGAAATCGTTACGAAGGGCAGAGGATACATCGTCTCCCATATATCCCGTGTCCATTTAACCCTCATCTCGTACTCCAAGCACTCCTACAGCCCGAACTTATAGATGGCGCATCCTCCCTCCAACATAGTACTGGTAAACAAGCAAATCGAACAGTTCTCTTTGATTGTCCGAGGTTATACTCTGCAAGGTGAAACGCACAACGGCTTCCACCCTCTAGTTGCCACTTGAAACGACGACTGGCATGAAGGCCCGTTGCTACGGTGCCTGAATCAGACAAACAAACCGTTTGAACAACTCCGGCACACCCCTTCAAACAGAGCTCTCCGGCTGGGAAAGAAGTCGAATATACTTCGAACAGACCTCTAGAAAGCGGGTTTGACTCTTCAAAAATACCTAACCATAACCAATTCTCTTCGATTCGTTTCCAACCAGGGCATATATCCTGGACCACCAAACAAACAAACTTACGGTCAAGTCATGGCCACCACGTCAGACGTCACAACGCCGACACTCCGCTGTGAGTCGCCGTCGCCGACCATGTCTCCTAGTCCAGCTCTCGGCGCTCCAGAGGCTGCAAGTTTGGAACGGTGCTTGTCCGCGGCTTCAAGTGCATCGCATGGTTCGGCAACGACGGAAGGCAGCCACAGCAACCCACGAGAATCCCTTGGAAGCGACATGTCCACCTTTTCACGGCACTCTTCGGCAAGTTTCCCGTCACCCAAGATGTCCGACGTCAGCACCTTCTCCCGTAACTCCACCGGCAATTTCGACACCCGATCAGCATCTGGTTCGACGAACAAGGAAAGGAGGAGAGGATATATGCGTCCTACAGGGACAGACTTCGCTGCGAGCGCGAGGTCACGAGAGAGTGTACTGAGCCTTGGGAGCATTATGCATCTGCAGTATTATTTTGCGAGGACTGGACTGCTGGATGGCAAAGGTGGACAGCTCGCTAGGAAGCGACACAAGCGAGGCGGTGCGCTAGATATGTCCGCGCTGGATTCGGCGGCCTTTTCCGGCAGACCGAGCGGGAGTGATGCTGATTCGAGCTACATATCCATGGGCAGCAGCCCGGATTTGAAGATATCCACGGCAACCATAGGAGGTGGACTACTCGTCGACTCGCCAATAGACGACCACCAGGACGACGAGTACTATTCAGATGAATACGACGAAGCCGACCCGCAGATGCTTCCTCCCACAGCCAGCACGTACATTCACCGTGAGAAGCCACTGCCAAAGCCACCATCCATCACAGAGCTCAAAGCCGATCTGAGAAGCGCACTGGATGAAGCGGCCCAGGCTCTCTCAGATGCCCGAGCAAGTCCATCGTCACCCGCACCAGGCTCGCCAGCTCGCTTTCCTTCCTCGCCCATGACCAGCCCGCAAGCAAAAGGCCAACCAGTAGGCTGGCACGAGATCCAGGGTATGCACATCCTCGACGTTATGACACTCGCTATCCGCGCCGCGAAGGTATACTACACGGCCCACGAGCAGCCCGAGCGCTTAGACGCCATCAAGACGGAAAAACAACTACGCGCCGAGCTCTTAGGTGTCATGGAGGTGCTCAAGCGCATGGCGACCCGCGGGTTTGCAGGCGGACTACGCGCCGAAGAGGCTGGTCTTATGGACGGCTGGATCCTTTCTCTGCGCGACATGCTCGCCGCGGAAGAGGCAATGGAGGCTGCCGAAGTGGCGGAGAGAGCCAGTTGGACCTGGCTCAGGGACGAAGGATGGGAAGGTCGTGAACTAGAGAGAGAACATGCCTTCCTCGAGACGTTACTGGCCGGTGGAAGCGGTGTCGCCAACGGCGGGCTACCGCCGCCAAGCCCTAACAACCAGACTTCTTTTGATCAGCTACAACAGCAACAGCAACAACAGCAGCAGCAACAACAACAACAGCAGCAGCAACAACAACAACAACAGCCGATACTGCAACAGCCACAACAGGCACCAGTACCACCTACCGCTCCCACCGCCTCTGATCCTTTACCTCCCTGGACGCCCCTAGACCGCACCTCCTCCTCTCCACAACCCACGCCTTTTCTCTCAGCGCTACGCACCGGGACGAAATTGGTCCACTTGCACAACTGCGCCGTTCGCCGGTCAAGACGGCGCTTTGGAGCCATCCCGTCCTGGCACACAGATACTCAGAAGCCCTACCGAGCAGCCGACAATCTGCGCTACTGGGCCAAAGCCGCCGAACTCCGATGGGAGGTCCACCTCAAGCTGGATGCGCTGGCGGTGGTGTATGGCGAGGAGCCGCAGGCCTGGGTGGATTTCGAGGACGCGGTCAAGACGTGGTGCCGGCGGGTGAGGGAGGAGATCACGAGTGAGGTTGCTGGGTCGTGACCTGCACCTCCTGGCATTTGGCATGGAGTTGAGAAATGGCCCGGGGAGAAAGGGGAACGGGGCCTTGTCGGTGTTTCACTACCGGCGTTTTCATCATGTGGGATGGGCCTCAATTCTTCTTTGGCCCGTTTATTTAGTCAGAGGTGAACGCTGTACACAGCCGGCGTCCCTCTTTGGCTCTTTCAATATTTTAGATCATATACCCGGCATTACTTTAGGCGTAAACAAACTTTGATATTGGGCTTCTCTCATCCATCCAAGACCGTAACAAGGAGAGGGTGATTTGCGCGATGCCGCGGCACGCTCATGAAATCATACTTGGCCCTTTTGCGCCTCTCTCTCACTGCCCCTGTAAGAATGATATGGTCCCAACATTATTAGCCCGGGCCCTATTTGCTCTCACGCAAGGATGGACCGGCGAGTCTGGACCGTGTAAACCTTGAGGTCCGTATCCCGAGAGACACGCGCCCGGATTCGACCATGGAGATGGTCACACTTGGAACGTGCCTCATCCCTTGAGAAGGTCCGTCGTGTCCTTCCCAAACTCAGTTAAACATCACCAAGGGCAAGGCTCAGACGCATGGTTGGCTCCAGCAATGTTATTATTCCACGCTTGCTATGTTGAAGAAACGAGACAAGAGCGAGGGAAGTTTGTATTTCGCCAAAAACCAACAAAGTCCAGCAGGCACATATCCCCAAAACATCCCAGTAAGCCCAGTTCAGTTCACATCAACCAAAAGAACAAAACCACCGCCAGAGAAAAAAAAAGGGGGGGAAAAAAAACCGCTCCCACAAACATCTTCTCCCACCGGGTATCCTGTCCCAAGCCATAGGTTTCTCTCCCCCAATAAGAAACCCCCCCCCCCAAAGAGATATAGCGAAATCATAGATAATGAGCAGGAATAAAGTGGTGAAGTCCCACGACTTTGACATTCTGACGGCATTTGCAATGTGCTCAAGATGTGAGTCAAACGAATGATATGTTGCCATACTGAAACGCCCTTTGATGCTGGCGGTTGGAGGTCCAAGGAAAGGGAAAAGGATAATATCAAAACAGAGAGTACGGGTTGAAGCCAAGTCAAGAAGAACTGAGGGAAAAATGCCTCCTCCACACAAGCAGAACGCCAAACCAGACCCTGCAAAGAGACACACATCTCCGACTTGATCGAATGTGACTACCCAACGACCCAGGCCTTTCAGTCGTCCATAGATTTCAATCCCAGCCGCCGTACGTCTGTCCCTGGATGCCGACACAAGGGAGTCTTCCCCCGCAAGACTTTCCAGCATAAATCATGCCCAACACGAATCAAACCGCCCAAGCCGAACCCGCGACACCGAGAGCCTGTCACAACATGAATCCAGAGTTCAATCCGAGGGTATTAGAAAAGTACCGATAATCCAATGCAAAATGTCCAGAGAGCCATAGCCCACGATAGAAGCAGTCATGCCACCGAGAGTAAGAATGAATGCGAAGTGCAGGTCGCGGACCCACGGATAAAAAGTTTGAAACACGAGAGCGGTAGCCAGGATAACGCTATATAAGATTAATCGAAAAGACGAACCGCAAAGCAAAGGTTGAGTATGCCTTGTCAACCGTTCAGATGTAGCCAGAAGACGGGAAGGAAGTGGTTAGAATTGTGCTAACACGGCGCTCCAAAGTACCTATTGCGGCTGGTTCGTCCACCATTGCGCGGGAGCTTGCTGCGGCTGAGACCATGACTGGGTGGCGCTTGGTGCAGCACTTGCCGTTTGATGCATGCTGTACTGGCGGGGTGTCTGGTCGCTCGAATAGAGCCCTTGGGTCGGAGCACCATAACTCTGACCCACACCTGGCAGACCCGAGTAAGGCATGCTACCCGGTTGTACTTGGCTTGACGAGGAGCTTGAATGCCGAAGTTGGGGCACCCCAGGCTGTTGCTGTTGATGATGAGAAGTGGATGGCGGCTGGGCCGTGTACGCAGAGTAACCGTGCTGCGGCGTTGGCGGTGTGGGAGGCCACATTTGGTTCTGGGGCGTGTAGTTGTAGCTTGACGAGGCTTGTGGCAGAGTACCGCTTGAGCCTACAGACAGAGATGTTGGTCTCGCTGTTTGCGTGTGCTGGGTTGAAGGAGCTTGGGGCATACCTCTCATCGAAGCCTGATTTGCCTGGGTCTGAGCGTGAACTGGCTGCGAATATGGCGCGGTGCTCGTCATCATCAGCTGTGGACTTTGCTGGCCGGGCACAAGGCTCGGCTGCTGCAGACTGGTCGTTGTGGCATGGGGCGACTGCGCTGCTCGACTGGTGGGCACCGAGGAGTCCACCTGCGTCACCGGTTGAGCTAGGGAAGTGGTGGCAGGCTGCTCGTGCGGCCGGCTCCAGATGCTTTGCAGGTAGTTAGTGCGCATATCCCGCTGCTGGTTCAAGTTCCGGTTGAATTCGGCGGCGTGATGAGCCTGGGCATGGATCTCGGAGATCGGAGAAGGCGCCGTCCTATCTTGGTAAGGGGGACCAGTGATTTCCTGGCGAGGACCTTGTTTCAGGATGCCCGAGAAGTCGCTCCGTCGCGTGTCATTGTAATCTGGTCCAGCTGTTATCATGGGCATTCTCGTCGACGTGGCCGATGGCGTTCCAAGCATACCTGGTTGAAGGAGCTGGGTTGGGGGAGGACCACCGAACTGGGCCGGAGTGTTGCTGTAAATAATCTCACCGTGCGGTCCGCCGAGCATTCCGCTGGCCTGCTGGGCAGCGGCTTCCGCTGCTTCTCGCGCTTTGGAGGCGCCGGGCCGCTTCTCCCCGGCAAGGTCGGCTTCGGTGAAGCCTTGTTTGCGCGCCTTGGTCTCCCAATAGTCGTCCCGGACCCTCCGGCCATTGACGATCACCCGACTCCCGAATTGACGGAACATGCTCCTGGCCGTGACAATCGCGATC
Source organism: Coniochaeta pulveracea (assembly GCA_003635345.1). Taxonomy (NCBI): domain Eukaryota; kingdom Fungi; phylum Ascomycota; class Sordariomycetes; order Coniochaetales; family Coniochaetaceae; genus Coniochaeta; species Coniochaeta pulveracea. The sequence goes on along the minus strand of QVQW01000016.1, from coordinate 52,990 downwards.
TGCCTGGAGCGGTACGAGAACGGCAGTATTTCCTGCTGCACCAGATGATCCTTTTCCACTTGGTTAGCGATGATTTTGTATAAAGACCTGTTCTTGTTGAAGAGCAGGTACGAGTCGCGATATCCCAAGACGCGAGCGCATTCGGTGGCCAGCATGAAGAGCTTGTCTCCGCGGTTCGGTACGAGGAACGTGCGGCATCGGTACTCGCGCCCGCCGTTCAACTGTCCGTTGGGCTGGACCTTTCTCTCGCCCGCTTCGTCTGTCTCCCTAGGGAGGTACTCGTCCCCGCCAGGTCCTAGCTGATCGGTTGTGTGGTCGCGGACGGTCGGAAGTGCCTTGAGTGTTGATTTCGGCGTGGGTTTTGGCGGTGATGCCTGAGAGGGCGGCGCATATACCGGTGTCTGCGGCGGCAGAGTCACGTTCTGACTCTGCGGCGTCTGGGGAGGTAAATGTTGCTGAGGCATGGCCGAAGCGACCGGGCCTATTTGACCCTGTGCAAGTTGCTGCTGCTGGATCTGGTGCAGGGCAGGCAGAGCCTGTGCCTGGTTAGGCACCTCGGGACCGGTTCCTGATGGTCTTGTCGCTTTCATCGGTCGTCCTCGCTTTCTGTTGGGTTTACCCTCGCCTGGCGCGCACCGACACGGTCAGCATCGCACCGAGTTGATTGTGTTGAACGGTGACACGAACCCATCCCTCCATGTAACACAACGGTCACATATGGGCAGGGCAGGCCGGGACAGGGTCCAGCTACACAGAGTCAAACACAACATACCGTCATCACCGGCCGATCCAAGCGTCCCGGGGTTCTGATAGTTATCTGGCGACTGACTCCTCTCTCTTTTCACCCCGCGAGAGGTCGTATTCACGAGATCTGGCAGATCTCAACATCAGCATTTACAACAACACCCAACAAGCAAAGACATGTATGACTCGTCGAACTACACGCGCATTTCGGCCAGATGGCACAGTCTGGCGCTTCAGTGAACAGCTTCACCGGACGAGGCCGCCAAGCCCTCGACGCGACAAGAAGAAGCAGTCGCGTAGCCGGGTGAACCGGGTAATAGAAAGCCGCCGAACCGCAGGTTTAAACTCAAACGGTGGTGGTGGTGGTGGTGGTGGTTGTGGAGGCGGAGGTGATGGTGGTGTGGTAATGGTGGTGATGGACCACGCCCAGCTTGGACATTGCGATGCAATGGCTCATCACTGTCCACAAACATGTTCATGCGCGCGAGTGGACTGCAAGCGAGCGCACGGGGTTCCTGAGAGAGAAAAGGAAGGTGAGCGACGTTTACCTGGCGAGTTCAGGGCGGCTGGATTGATTGTTGCACTATCTACAGCGCCGTTGGGCTGTGCGGAGTACATGAGTACAGACGAAAGGGCGACCACGTCAACGGGTCTGCGAAACGACGTGTCTTGATATAGTTGGGCTGACAGGCGTGGTTGGCGGGAGGGGAAGACAGGCGCGGAATGTGCTCAATCCTGGGATCTGCTGGGTCTCTCAAGCGGGTACGCTGCGATGCAAGTCAAACAACGGTTCGCGCATGTGGTTGGCGCAAATCCCCCAGAGAATGCAAGATGCCTGGTAATCAAAGCGTGGCTTCCGTCGAATGGGGAAGGAAAGGGATAAAAGCGAGCAAAGGATGACGAAAGACAAAGTTAATAATAATCGATAGAACCTTTCGACAGCGACAGCAGCAGGACGAACAGGCGGCGGCGCCTCTTGCGATTGCATGAATAAGACCGGGGCGGAAAGGCGGGCTGGCAGCAGCAACTGGGAGCTGGGGGGTGGGGATTTCAAAAGGGCTCGGCAGCAACAAGATCGTAAGGCAAGGCAGTGGAGCCCACCAGTTAGAACGGGGGTTGGAGAAGGTCGAGCTATCTTGATTCCAGCGAATCCGAGTGTCAGCCGGGAGGGGGCAGAGAACAGAGAGCGAGACAAGAAAAAGTGGTGATGTATCGATTATACGGATTGTCTCGATGGTGATGCTGGGGACTCTGTCCGGTTCCCTGTCTGCTGCCTGCTGCTGATGATGATGGTTGGTCACAGGGGATGTCCCAAATCGAGGGGAAGGCGCGGTGCACGCAAGGGTCCAAACGTGGGAAGCAAACCCTCTACTGATCCCTTCCCGCAGCCTTTTCCAATAGGATAAGCTGACGATGCAGGGAAAGCGGTGCCGTTTGTTGTTCCCTTTGTTGAATGATTCTTCAACAGCGGGACGTTCTGGAAAGCAAGGTAAAGTAATGCAAAGATGGAGTTTGGAATTTGGATAGAGGTTCGGTAAGAATGGCGGAGGGGAACGGGGATTGTCCATGTACTGTAAGACTGACCCAAGCTAGCTACCTGATGGAAGGACCTTACTCTCTGCGGAGACCGAACAGCCCCGTGGACAGATAAACATACCTTACCTTTTACCTTACCCGGGAGACGACAAGATGCGATATTGTTACGGATTGCATGCTATGCCTCGCCGTATAGTATGCCACAGTCCTTTATCTTGCCTCGACACTTCACGCTGGTTTCTTGCCAAATGCTTTCCACCTTGTCCCTTATAACCCTCTTATTTGCGCCGCGGAGGCCACCTTCAGCCATGGCTGGACTAATGACAATGGTTACGACAACGATTTCTCTATGGCCTTGCAGATGAGTGGCTGGTGGCCCAACTGGCGGCGGTACGGCGGCACAACCTGGAGGGGGCGAGGTGCTCCGTATTCCGTCTCCATCACAGGCCAGCGTACCTGACTACACGTGTACCTATCTAAGCAGTTTCTCCTCGACCTCTCCACACAACGGCTTCCTTGCGCTCCGAATCTGATGATGCATAGCTATCGGTCCTGTCAGTCTTTTTGTCTGAGATGTCCCCGCAAACGCGGAATGTCGGGACTACGCGTCGTGCTTCATGACATCAAACCAGCCCTTTGCCCCGAGCAATTATTCCATGGTCTCGGTTCGTGATTGTGTCCGTGTCGCGTTACATCCATTGCGAACAAGGTTATGTGGTTGTGATCAGGGGTGTGGATGGAGCGGCTGATTGCTCGCTTCCTCCTCTGAAGATAATGGGGGCCCGTAGCGAGCGGGTATGTCTCCTCCAGGTTGGATGGTGTACGGATGCACAAGGACCACTTAGTGAGTTCGCACGCAGTATGACGATGTGCCATCGTGCATGTTTCTCTTAGCGCAGCCGTTCATGGTGTCGTCGGCTGGTGGGACTATCATCTCGAAGCCTTATCTGGACTGCATGCATTTTCACCTCACTCCGATACCTGTGTGAGTCTCCCGATCATGACAGCTGGCACTCTTGCGACAGTCTGGTTATCAGGTTGATAAGGTATCTCACCTGCCTGCGACAGCGGGTTCTGAGCGACCTGGAACCTTTTCCACAGATGGATTACTTGTTGGTATTTCCCGTCCAATTCACAAGGCGGGGTCGCTGTGCTAGCGCCGGAGCAGCCAGGGATAAGCCACAAGACTCTCCAAGAAAGAAGCAGGATTAACTGTAGCCAGTGAGATTGCTGCATACTCGGAACGTAATCTGTAACAGTTATTCTGAGATCAAATGGGCAACCTCACCCCGGGGCGTGCTGTAGTCGGTTACCTTACGTAGGTACGTGCGAGCCAAGCTCTGGCCTTCCAAGCGTTCAGACTTGAATTAGGTGATGGTAGGTGTTCGTTGTTGAGTTTGTGTAAAGGATCTCTGCGATACGACGACGGTCACGAACGCTCGTCGAGGCACAATCTGCTAGAAACAGATTCTCCCACAGAAGATCGTGGCTATCCGCTCGCTGACAAGAACTGAGGAGTTCAGCCGGAAGGCCCTCGAAGCTCATGGGGTGCGACCTCAGGTGCCAAGGGATCAAAGCTCTTACTTAACAGAGGTTACCTGTAAGCCGCGTATCTCCTGCAATAAGTGACAGGCTGTGGCTGGACAAGGGTCAAGCAAGGGGTGCATCAACATCATCAGACTGATGCGAACCAGTCATCCATGAATAACCTGATATCTGATCATGGTCAGCTATACCTCCAAGAGCTGCTGTGTTGTGAGAGAGCTTGCTTGTCGACACTGAAGAAAGCTGGTCAAACTGTGTACAGCCTGACGATGTCTTCCATGCATCTGAGCAGAAGTTGGGCAACTGGCGCAGCTTGGTACCACCCTGCACATGTTGTACGTACGTCGGAGCTATATCTTGCATTTAGCCGTACATTGATCACCTTGACACCTGACAGCTATGTACGCATAAGCCCTGTACCGCACGTTAGATTGCGCTTACTGAGCCATGCAAACCCATCCTCTGGACTCCTTCAAGCAGTGATTCGGTAGCACAGAGATGCAGTAAAGGCTGAACATGGAAGCTCGGTCGCTTTACCCTCGGCGCTATCGCTGTCAGACAAGTCGTCTGTCAGGGAGTCAAAATTAGAGCTGCGGATCCGAGACATGACTGATGAGCCATTGGCAGTACCAGTTCTGATGTTGGCAGCGATACGACATGGCCTTCGCATGTCAAAATCGCTCGATGCCTCGATGCAACCCAGAGCCAGCTACTAAGGCCGATCATTGTTCCATGCAGTCGAGACGCAGATTCCGGGACAGAGTCTCTCCAGGTGAGGTCAGCGTGCGTTAGTGACTTGCTCCGCTCAAGCTTTGGCCGGACAGTTGCGGATGAGGGCAGCGTCCGCGTTAGCCAGCCACAACCTGGAATTCCTTACTCTCAACCCTTGTTGCATGCTTATTACAGCAAGCTGTGTGTGCTTCGGTTATGTCAATGTCAAGTGCACTTTGTGATTCGTAGCCATCCGAATATACTCTGTGTCGGACCCGTAGCTCGACTGTTTCGCACGCGTAGTTTAACTTAGCGGTCAAGGCAGGAATATGAAAAGAGTGCAGAGGTGCCTAGATATCGAGACATACCTCTACCAGGTAGACACATACCTGTCGCGGGCGCCGCTCCCCCGAGATCAAGCCACGACTCGTGACAACGGTCAAGCCGCCTTTCTGGTCTGGAGACTCAAAGGATATGCAACGCCGAGATACAAGGTGGTCGATTAGCGTAGAACGCAGATGCAACCAGGTAGCAGCGCTTTCCGCCTGTCGGTGGGGTCCCCAAGGTGATAAGTACACTTAAATCGCGAAGCCGATATTGATCATCGATGCCTCAGAGGATGGTTCCTCCCGTCTGCCGATCGACATCAACACCAGCAGACATGATGGAACATCCAGACTCGCTACTACATTTCGTATGCCCACAAGGTCCCTGCCATACCTCGTATCTCCGATCCCTCCTGGTTGTGTTCCGGCCTTTCCACCTGGCTTTGCAACGTCGTGTCATGAGGACACTCTCACAGGTCTGTTTTGAAACAGCGCCATGTGATCGCTTATTGTTTCATGCTCTCCGAACATCATGGATAGACGATTCAGAGGTTGCAGCCATGGCTCCATCGGATAGCAAGCAAGGGATGCAAGCTTTGAGTTGGTGGTGTGGAGAGAGATGCTTGACCTCGCAGCGAAAAGAGAGGGGGGTGTTGAGGAGTGGTGTGTCGCAATCACCAGGGTTGTTGGTGTTGCTGATAGCTTGGAATGAGGAGTGGTTCTGTGCGGGGTTGCAGGGAAGTACGGAGTGGAAGCCTGATCCACATTTGGAAACTTGCAAGGTCTTGGCGATGTGGTTTGCGATTAGTTCGTGATTGGCTGTGTTGGTGGAGTGGCACGTGAGTGGCAGGAGCGAGCTGTTGCAGCCTGCCCCTCCTGACCTCGCTCTTCAACATGAACATTCGAAGACGGGTCAGGCTTTTCCATTTTCAGCACTGATAACGCATGAGCTTCTGCCTGGCTATCACGCCGAAGACTGGGTGCCCTTGCTATCCTGCAAAATCCAGCCGTTACATGCTGTCATCCTGCATTTCATAAGGCGAGACCGCAAGAGACGGACCACACAGACCAACGAAGCAACAAGGCCGATCTCGAGCAGCCCACTAGTTGGAAGAGGTTTCGTTGACCACACTTTCTGACATCTCCCTCGGCCTCCACACATCCACAAACCTTCACATCCCGCTTCCCGTCCATCATGAGCAGCTTCTGCCGCGCCTCCGCACAGATGCGAAACCAAGTGCTCGGGAAGCACCATCGCAGTGATCGTTGCCTATAGCATAGCACACTCCACAACCTGCTTGCCGGATAGTTTCCACCACTTGGGATGATTGCCTGGGACACACATGCGCTAGGGGGCGCCGCTCATTGCCCTTTCTTGCGACACTTCTCTTGCGGGAGAGTCCCTGTACCCGCTCTTGCAGCCCGCGCCCGTACAACCATCTGCTTCCCATTATCCTGATGGCCTGCTATTTATGCTCGTGCCCTCCCCACTGCGTACACCTAAGGGAGTAGAGTACATCGAGCTAAACAGACCAGGGTCACTGTTCCCCATGATACGTTCTTGCCGGGGCTCTACTGAAATCTGGCTGTGTATCGGGTGCATGTAAGTCATCCTGTGGCATAGCACCACTTCGACGATCGCACCGTGCCGCGCCAGGCCTACCTCACCGGCTCGGAACTATGCATTGCGTGGGGGTTGGTAGCTTGATCTTGATGATCCCAGGCTGCTGTTTCACTCCTGCAAAACTAAACGGGGGAAAACGGTCATCATACCCTCGACCTCACAAACCTGTTACTAGCACATCATGCAGCCACAAATGGAACGTTAAGACCAACAGCCAATACGTGATGGCTCTCTATTGGCTTATTCCCGGGAGTACGGCTGTAATCAGCCATCATCTTCGGGACCGACGGTGACCTGGCATCATCATTTACAGTCTACAGTGGACCGGTCAGTCATAAAATGCATCCTATAACGCATCGATCCGAGGCTAGATCCAGGAGTCACCTCATCTACCCAGACTATATATTCCTAGCCACTATTGCACGCCTCAATAACGTCCAGCGTGAGAAATGTACATCGCCGCAATGCGACCTTGGGAGACGGAATCGAGGTTCAGTGATCCGCTAATTAGAACATGGATTCGGGTCTCCTAATATCAACGTCGCAGTGCTGCTGGGTCGTGTGTTTCATTCTACCTGGCAAAATATTGGACGGTTGATCATAGCAGGGCTGATAACCCGGGTTGTGTGTGTCATAACCCCTGCAACTAATTTCTTCTTGTTGGACTCTTGACTCTTGACTCTTGAGTCTTGACTTAAGAGTCGTTGAAGCTACGGTGAGTTCCTAGTTCACCACGCTGAAGTCTACTACCATAAATGGCTTTGATGTCGACGATCCTCAGTCTGCAGAACAGCTACTGGGTGGTAGAAAATGCAGACACCATACGAAAAGCACCATCTTGAGACGAAACAACACCCGTACTGGGGCTTCACAGTCCTGGAGGGGAGCATAACCAGCTTACCCTTCACTACTCCTGGAGTAAGGATATCTATCACGTACCACATGCCGAGGAGTGGTATGTGCAAATTTCCTCGTTCTGTATACATGTGGCTGGTCAAATACCGGCTGACCTTCCTCTGTGGTAGAACGCTGCAGGCTCCAGCGGTGAAGCCATGGTATCACTGACTTTGCTCTTGAATGATGCGGTCACAGGGGCAAGGTTAGGGCCAGAACATAGCTGTTCGGCGATTGTACTGTCTTGACTATAACCAAGAGAATGTCCTACGCACGCTCCACCGCCATGGATGGCACCGAGATTAGTATAGTATAGGAGTGCATATGCTTTGTCTCTGAGGACCAGACACTCCAGATAAAACACGCCAGCGAAGGAAACGTGACAACAATCGCTATCAGCATCCAACCCAACCGATATCATCTTGACACTGGCCTTCTATGACTTCAGAGAAAAGTCTTAGAGCTAGCCCTAGAGACAAGCTCTCCACTGAACCGAGCGCGCACCTGTGTCGTGTTGTCGTACCGTTAAACATTGATCAATATGGCTTCCCCAGGTTGTTGCTGAACTTAAACCACTTGGACGTTTAGTGGGGTCATGCCATTAAAAGGGTCTCCACAGCGCGCTTATTCCGCGGCTGCAGATGATCGCCTAATGATAGCGATAGTCGATAGCGTCACATCTTGTTGGGTTTGATTTGAGTACCTTACCAATTTCTGTCTGGACAACACAAGCCGGCGGGGCAAAGCACAACTTCAGCAGCCTCACCTTGGTCATCGCGACACGACCGACAGATTCGCGACAGAGATCAAGATGGCGAGTCTAAAGCGCTCCGCAATCTCCGACCCTTTTGCATCCAACATTTCCAGCAAAGTCTACGTCCGGTCAACCAAGAGTGGCAAGGTGCAAAAGATCGTTCGCGAGGTGTACTTGCGCCAAGATATTCCCTGTTCGTCCCAGCTATGCCAGGCATGCTTGAAGACGGCACCTAGGAATGCTGCAGGAGAGCGTACGTCGAAAAACTCGATTCGACACTGGATCCCGGCCTAGCTAACTGGATAACAGTTACCCCGTTCGTCCTGTCCGACAGGCCGGCTGGAACCAAGACGTATCCGCAAGGTCATTATCTCGTTCCCGATACGAATGCCTTCCTCAGCGCAATGGACTTGTTCGAGCAGAGCTCTGCGTTCTACGACGTCATTGTTCTTCAAATAGTCCTGGAGGAGGTGCGGAACCGATCTCTGCCTCTTTACAACCGGCTCGTTGGCCTGACCAAAAGCGAGGACAAGCGCTTTTACGTCTTTTTCAACGAATTCCGGCTGGAGACATATGTGAATCGAGACCAGGGAGAGACTGTCAATGATCGGAACGACCGTGCTGTTCGGAAGGCTGTGAAATGGTACGGCGAACATCTGGCCCAGACAAAAACGAAGAAAGGCGAAGCGCCTGCAGTAGTCATGCTCAGTAACGATCGCGACAACCTGCGTAAAGCTAAAGCGGAGGGTATTCCTGCGTCCTCACTGGCAGATTATGTTGGCCAGCTGAAGGATGGCGACAAGCTTCTGGACATGATTCCCGATGCTCAAGATCGCGATGTGGTGCGGGACAAGAAGTCCAATGAGCACCTGTATCCAGAGTATCTCAGCTTGTCCAAGCTGATGACAGGTGTGAAAGCCGGACTTCTTCACCAAGGCATTTTCAACGTCTCTCCATACAATTACCTGGAAGGTTCAATACGAGTACCGGCGTTCCCAAAAGCCCTGCTTATTCTGGGCAGAGAGAACATCAACCGTGCTGTCGACGGCGATATAGTGGTCGTGGAGGTACTGCCGAAGGACCAGTGGAAAGAGCCATCCACTAAGGTGCTTGAGGAGGACGCCTTGACGAAGAATGAAAATGCGGATACCGAGGAAGGACAAGATTTTATCACGGAAAAGGAGAGGAAGGCTCTGCAGGAGGAAGCGAAGCGCACACTACAGAAAACTACCGAGGGGCACGCACAGCCAACAGCAAGAGTTGTTGGCATCATCAAGCGGAACTGGCGTCAGTATGTCGGTCACATAGACCAGTCCACTGTTAGCCAGGCTGGCAAGCAAGGGAGAAAACAGGACACTGTATTTCTGATTCCCATGGACAAGAAGATACCCAAGATCAGGTTACGGACAAGGCAGGTGGCCGAACTGCTGGGTAAGCGGATCTTGGTCACCATCGATGCTTGGGACCGCGACTCAAGACATCCAGCTGGGCATCTGGTGCGATCGCTTGGTGAGCTCGAAACCAAGGCGGCAGAAACAGAGGCGCTTCTCCTCGAGTATGACGTCCAGTATCGACCCTTCCCCAAGACGGTCCTTGACTGCTTACCCAAGGAGGGACATGACTGGAAGGTACCAGCGAGCACGGATGACCCAGGTTGGAGAGACCGGGCGGATTTGCGGGACCTGCTCATCTGCAGTATCGATCCCATTGGCTGCCAGGACATTGACGACGCCCTTCACGCTCGCCCACTGCCGAACGGCAACTTCGAGGTCGGTGTGCACATTGCTGATGTGTCCCACTTCGTCAAGCCAAACAATGCTATGGATATGGAAGCCAGCATCCGAGGCACAACAGTCTACCTCGTCGACAAGCGCATCGACATGTTGCCCATGCTGCTGGGCACCGATCTCTGCTCCTTGAAGCCCTACGTTGAGCGTTATGCATTTTCGGTGATCTGGGAGATGAACGCCCATGCGGACATTGTAGGCGCAAGGTTTACCAAGTCTGTCATCAAGTCTCGTGAGGCTTTCAGCTACGAACAGGCACAGTTGAGGATCGACGATGCCTCTCAGCAGGATGACCTCACCAACAGCATCCGGACTCTGCTGATGCTCTCAAAGAAGCTCAAGCAAAAGCGCATGGATGCTGGTGCCTTGAGCCTGTCCTCCCCCGAAGTCAAGATCCAGATGGAATCCGAGACGTCCGATCCTATTGACGTCAAGACGAAACAGCTTCTGGACACCAACTCCCTTGTTGAGGAATTCATGCTTCTCGCCAACATTAGTGTAGCCGGCAAGATCTACGAGGCCTTTCCCCAGACCGCCATCCTCCGTCGCCATGCAGCCCCTTCCAAGACAAACTTTGATGAGCTGTCCAACCAGCTCAAGGTCAAGCGCGGCATGGAGCTCAACGTCGAGTCGTCCCGTGCCCTGGCCGACAGTCTTGATCGATGCGTGGACCCGAAAGAACCCTTCTTCAACACGCTCGTGCGCATCATGGCCACCCGCTGCATGATGAGCGCCGAGTACTTCTGCTCCGGCACACAATCCGAGGACGAGTTCCGCCACTATGGTCTGGCTTCCGAGATCTACACCCATTTCACTTCCCCTATCCGTCGGTATGCCGATCTCGTCGCTCATCGCCAACTTGCCGCCGCCATCGGATATGAAGCCGTTGACCCATCCGTCCGCAGCCGCGGTCGTCTCGAGGCCGTCTGCAAGAACATCAACGTCCGCCACCGCAATGCACAGCTCGCGGGTCGCGCCAGTATTGAATACTACGTCGGCCAGGCTCTGCGTGGAAGGCCCGCCGGCAATGAAGAGGCGTTCATCATCAAGATCTTCAGCAACGGCTTCGTCGTGTTGGTACCGAGATTCGGTATCGAAGGCTTGATCCGCTTGAGGGATCTTGCCGAGCCGGAACCCGCCGCTGAATTCGACCCCGAGACGTACACTCTGGTTACCTCGGGTAGTAGGCAGGTCAAGGTGGATTTGTTCCAAAAGGTCGTGGTCAAGGTTTCGGATGAGAAGAACGAGCTCACGGGTAAGAGGGGCGTGAAGATGGAGCTTGTCAGCCCATGAGTGTGAGTTATAGGGGTTGGGCAGGGATGGTGTCATGTCATAGATTCATATCAGTATCGACCAACGCAGAGAAAGCATCAGGTTTCGAGACCATAACAAGCACAACTCTGCCATTGTACCAGATATTACTCAAGGTAGTCCATGTCCCCCATTGGTTCTACATGATGTTTGTTCGTGAAATCCGTAACTCTCAACAGACATTATATTCCCCGGAAACCAGTAAACTGCCACGTACGACCATAGACATCGGAAAACTCGGGATCCCGTCCGCTCTCCCATAGATAAGCCGGTGATCGTCAGACTAGTACTCGGGTGGGTGACCACCGGGGAATCCCTGATGTTGTACGTTTTTTTTTGCCTCTTTCAATCCTCTTATGTATCAATATCTCTTGGCCTCGTAAGATGTCAGTCAAGTCCAGACGGAGGGGGATACAGCAAGGGACTGTTCTCCCTCGCTGAACCAGAGTTTCACCAGTCTAAACTTGATCATGGAAACCCCAAAAGCTTTCCACCGAAACATTGCAGAAAGGGGCAGCCGTATACGGCAAGGTTCACGCCTCCTGGTGGCTTTGGGCGGCAGAGCGGGTGCTGGGATAACTTTCTCGACGTTATCTGGCTGGCAATGTCTTCTCAATGGGAGCCTGATTATCTGGCCTGACAGGAAACTGTATGTATCAGTTGCCCCGCAACATAGTTGACTTACTTCCATGGGATTATACTGCATGTTGTCCAGGGCCTTGTCGAAACACTCTTGAACACAGCTTCCCTCCGCACATAGTGTTACTGTTGAGTGATTTTGGTAAAGGGTAGTGCCTCTCGAATAACGCAATGTCCTACGCCAATGGGTGGGCGGGGTGGCATGGTTAGACAGGCAGTTTTTGCTTACGGGGTTTGGAAACCAGGAAGGAGTTGGAACAGGTCCCTCTCAGCCAGTAGCAAAAAGATGCCCGAAGATTTGGTGGAGAGACTATAGTTTGTCGACCAGGAGGACTTCGGAGGTGTTTACTGGGATGAACCAGAGCGTCGTTGTGGTTTTGTAAAGCTTGCCTCGTGGCATAGATACGTGCTGCTTAGGGTGTAGATAACGGGCAGAGCTGACTACTTGTACCTGGTACACTGACACGAAAGGATGTTTTCATAGCGGAGAGTTTGTCCAAAATGTTGTCAAGCCATGTCCTGGTCGAAAGCGCTCAGTCTCCCGTCCAGGCTCGCTGTAGCAAATAGTAATGAAGTGTAGAACAGGACGGATGGTGAGTGAAGAGCCAGACCCCTGGAGCAAACGCCAAGCAAACGCCCTATCCTGTGTCCGTGAATGGGTGAAATACCGGTTATGTGGTTGGCAGCTTACCCGGTTTTGTATCCAATGAGAATGCGTCCTCGAATGAGATTTATATGAAGTGGCACCGTCGACTCGTTTGAACTCTTCTCGTGAACATGTACCTTGGCCATGTGAGCTATTCTTGTTCGTGTAGAAATATGCGACTGAATAGACACAGTTATAATGGTATCAGATATCCTCCTCCTTCAGTGTTCTCCTTACGGATTTACCCTTGATATTTTATACAAAAGGTCTGATATCTCCTCACCCATTGTTTGCACCTTCATCCATAGGAAGAGACCGTTCCTTAACGCGATCCCACCCGGAAACATAGAGACACTTCTCAATGAGAAACACCAGGGGTTGCAACATCGAACTCCTCTTTCCAGGTATAATAGCTTGGTGCGTTCAGTAGCGCCCAAGTAAGCTTTTCCTTCCATGTCCAATTATGCCAGTGCCCAAAACCCGATAACCAGGAGCCCGCATTAAGTCATTACATTAGCGTTCCATACCCACAGACGTTCTGCCGATGACAGAGGGTAAGAAGCACAAAATCGCCCTCGAACGAGAGTCAAGAAGATGAGAAAAGGATATGTTGGTACATGTCCCCCAATTTTAGGGACACGATCTGTGTTAGAGACAAGGAGACCAGAGACAAAGAAAATGATGAAAGCAAGGAGCCGCTCCGCTTTAAGGATATGCTAGAAGATGTACAGGGGAAAATGGAAAGGATAGGTGCCGACGCTTAAAGCTCACCCCTGAAATCTTGTGGAGTGATGTTCTGGGCGAACTGGAAGCTCACGGCAGCAGCCAAGTGCTGTCCGCCAGGGGAGGACCTGGCCGAGGAGTCCACGTAGCATGTCGATGAATCAGGAAACCTGTATTCGGAAGCGTGGTTTGTCGGCTGAGCACCCCACATATAGCTGGGCCCGAAGTTGTGGGGAGCAAACCCGGGGGTGACAGGTTGACTGGCTGCGTATCGGGGAATGGGGTGGTAGTTGCTGCCGCCGGGGAACTCGAGCTCGGAACCGTCGCGGACTAGCCCAGGAGTCAGGAGGGATTCGTCGAGACCGTGCCCAAAGCCATCGGCCGTTATGCTGAAGGATGGGGGAGGCAGGTTCAGATGAAGTCCTGGGGTTTTGGGTGGCGTGTGCATGGCGTACGGTTCTGACTTGACGTGATAGTGGCCGTTGTGGTCCTCGCTGGAGGAACTCATGGCCGGCGTAAGCTCCCTGACACGCGGGGACGTGGGTGGTATAGCACTGCTGAAATCCGTCAAGGTGGGTGACCCTGCACTCCGGAGACCAAGGAGCAGTGACTCCTGCTTCACGTTGTACGAGCACGCAGAGGCCTTCGAGATACCGACAGGGTACATTCCGGTTGCTGAGGCGGTACGACGCATGGGCGCAGGGTGCTCGAGACGGCGGCCCATCTCAATGCCAGTCTTAGGCCCTTGACTGCGCGACAACTTGGAGAAGTCACCGAGCTCAGCGGGTCTTTGTCGCTTCCTACGTTCGGCAATGGAGCGATGTGGTTTGAAGCAGAGTTCCGCTGGAGGCGCCGGAGGCAACTGTGACATGGGCATGGTCGAAGTGGCATGGGATCTGAATGGATAACCGCCTCCATACTGCTCGCTGTTGTCGTTGTATTCCATGGGCATAGGTGTGTTGACATCCAAGAAGGACTCGGACGGGAATGTTGGGACGTCATAGTGGATATAGGACGCTCCAGGCAGGGCTTGGAACTCGGAGTTATCTGAGTAAGGGGTCGAGAACATATTTCCCTCGGCTGCCACGTCGTCCTGGTTACTGAGGTCGAGCTGTTCCTGGGGGTCGAAGCCACTGCCAGAGGTGCTATTGGAGAACGTGGGCCCGAAGTGGAAGCCGTCCAGTTCGGAAGCTGGTGTGAGGTCAGGCTCTTGATGGAGGGCAGGCGAGGACTCGGTCGAGGACAACTGCTCTGACACGTCTTCCGAGCTCTGCAAAACCGATTCATCCGAGGGTGAAGGAGTCTCGGTCACTTCAGCATCGCCATCATCACCACCCATCACGGCTGTGGAAATGGTTGTGTGTGGCTCTTGTTGGACCAGGCTCTGTGCTTCGCTTGCACTGTCCTTGGGTCTTGTGTCGGCTGGCAGGCATGTGGAAGAGGTTGGGTCGACAACATCCCGCTTGTCCTCACGTTGCTGCTTCTCGTACTCCCTCAGCTTGAGATCATGCTTCTCCTTGGCTCGCCTGTTCTGGAACCAGTTCTGTGAGAGATGGTCAGCAACAACTACCGACTCAGCTACGTAGGATCGGTACCAACATTTATCCGAGGGACCTCGACACCCATCTTCTCAGCGAGGCCTCTCTTGGTGAGGCTGTTGGGCTTGTGGTTGAGTTGGAATTCGGCTTCGAGGGCCTCGACCTCATGCTTGGCAAATCTGGGCTTCGACTCTGTCACATTCTTATGGTGGAGCATCAAGGTTGGATGGTGCTGTTGGGCGAAGAAAGGGTTTCCGTACGCAGCTACAAAGTGCTGATGCGGTCTGCCGGCATGCCATACTGGCTGTCCCGGGTACATGTGCGGTTGAATCCGCTTCGGGTGTTGCACCTGCATCTGCATATATGGAGGAAACTGTTGCTGTTGGGAGTAGAAGCGGTATTGTTCCTCCTGTTGTCGTCGGTGTTCTCCCTCTTCCTGTACTTGTCCGTGTACAAACGACAAGGCGTCGTGGTCGTGGAAAGCCTGGCCGTCAAATGAGTCCTCCGCCGACTCATATGTCGACTGATCCGAGACGGGGGACATGTCTCCAGAGAACTGATCCATATTGAAAGGCATACGGTAGCAACAACCCGATCCTAGTGGAATGTTGGATGAACAGCAGAGGAAAGCGAACGAGGAGGTGATATAGACGTGTGTCGTGTGTGATGAAAACGCAGGAGAAGCGTCTTTCTAATCCACGTATAGCAAAGAGTGGACTATACGGTGTAGTAGAAAGACAGTGCTTAAAGCAAGCACGGTAAAGACATGAAGAAATGAGGGGAAGAGGAGTTCCAAAACCTTATAACAAATGGTCCGGCACAGTATGGTGTTCTTCAATGGTACGGGGCCACTGAGTAGCGCACATGTAGGTGCCTTTGGATATATATGGGTTGACGGGTTCAGCTCTGCTCTGAGATTCACCGTGCACCCACGACAACACACGGCTGCTTTTCTTGGCCCATCAAGGGAAAAAGAGACAGGGAAACAGGGGACACAAGGGACAGGGAGAGAGCTTCCCGATGGACTGTCTCGACCAGACTCTGGCACAATCCGCGGTGGGTGGGCGTCAGGGATCGGCCTGGTAGGGATGGAGCGGGTGAGCGACCGGGGTGTGTGCGCCCTGGGACAGGAAAAGGTTCCTGGAAAGCCAGGGTCGGGGTTGTTGCCTCTCGAGCCTGTCGCCCTCGCTCAAGGAGGCGCGTGTGACAGCGAGGTACTTCGCAACCCATGTAGCCGCACCCTTGCTAGCTAGCAGTTTGCTGGGTGTGGGTCATGGACCATGCCGCAACTTGCTGGCAGGTCTGGCGATTGCTTTGCGCCATGCTCAAAGCGAAAGATCTCCCAATGTCGTCGTACTTCAGTCGCATTACTCACTCTCCGCATTCGACAGAGTTACTCACGTTAAGAAGGAGATAATCTAGGTCGACGTCCTGAGCCGTGCCTCTTCCCGGATCTCGAACTGAATTAGGGCGGTTTGTGGTGCGAGCACAGGAGTACGCAAAGTGACAAGATCGTGGTTCCGCTCGGTGTGCCCTTCTCAAGCCGTGAAAGAAAAGTGGATAATAACTAGAATATTTTCGGGTTAGCGTTACTTTTCAGCGCCGTGCTAGCACAGAGCTGGAGCCCTTCTTGTCATCCCTGTCGCTCCTTCCGCCGAGAGCCAGCCCAAAAGAAAAGATAGGCCTGTGCTTTTCTCTGGCTTTGTGGTATCAGGTTCGGAGCTTTCATCATCATCATCGGTGCACGTCTCCCTAGCGTCCTCACACCAGGGATTTCTCATCTCCCAGATGAGGGAAGACCCGAGCTTGATTGCGCAAGGGGCGTACGCACGTACGATAAGAGGACGCTTTCGAGCACCACTGAGGAAAGGATGGGCAATTGATAGTCGCTCCGGACAGGGAGGACGGAACACCGAGACGCGTGATGAAGCAAGTGGTATTCGCGCGTGAGGGCGCGAGGCAAATGGGCCTTGCTGTTGCACGGTTATCTGCGTCCTTGGTCTTGCCCGTCTTCTTCGTAAATCAGCACACGCGCCGCACCGGCATCAAGGAGGACGGCGGGTCGCCCGACACACTGATTGGCCTGCGAGAACAAGTGAACAGATCTCGGCCATCGCCACTTACTGGCGTTCAGGCTACTGTTGAGTTAAAACTTGTCATTCAGGTTTCCCCAAAGTGCAGTTGGCCGTCGTCTTCCACTGCTCGCCGACCCTGCGCTGCCTCTGATTGTTGTTGGGGTGAGCACACCGGATGTCCTTCCTTCCGTAAGATGGGGGCACACACTGGGGGTTGTGGGGTATCTTGCACGTACGTGGCCAATGAAAATTGACGCAGCATTAGCGCTGGATTTCTCTAGTGGAAAGAGTGGTTTACAGGCTAAAAGCACATTACCATCCTCAAGCCCCTTGACCCTTGGGGACGCTCTTCACTTCATGTTCGGGTTAATGCTTCCCTGTGGAAACCGATTCCATCAGCGACACCTAATACTACAATTGTTCTGTGACGGTCCTTGACGTTTGATATTGCGCAAACAATACGCAGGGTCAAGGGCTCATTCTTTCCAACTCTTGATTCCTTTCCAGTTGACAATTTTCGTCCAAGTCAGGGCCTTCGAAATAGGGGCTAATAAGTGGAGGACAACCACACTCCCGGGACGGAGACGGCGTAACGCCACAGAGATCTTAACTTTAGACCTACATACACAGGCGAGCAAGCTACTAGCATGACCGTTGAAAGCTAGGTAGGTACGAAAAGCCCTGCTCTGCATGCGCCATTCACGAGACGGCGGTGGCAGACGCATCAATTTCTCCGCTACTACATTTCGGGATGTCAGTCACGGTTTTCTTTCCACGAACGTACTGCGAGCATCGACCTTGAATCACGTTTGCTTATCGCGTTACGGCTGAATGCCATCCCCCTCCTGTT
Organism: Coniochaeta pulveracea; assembly: GCA_003635345.1. NCBI lineage: Eukaryota > Fungi > Ascomycota > Sordariomycetes > Coniochaetales > Coniochaetaceae > Coniochaeta > Coniochaeta pulveracea. The sequence goes on along the minus strand of QVQW01000016.1, from coordinate 35,287 downwards.
GATGGATCCGGCAGTAAGTTTGTTCCGGAGAGCGGGAGGGGTAAAAGGGGAGGTGGTGTTTGTTGCTCAAGACCGGGTCAAACTCGTCATGATCTCCCGCCAATCGCGTCGGCTCACAACCCAGCAGACAGCCCTGCCGTCCATCCGTGATTGCCATCCATCCTTGGATAAGCTTATGGTGTGTTGTATACCCCTCCTGGTTGCAAGGCATGCGTGTTTGTTACCTCTTTAGGCAGTACAATGATATCCATCTCTTGGCCCTCGAAAAGTACGCATGTTCCTCCGGTGCAAGCCCATACATACTCATGTCGGTAGATGTGGAGTTGATGGTATGCCATGCAATCTACAAGGTAGCCAGCTTACAGATGGAACAGTCGCTAACCTGGATGGGCATTTCAGGTTTCAGCCAGAAGAAGCTGACGTTTTACCTCAGAGACAAGGGGCAAGCATGGTCTAACCTAGACTCACCACTACACAAGCTGCCGACATCGCTACGAAGTACACGCCCTAGGTAGGATGTCACCGTTCTGCTAGGCATGGACAAGTTGCGGAGAGCCATTCGCGCCCTTTCGCTTCTGAGAGGTTCTGTTTTGGCATACCAATCCTCTGATGTACCCGCAATGAGCCGCTTCAACACACTGATTGTTACTGCTCATATCAAGTGCCATGCTGACCGGAGGTTCAGTATACTGCGTAGCCGTGGTCTCAACAGCCCCAAAGAGGTCGATGAGATGGGCTGACTGATCCGTGGAGTGTTGCACAAGAGTCGATGCTCGGCTGGACACCGCAGGTTACACCACACCATCAAGCTATTTATGGAATTCTGCCAATTTACACATCTGCGCTCCGAAGCGCAGCGATTGGTCTGGGTGCGCGCCAACATGCGGGATACTTGCAGCCACCCCAACCCAGAGCAACATCGAGCATTACGCTATCCTGCCTGTGTTGAGTTTTCTTCTGGTCTGGATTGCACCACCAATGCCAACACCTAAACATGACAATGAAGAAATGCGTGCTTTTCCACGCGACTTGCATGGCGGATTATGTCGGCCTACTATCTCGGGGATGGGATGCCGCGACGAGAAACACTTAGTAGGTGGACAAACATAATGCCAAGGCAAGGTATTGCCTGTTCAGAGAGCTGTGGACATGGCACCATGTCCCACAAAGTTTATCAACATTTTCCCATTCTAGGTTCAGCTGGCGGCGACGAAGCGATAACGAGCTAGCGGCAGTTTTTTCTTCATTGTCTTGATGTCGACTCGCTAAGCCGTTAACACACACTACGCTTGAAACAGCAGACCGTGTTGGAGGTCCAGTACGGTTGAACTGCCGCAGTAACGTCGGAGGCATTGTTCGCACGGCGGCGCCGAAGGAGTCCAGCACTCCAGAAAAGTAAGATTGCCGAGCACATCCTGCCACTGCGGAGTGCATGCTCATGTATGCAGTAAGCACGTTAGGATGCTTATCGACTTGATGCCTGACCACTGCTCGCATGCACGAGCTGTATAGAATACAGAAATGTGTCATAGAGGATGGGTTACAACGCTTGAACCCTATCCCATACTAACCCATGCGAGTAATACCAGCCATATAGAATTACGTACGTACATGGCTGGGGCGATAGACCGTCTTAAGATGTGCGATATATGTTGGATCCTACCATGGGCGGAATGAGTTGGTTGGGTCCGTTCCCGTCCTCCTGCGCCAACAGCCTGGATAACACATCCTACCGTCGTGTGCCTTGTTGTTGTTGCTGCAGCACCCCTCCCCATTGAAGTAGTGGCTAGTGATAGGATCAGCGTGGCAGCAACCTTGTCAATTTCAACTTCTTGGCCGATTACTGTGAAGCTCGGTCACTTCAACATCATGATGGTCGAGGGCACCTCGTCTGAGGTGGTGTCGACGTCTTCCTGTTCACAAATTAGTGCAATACGATGTCTCGTGAACGGCCTTTAACTCCGGTTTCATCGATCACAGAGTTCCTACACAAATCCCACTGTGCCTGGTGTACGTAACGAGAATCACTGTACATCGTCGACTATCACTTCCTATACATACGAATTGGGATAGCTGTCCGGTTACGTAGCCATGGGTGCAAATGCAACGCTCCTTGTTAGCTCTTTGAGCTTACCACCCAGCTGGGTGAGCCAATCAGTCAAAGACATCATGGCACGACGCTAAACTGACCCCAAGCTGGAGGAGACAGGACGTGAGCGGGCCTGGTTGCAGCACATATCCAACCAATGAGGGAAACAGATAGGAAGGGTAAGCTTAGGCGTGCACGGGCACATTTCCGAAGCTTAGGTACCATTATTCTGGTGCCAAGTCCAAGCGATACGTAATTGGCTCGCCTAGAATGGGCCTGACGGTCTCCATGAGACTCCTTGTCTTATACGTGTTGCTGGTGTCGTTGCTTTGGAGCTTCACGACTCGAGAAAGATTCTGCAGCGATGTTCGACGCGGTGTGAGAAAGTCATTCTCGTTGGGTTTTCGGCAGAAGCTACGACGTGTACGATGGAACATCCACCCCACAATCAAGCCAAGGGAAAGCTTCCCCGGAGATCTTGGCTCTGATAAAAGCTTGTGATTGGTCAGTATACGAGGTGCTCTGCTGATCCGGCGATGGAGCAACAGAGTCGCTCACTCGCTCTGGGCCCTTGGCCACCTACCGTTGCTCGATTCGTCAGATCACACTGCCCAAAGTTTTTCCCTTTGGGAGTTGAGAGGCAGAGGTGTGGTGGATCCTTGCTCCGATCACCAACAAGCACAAAGGGGACGAGAAATCGACAATGTCACAACACAAACGCCGTCATGTTGACATGCTCAATGCATGATTATGATACTGTACCAGTGCTACGAATCCTAGTGACCAGCGAAAGTCAATCGATATGCGTACATTCCAGCAGGAAAGTACACTACCCTTGACGCGAAGACTTCAACGGCTGTGACTCGTCTTTCAGCTCTACCCGACGCTACTGGTCCAACGACAGCCGTCTGTTGACCTGGTTCTACCAACTGTCGGAGTCTGCTCCGGGTTCCGTCTCAGTTAATCTCCCGGAGATCCTCTTTGTCGTTGCTCTCGTGGCAGGCAGACCATCTTTCTAGCTCGCAAGCTACACTCGTTTTAGGACTAGCGCATTTTGTCCAAAGCCTGGGGCCCTGGGCAGACTTGCATCACCGCGGACGAGTCACGATAAGGGCAAGATCCCGTACAACCAACGTGTGCCGCAGGGTACCGGTATCATCATGTTATGAGCTGCGGTGATGGCAATATGACTTGGGTACAGTGCTGAACAGTGAGGAGTTGGTTGTCCCGAATGCAACGCTGCTATTTTAGGGCCGTCACCATTCAACCCCACACATCGGACGATATGCGAGAGCTTCCAGAAGCCTCTCATTTGCTACATTTGCCAGCCCCTTCCCGGACACCGGCTGTCAACCAACCGCAGAAGGATGTGGTCGCCTTTGTGTTTGGACAGAAGGCGTTGAGGACCCCAAGGTTCCCACGACTGTCTTGTTCCGCAACGAGAAAATCAGAGGCGGAGCTATGGAAGGGTACACTCGTCCTCGAGTTAGGTTTCCACCTCTTGGCATCAAACTCGTGATCTTTCCTTGCACACGGCAAGAGCTTGATTTTAACCTTGAGAACGTCGATTGTCAACAATTCGCATCCGATATCTGAAGTCCGCAGCAAACTTGAACAGGGGCAGGGGTTGCACACCGTAATCTAGACCGACAGGAATCGCGGCTCCGTATCGGCCGACTTCTGATTTCTCCCATCCACACATCCCCGCTCAAGATGGCATTTCCAGCGCCAAAAACACCGGCGGTATCGAAAAAAGGCCGTGACATGACACGGGTCTTGTCACTCTTGGCCACGACAACAATGCTGACTTGGGCAGACATGAGGCCATAATACCCCGCCCTACTGCGGCCATACAATGGATGTCCATGCTCTCCCACCAAGAAAGACTCTCCAAAAGGGGGAATGGAGATTACACTTCAGATACCACCCGCGCGACCCACGCAGCCACGTGTTTTGGTGTGAAGCCTTCCAATGTCCCGACCAATTGCCCAACAGCAGTACGAGCCCCGCCCAAAATTGGTATCAGACAGGAGGTACAGAAAGGTACTTCGCGGCTGGCGGGTCCACTGTCCACCATGACTGTTCCCAAGCCCATCACCAAACCATGCTCCGATCATAACAGCATTTGTTATTTTGCATACAGTCCCACTACCCCGGATGCTTGTTGAATCAGTCGGCCGTAAAGGCAGCAGGTCAAACCACCACGATCAGAACTTCACACTGGTACCCCACCCAATGACCAAGGGAAAGCACACAGCAGATTACGAGTTGATGGCTCGATGAAGCATAGGTAGACGACCGTGACAAGGTTGGGAAAACGAGGACGCTCCGTTCACCTTGTTGGCCTGCTTGGCGTTGGTTGAGCTCTGTCCATCATATCGCTCAGCCGCCAAGTGAATTTCGCATCAATTCAGAAAGACCCTAGGCGTGGGGGTTGAAGACGTTGGCTGAACGAGGCGCCGCCATCCCAGGAACCTCTTGGTATGCGCGCGCTCAATGACTCCCCTGCTCCCCCAGCAGCCAGAGTGGACAACCAGTATGCTTCATTGACGACTCAGGCGAGTGCATGGCGTAAACTCAAAGCGCCCGACCGAGATCCAGGCTGGAGACGCCCCGGTTTGGTCTGACAGTGGGCTACGGGCGGTAAATCTGGTCATGACAATGGGAGTCCTCGCTAGTACCGTTGAAGGCTATCGTCCCTTTGCAACTCTATCTCATTGTGATCGACCGGCTCTCTCCTTTGACGAGCATCGGTGACATCACAGCGGTGATCATAGCTCACTGCTTCTCCAGCCAACGGAGCCAACCTGCTACTGGCCAGTGCATATACATTTTCATGTGTAACCGAGGTGAAGAGCGACAGACTTGCGTTTTACTGGCTGCTCGTCTGCATGCAATAGCACCATGCATCCGCCCTCCAAATTCTCCCCTTACACAGGCATAAACATACAGCTTCCTCTATCCGTTCTGTTATCAACAGGCGGTCTCCTTTTTCCGCCAGGGATCCAGGCTTCGGCATTTTCCCCCCGTCCTTCGTACCTTGCAGAACGCAAGAGGGAGATCCAGCAGTTGCCTGCCATGCAGGGGCATTACGGGACTTCCAGTGGCTTTGCGACGCCGCACATGTACGCCAAAGGGGGACCCCCATCCACAGAGCCACTTCCGGTTTGTTTTCCTGCGAATAAGTCGCGCTGGAAAACGCCACCAAATGAACATCACACGTCGTCTACGTGTATGATGGTGAAATCCCTCAAAAGATGCCCTGATCGTCGCAAACTTCCGACTTGTTCTGTGTCACTCACCCCCTTGTCTACTGCATGATTTGACAACTCCTTTTTTTTTCATTCTTCCCGCCATTATGCCACAGACTGCACCTTGAAGGCTTCCTCCAGAAAGTACGAGCTTTGAGCACGTTACAACGGGAAACCGGTAAGCACTAATCAGTAAACAAAGAAGCAACCACACAGATCATGAACGGATTCGGCGCATCAATTTCCGCTCGGTAAGTGCCGAACAGAAACCAGATTCTTGGGTACCATTTTCCCAGACAAGGAGGAAGTTTGGGTCAAAGGGATCTCTCTCCCAGCCCCGATTCCGGCTGATAAAAAATGACGAAGAGGAAAAAGAGAAAGCTCGGTTCGCTTGCCATGGGAGATCGACAGCCCGGCTGATCACCCAATCCTTACCAAGTCCGTCAGTTTTTTGTGTACTACCTATTATTGTGCAAACACTGACACTGCATCGGGGACCACCATGATTTGGTATGCAGGAACAAGTTTGTTCTTGAGGTTACGCAACCTCGCCGACTACTACGATATACCGAGTAGCGATCAGCGGAGAGTTCACATCATCGCACATTAGTATCATGCACGGCGGTGTGCACAAGTCCTCACATGTTTGGTTTGCTTTTACTTTTTTTTTTTCATTACTTTTTTCCCTTTCCCCTTGGCCTGACCGGATCTCTGTGCTGCCGCGCCTCGGTCTTGAAAGGGGAGGGGGAGGCAAAACCCTTGCTGGCGTAACGCAACTGTCCTGCAAGCACCCGATCGTCCAATTTCTCATTTTGCGAACCCAAGGGCAGAATCGCTGTCGTGGTCGGACTGAGAGCCTAGGGACCTTGCAGGCAACAAGTACACAAGGGGCAAACACATCTTGTGCCTTCCTTTGTCCGACGGAGGGCAAGAGCGGAACGGGTCTCGGCTGCATGGGTTGCGCACGAGACCCTCGACTCATCGCCGGGCTCGTCTTATCATGCTGGTTGTACGTGGGAATCCGGAGTCTGTTCGTCCCGTTCCCTCCTCAGTACGAACAGTACACAAGCACCTCGAACGAACTTCCGTAGCCATGGTGCTGGGTAAAGCTTGAAGAACTGACTGTTCCTTTGGAGTAGGACTGGACTGCACAATGGACGTGCATTGAGAACATGGTTCACTCCCAGGGAAAGCACAGCTGCTCCGAGTCACCTTGTGCGACAGGTTGGTTACGTAGGATACACAACCGCAAGCCTGACATCTGTCTTGTCTGCTGCACTTTGCTGCTGTACGATGATCGAGTTGCCAAAGATAGTTACTGTTTGGCTCGGCGCCGTGGACAGCCGGCCCGGAGGCTTGTTGTCACCGCATCACTCGATCTTTGCTATCCGTGATATCATGGGGCATTGGTTGTCGTTCTTGCGCTCACCGTAGCATTGATCGAAGTCGTCATCTTTTCCTGATTTTGGGTCATCATCCGTCCATCCATTGTCGTCTTGGGAGTATTCGTGGGTGATCAGGCTCGTACCCCGTGGGTCAACACAACTTTCTTTTCCAGTTGCGAGGAGATTGGAGGGTCTCATCGGGGATTTACTCCACTGCGAGCTTTCCAATACGGGCTTAACGCCCTTGTGTTCGACGACGATCCCTCACTGCATCGGGACTGAGACACCTTTGGGGGGCGGGCTGGCTAGGCCAGAGTTCCCCAGTCTAGAACTGCAACAGTGTCTTTGATATGATCATCGTCCAAGCCGTGTTTGTCTCCTCGCTTGTTGCTGATTGGGAAGCATCGCGGGCAAGAGACACTCTTTCGGTCGAACGCTGAGTGGCGTGTGTGCGAGGAGCCCATCGGTGATGGTACTGGATTTGGCCATCTGCTGCCGTCCTAGGGTATTAGGGGTCAGTTGGAGGTCTGTCAGATGGTAGGATAGGAGGGTTACACTGTGGACACTCCCGCAGCGTTCTGGACGCTGAAAACTGCATACCACGGTAGCTTTCCACCTGCAGGCAAGCCAGTCGGGCTTTGTTTCTATCCCCCAAGAACACCGGCCTTGTCGTACTCTTGTTGGGCAAGCGTGAAATGATGTGGTGTGATGTTGTCCATCGGTCTGCTCGTCATTGGAGCGTGGTCTGAAACCCAAAGAGAACGCTGCGCGATGTAGGCGCCGATAACATGTTCTCTACCCGCTCCGTTCTGCTTCTCTTCTAGCCTTAGTTCTAGACGTAGCGCTAGCTGAACTCCGCACTTCCTTACATTCCTTACGAGTGTCTCTTTGTGTCTCTGCCCCGGGCTTTCCAAGCTGAATCCGTGGCATGCGCACATAATGCTGGGCTAGGGCTAGACTTCTGGTGTGTATCATTGCAGAACTATGCAGTAGCGTGCTATGCCAGTTGAACCGGCATCACCTTGGGTGGATGGTGGTCTGATGCGGGTGATAAGTCCTTCGAAGTAGCTCCGCCTGCGAACGTGAATCTGGACCTCCCATCTGCATAGATACGCCTGGTTAGGTTGAGGTTGGGGGTATAGGCATTCCTGGAATATTCCGACGCTAAGTCGCCAAGATAGTTCAGCTCGTTGTCAGGTTCTTTCAGCACGGCGCCGAGAGATATAGCAAAGGACTTAGTGTGGGCGAGTTTGCCGGGTGACGAAAGTATGAGCGAACCTGTAATAGGCGCTCACAAAGATGAACAGCATAGATTCGCAACGGTGCCGGGACCCGGGACCCTGGACCTATAGTTCGGCTCACAGCCGAAGTGAGAGCTATTCTGTAGACGAAGTGGCATGTGGTCAAGCTACTCCCCTACAGCCTCCCAGGTTGTATACTAGTGATATAGGGTAGCCTGGATGCGAGGTTCATCGAGTCTCAGTTCAACATGTTGCTAAACAACCGGTCGTAGTCTGGTTCTGACTACCTCTCATCGTACGCCCAGAAACACCGAGCAATGCTCACCCTTGATTATTCCTTCCCCGTATAGAAAGCCAGGACGCGGTTCCTGAGCTATGTAGTGGAAATCATATCCATCTATCGTTGCTGTCCTCGAGTCCCCCGCGGCTTACCCTATAGCCATTTTGCCCTCGAGCTGCTATGACTGCCTCGCCACATGTGCGTCCCGAATCTCCAGGGTAACCTTGCCATTCTCGCTCTTGACAAGCCTAACACTCTCCAGATCCTTGACGATCCAGTCTGGCTTGGCTTCCTGAACCTGCTCCAGTGTGTGACTCGTCACCAAACCCAGAACCAGGCATCCAGCCTCCTTTCCAGCCTTGATACCCGCGGGACTGTCCTCAAGCACCAGCACCTTCTTAGCGTCTTCTTGTACTCCTAACCTCTCACGTCCCAGCCGATAACAGGCGGGATCCGGTTTGCCGATCTCCACCGACTCAGCCGTGACGATGAGGTGGTCTGGTGGTGTTGGAAGGGAGAGGGCCTTCAACCACCCGGTCACTAGGGGTATGGTGCCTGAGGTCACGATCGCCCAGGGTGCAGACGCTGAGACGAGGGAGTCCAACAAAGAACGCGCGCCGCTGATCTCGGATGCTTCATGACCGTGGTTTTTAGGGAGGAGACCCTCCATGTATTGGACATCTGGGAGGACGTGTTAGCAGGTCGTCATGTCTTGAATTGTCTAAAGTAGACCGAGTCCCAAAGCACCGGCTGTCAAGCAGGAAGCGCTCCGTGACATTCGGGGTGGAGCAAGGCTCCATCATGAGCCGGAAGGGATACGGGTGCTCCCTTGAAGCTCATTTAATCGTTTCGACTGGAAACGGCGTTTGGGATGGCGACTTACACTCCCAGTTTGCCTTCTCAGGGGCAAGCAGCTTGAGCATGTCGATACTCCTCCTTCCATGAGATGTCTGGAGAATGACCTTGGGGTCAACCCCTATCTCCTGGCCGATCCTGCAACGTCACTTGGGTCAGCCCACTGACTTTGAAAGGGGTCAAAGGTGTGGCAGCGTACGTATGCCAATGCTTCTCGACAGCCTCGGTAGAGTCGATGATGGTACCGTCCATATCAAAGAGCAGTCCATCAAAAGTCACCTGCTCCGGAGGGGCGGTGAAGTCCCCGCTGTTGCTGATGCTGCCCATCTTGAAGTCAAAGACGAATATGGTAAGAATAACGGATGGATAAGAGTATTCACTCTAGTGATATCTGCAATAAGGTAATAATCAAAGGATGAGTTGTACTTCGATTTATAGGTGAGTGTCCGTAGGTTTGTCAAGTATGAAACAGACTCGGTCCGCATTCACGAAGACCGGAGTCGACTAAATCGGGAAGTCCGCCGCCAGCAGAAAACTACCTATTCCCGCCTCTAGAAGAGTCATTACGATTGACCTGAGTTAAAACAGTGGCACAACACAAGAGCTTCTGCAGTAACAACAACGACAGACAGACAGAGCTTACGAAGCTCATAGTATATCAGAAAGTCTGTCAGCGACTTCTGGTTTAATATAATGGATGTAGGGTACATCTCCAGGCCCAAGAGCCGCTGTGGTCTGGAGAATCCAGGGTCTTTATTGGCGGTAGCGATAAGCGGTGGGGTCCGTCTTATCGGAAAATTCAGGGCGGCAGAATGTGCTATCGCATGCCCACCGCCTCTTTTTTCTGCGGCAGGGTACGACAGTACCATCTAGAGCACCTCACCTCAGGCCTGCTCGTCATTTACCACCAGGCTATTCACTACACCAGCCAAAATGGGTGGAATCACAAAGCCAGGCAGTAAGTGATTTGGCACTCAATTCCCAACCTGTTATCCGGTCAACTGACATGAGGACAGAGCCCAAGTCCAAGCGGGGAACAACACGTCTCCGCCACAAGATCGAGAAGGCTTCGAATGCCAAGCAGAGGAAACAGAGAAAGTTGGCCAAGAAGAACCCGGAATGGCGCTCCAAGTTGAAGAAGGATCCGGGTATCCCGAATCTCTTCCCATACAAGGAGAAGCTGCTGCACCAGATCGAGGCGGACCGTGAGAGGAGAAAGGAGGAGCAGCAGAGGAGGAAAGAGATGGCCAAGGCAGCAAAGACGGGTACGGACGAGAAGGCCGAAGAGGAGATGGACGCAGACGATGGCGATCTCATTGACTTCGACGATGACGAGATGGAGGGAATAGACGAGGACGCCGACGATGTGGACGAATCAAATCCCATGGCAGCATTAATTGCTAGTGCGAGGAAAGCCGCTGCGAAGTACGACAAAGAGCTACAAAGCGGAAGCGACATGGATGAGGACGACGAAGACTCCGATGACGACGAAGACGCCGATGACCGTGCCGGCGCAATAGAGGTCCCAGGCGGTGCGACATCGAGGAAAGCTTTCGACAAGGTGTTCAAGCAGGTCGTTGAACAAGCTGATGTCGTCCTCTATGTCCTGGATGCCCGTGATCCCGAGGGAACACGCTCGCGGGACGTCGAGCGGTCTGTCATGGCTGCTGCAAGCGGTGGCAAGCGCCTGATCCTGATCCTGAACAAGGTTGATCTTGTTCCTCCCAAGGTCCTTCGCGGCTGGTTAACACATCTTCGCCGATATTTCCCCACAATCCCTCTCCGCGCCTCCAACCCAGCACCCAACGCTCAAACCTTCAACCACAAGGATATGTCGGTGGCAAGCACAAGCGCGGCGCTCTTCCGCGCGCTCAAGTCCTTCGCCGCGTCAAGGAACCTCAAGCGCGCTGTCTCGGTTGGTGTTATCGGCTACCCCAACGTGGGCAAGTCCTCCGTCATCAACGCTCTCCTGTCGCGTCTCGGTGGTTCGCGTGGAGGCAGTTCTCACGCCGCCTGCCCAGCCGGCGCCGAGGCTGGTGTCACGACATCAATCCGCCGGGTCAAGATCGACAGCAAGCTCACCCTGCTCGACTCGCCTGGTATCGTCTTTCCCTCCACCTCCGACGTTGGCAGCAACCCCAACGCCTTCAAGCCCAAGAACCAGATCGAAGCCCACGCCCACCTCGTCCTCCTCAACGCCGTCCCGCCCAAGGCTATCGACGACCCGATTCCCGCCGTCCAGCTCCTCCTCAAGCGCCTTGCTCCTAGACAAGACCTTATGGATCGCCTGGCCGCCGTCTACGACCTCCCGCCCCTCATGCCCAACCCCAACACCGGTGACCAAACGACCGACTTCCTCGTGCAAGTTGCCCGGAAGCGTGGTCGCCTCGGTCGCGGCGGTGTCCCCAACATCAACGCAGCTGCCATGACCGTTGTCACAGACTGGCGTGACGGCAGGATCCAGGGCTGGAACGAGGCTCCCGTCCTGGCTGTGGCGCCGGCACCCGTCGCTGGCGAGAAGCCAACCGAGAGCAAGACCCAGGACAGCGAGGCGATTGTGCCGGATCAGAAGGAGATTGTGACGGAATGGGCCAAGGAGTTTAAGCTCGACGGTCTCTGGGGTTTCGGTGATGCCGAGGAGGAGGTGCCAGAGGTTGAGATGTCCTAAGAGGGGGAGGGATTGCTGCTTCACATAGTAGATATATGGTTGCTAAAGGCGTTCTGGCGTCGCAAAACGGAACGGTCAATTCTTGTCACTTCAAAAAGCTTATCGTGTCATAGTGCCACAAACAAAGGTCTGGGCATTAGAACTGCAGATATGTTATCAAAGACCGCGCTAGGTATACATGAAGCATGTCAAACTGTGCTCATCTGACGATGTATGTGAGAAGTCTTCCACGTAAGAGAGTACCACACCTGTAATACACAAGGGTGTTGATCTGGGCAACTCAACAAACCAAAGAGAAATAAACCCGCAAGTTAGATATCATGCATTAAAATAACTAACACTACCCCAGGTTGCTGATTGTAGGATTTGGGACCACCAAGAGAAACCCCCGAAAGTGCTCAGAACTCCATGCTAATCATCCCCCCGTTAATGTACCCTTATGCGTATACCAGCTAGTACCAGTTTCGTCCGACAAATGCATCTTACTCCCCGACCCCTCTCTAGGAGGACCGGGTTAGCGGGAAAGGAAAGGAAAAAGAGAACAGCATTACAAAGTCAATACTTGGTGGAACCCCAGCGCCAGCGGATGGCGACCTCTTCTTGCGTGACAATTGCCTTTTGTCTCTGCGGCCTCCCCTTCTGCGTCATAGTAATCCTTCTTCTACTGGTGATACCCTCCTACAAACGGCCCTGCGTGTTTCACCAGATAGTGGCTGGCCTGCTGGCCAAGCCGACCACGGGGTATAGGTGTAGGGGAAAGGCGATTATGAAGAGTTGTGTGAAATTTCCTAGGAGAATACGTCGTCTATCTCTGGCTGTTGCAGGCACTGCGTCGCTAAGCAGGCCACTGTCCGCCGTTCGCACTCAGAGAGGGTGTAGACTGAGCTGAAATCGAGGAGCCTGCTTCACTTTGTGGAGTAGCCGGGTCGACCACCCTATTTCGAATCGTCATGATCCACTCGTGTTGCAACAGCTCCACCGCCGTCGCTCTCTTTTTGGAGTCTCGTACGAAGCAGCGCTTCAGGAAATCGATACCCTGCGGGCTGAGTTGGTCCGGTGTGGGCAAGGGTGGCGGGTTGCCCTGGGCGATGTTGTACATGATGGCCCACTCATTGTCCAGGTTGGCCCATGGCCGTCTGCCCGTCGCCATCTCGAGGATGACGCAGCCCAGGGACCAGACGTCGACGGCACCAAAGTGACCAGGATTCTCGCCTTTGATGACCTCGGGAGACATGTACATGGGAGTGCCCGTCATGGACTTGTTGGGCTTGGTGCTGGTAAGATCTTGGACAAGAGTGCGTCCTTGGCGCGCAATGACCTTGGCGGCACCGAAGTCGACGTACTTGATGATGCCATTGTGATCAAGCAGGATATCTATGCATCAAGTCAGCATCTAGTACGATTCGAATCAGTTACAAGCAAGGAAGTGACTCACTCTCTGGTTTGATGTCGCGATGGGCAATCTTGATCTCATGAAGGTAGGCGAGTCCTTCAAGCAACTGCAGCGCGTAAACCATGATAACCTGCTCGTCCTCAATGCGGCCATGCTCCAGCAAGTTGGCCAGAGAACCACCGGAGCAGAACTCCATAAAGATGTACACTCGGTCTCGATGGACTTCGATGCCGTAGTATGCCACGACATTGGGATGGTCAACCTGCTCCAGCACACGCATCTCCTCCCTGATCTGTCCCGCAACGCTTGGGATCAGCTTTGGGTCTTGCAGTCGAATCTCCTTTACCGCCATGACGTGTCCCGTGTCGAGGTTCATGGCAGCATAGACATTGCCAAAGGTTCCACCGCCGACAAAGTGTCCTTGCTGCCACCTCATGGTGAAGTTGGTCGCGTTAGAGGACAGCCAGGCCAAGGAACGGTCCACTTCGTTTGTAGCCTCCAACACACGACCCATGGCCGACCGCTCCAGCATAATATCTTTCCGGAACTCCTCCACCTTGGTAAGCTCCTCCAGTCGATGCTCCGTGATACATTTAGCGGCCTCCGTGTCATCCATGATCTGTCCCTTATTGAACCGTTTCAACTGTGTCAGCATGGCTTCCATGCGTTGTTTCTCAGCCTGAGCAGCGACGCTGGACCGGGCGCCCATGATGTCGAAGTGGGAAATCAGGAGGGACATGCAGCCTGCCACCTTGGCCCGGAGCCTAGCGTACTCTTCATCGCCGAGGGCCAGGATGTGCCGGCCGCGCGTCATGCCCATGGCAAACTCCAGGGCTAGCACCGCCCATCGGAAGGTCTTCCTGTCCGAGGCAATACAGTCGTCACAAATGAAGCCGACCCAGTCAAGCGCCAGCTTGGTGAGCTTGAGATTATTCATTTGCCGTCTGTTGCTGTCCATGTAGAGAAGAGAGCGCTGGCCGAACTCGGTGGCAAAGACAAAACATGTCTGGATAAGCTCCTGACAGTTCAATCCCTCGGTCTGCTGTCGAATGGTCTGCACACTTTCCATGAAGGCGTTGGACAGCTTGTAAGCGACCTTGCGGTTCTCCATCAGTCTCTGGTTGACTTTGTGCAGGGTCGAACGTTGCTCCACCACCAGATCAAGGGGCATATCTATGGCTTCCAGAAAAGCTTTGCGGGCATTGACCAGTCGAGCCTGAGAGCCACCGGCAATCAGTCTCAGATGGCCCAACCGGAGATCGAGCGGTTCCTCGCGCACGGTGAGGGAGATCTTGTCTCCAAACCACATGGGCGAATTCTCCGCTCTCACGAGAAGGATGTACGGATCCGTGGGGTCTTCCATTGGAGACGCGTACGAGAAAGTCCGCATGAGCATCTCAATGTCTTCGGGACGCCCACGTAGGGAAGGCGACGCCAGTACAAGGACGCCCTCTTGCTCCAACGCGCCCGTGTACACTTGAAAGTGGTCCGAGTCGATGAGCCGGTCGTACAGTTCTGTCAACTTTTGGGGGTCAAAGGCAATGGTGAAATCACAGGCGTTCTCGTAGTTGTCGCTCAACATTCGCGAGAAGCGCTGCAACATTCTCTGCCTCACCCGGACAGAGTCCAGTGTCTGTTTGTAGCGCTTGGTCATCTCGGCCACGCTCTCCTTCGGCTTTCTCTGTAACTCCCGCTCAAAGGTTTTGCTGAGTCTGTCCAGGGCCTTGTAGGTCAGGGTGCTGAACTGCTCGGCCACCTCGACATCTCCGTGTTGCAATATACTGCCAATCTCGTTGGCGAAGTCCCACTCCTGAAATAGGAGTTCGGCCTCCTTGAAGGTGTTCTTGTTACCGCTGAGCTTCCAGTTGAGCATCTTGAAATAATACTTAAGTGCATCAAGAATGACCTGGTCAAAATTCTCATCGATACAAGGCGGCAAATCCCAGCCCGGCTCCGGCTGGGCAATCGCGTCATATTCCTGCTTGATCTTCATGGCAAGCTTCAAGAGGACCTGAAACTGGGATATCATCTGGTCCTGCATCATGGGGCTCTGTTGTGCCGAGTCCTTCATCTTCTTAGCGTAGGCGAGGCGCACCTTAACGATCTCCTCGATGAGCCGAGACGGAAAACTGATAAGAGTGAGCAGCTCTTCGATATATGGCGGCAAGTGGCGCTTTGAGAAGGCACGGGCGTTGAGAATAAGGCTCTCCTTGGCCTTCATGATCACCCGAGAAATGCCATAAAGCATACTCCGCTTGCGCAGGTTCTTCCCGTCACCTTCCGGATCGTCATGAAGGGATTTCAGGCCTTCTTCCTTCAACAGTCGGTCAAGAAACGATGACTCGTCCGTGAGACCGTTGTTGTTGGGAGACCTGTCCTTGGATCGTCGGAAGTCTAAATCATCGTTGCCAACCCACTTTTTCAGGATGGACAGTTCCGTGTTGATCATCTGGTTAATGTTGTACCAGGAATACACGGCATCACACGTCTCCTGGTAGGCTTCTGATTCGGCCAGTTTGTGATGAGAAATCAGGGCGGTCCGCGAAGGATAGAGACCCTCGGCCTTTTCGATCTTGGCCACAACATCTCGTACCTGCTCAACAGGTGGCTTTCCGGCTTCACTCTCGCCTGTGATGGAGAAGTTGATGATCTCACTCAGCACTTGGTCCAGATTTCCTCGTGCATCCTCAATCATCCTGCGCTGCACCTGCATATGGCGTCCACAGACTTTGGATCGGATTCCGATCCATATCTCGGCTTTTTGTGCTGATTTGCCCAGCTGCTCCTCGGTCGAGCCGATCAATCGCTTCTTCTCCTGCCTCACAACATCTCCGGTGAGCACTGCCTCCAGCATGGAAAACCATTCTAGCCTCTCCCGGTTTTGAGGGTCCTGATAGTCTTCGTCGGTCGGCAGAAGATGTTCGCTATTGCTGAACAGGTTCGTCTCCTGATCGAGGCTATCGAAGGGACCTTCGGAGGATGGCGTCTCTCCCTCAGAATCCGAATCTATCTGATCATTGGATACCGCATAAGGATCGAAATAGTCGCTATTGTGGTCTTGCTGCCGCAGCCGACGAACGTACTCCTTCTCTTGTTGCCGGAATGTTGATGTTCCTATCGGTCGTGGTCGTGACCCGTCCCGTGCATGAGGAGCGTTATGAGACGATGAAGCCATGAACTGGGGAATGTTGTGTGCTTGGCCACCCGCGTGGCCCGGACGGCGCTGATTCTGAGGTTGATAGGTGTTGGAAGGCGTCCTCGCTGGGCCCAGCGGCCGTTGAGAAGCCGGACGAGATGACGTGCCATTCGTATATTGCACTGTCGCGTCAGTTGCTGTCCGATGCCGGCCGTTGTTGGTGGCGGTTGTTGTGCCGTTCAGAGATGAATGAAGCGATGTCATGGATCCTGAATGGTGGCTGGCACTCTCGACATACCGATCAAGGGTGCCAAGATCATCCTCCTCTTCCAACTTGGTGGGGTCTGCATCACCGTTCTCCCTAGACGATGTTGAATCCTCCGAGTCTGTGTTGACAACTGAGGGGCGGACAAGGCCCGTAGTGCCATTCCCGTCCTTCAGCATATCCCTAGATCCCCGAACCTGGTCCTCATCTCCATGGGAGAAGCGGACAGCCCGCGGGGAAGTAGAGACCTCGCTTGGCATGTCTGTGCTTGTGATTTAGATGGCGCGCGGTATGCGACCAGCGTCGGCGTAAGGTCGCCTAGATTTTCGGGTAATCCGGCGAGTTTGCCTTCAACCGAATGCAGCTCCTCCTAACCGCTGTTGTCCCTAATTGCTACTCGGAACGATAGGCTTCGCGTCGGTGTATGGGAAGGAATCTCAGGTGTTCGCTTTGTTGGTCCCATGGGGCCATCGCCTCCTATTGCTGCTTGTCGTGCTCCAGAGTCATTAGGTAGGATCGGTGGATGTTGTGAGTTTCGGCTTCTGGAAGATAGCGGAATCAACGAGATTCACTTCTCAGGTGCAAATGCAGTGAGGATACGCCAGACTGCGTAAGCCTTGAGGCGACAGGTTTCGAAAGCACGTAAAACAGTAAAGGTTGAAGGTTGAAGTGCGGACCGTTGCATGGAGCGGAGCTATCGACTTCGCTACAAAGGTCCGACGTTTGCGATTGGACAAAATCGCGCCAATGTGCCTACCTACCTACCCCAAATGGACAACGGGTTTTGCTTTCCTACTGCATTATTTCGTGACCCGCAGACTACCAGTAGTTACTGCATTGCTTCCACTTTCCGGTTTGCTAAGAATTGCCTAAGGGGCTATAACCAGGCCCAATAATACAGAATTTTCCTCCCTATTCCAACGAGGTAGTCTTTGGGTGGCTCATCTTAACCGAATTGTCCGCTCTTGTCGCTGTTTTAGGTGCACATTTAGTTAGTCCTTACTACCGGATTGTGCCAAAGAAGAGTCGTAGGGACGTCCCCTGATTCCTGTGCCAAGCGGTTCAGATAGGAGCAGGACGTCCGGGGAATTGGCCATCCGGGCGGGTGCAGCTGGGAGCTTCTGCATGAACATGGAATACAGTCTTCGAGGAAACCGTAAACGCGTGCACAAATGGTCACCGAGGACTTCGATCACAGGCAAAGATCGAGATTCAAGAACGGAGGGACCGATTATCCGCCAAGCCAACAGTGCGCTAGCAGTGAGCTAGAGGTACCTCTAGGCGAGCCTACTGCACGCACACAGCCACGATTGAAACTCCTGTGCCGACCGGGATATCTCTGTGGCGTGAGCTTGAGCCACGCATATTTCTGGGAAGTGGGCCGCTCGACCTACAGGTACCTGTAGACCCTGCTTGGACCCGTAAACGCGTCGACTTTCTTGATCATACCTTAGACGCGTCTCGCTAAAGTGCAGACAGCGGGATACTGATGTGCGGCTTGAACTGACATCACCATTATCGGTATACAAGTTGCATCAAGAACCATGGGCAGGCCTTAATGTGCGAGGAAGCAATGCATACTTTGTTTTGGTCGATTTCCAATGTCTAGTTTTATTCTGCATTAATATGTCCTCCCATGCCGCTCTCTCCTCCGATGCGTCACGGTCCAAATCTGGCATCCTCACACCAACCTCTGGTGCATCCCTAAACTCAGGCGACAAGACGTACCACGGTGATGGCGCAGGATATTTGGGTTCCAGGAAGCGGGCGAGTGGCTCGTCTTCTGGGCATATGGAAGACTTGCTCAACCCTACCATAGTTGTCAAGGTGCGAATGCTTGGGGATTTGTGGTCTAATTTCGAGCCGTCTTCTAACCACAGCTGATGCAGCCACATCCGTCTGGTCTGCATGTCAGACCCCGCGTTCTTCACCCTTTGATGCTTCTACCTCGAGAACACCTTCCGTTATCATGTCTTGACTTGGCACAACCCCAGGGCGACTTTTCCGTCTCTCGTTTCTACGAGTCCCGCATCAAGATCCTGGACCTGGAAGGGCGCCTTGGCTCGAATCTATTGATAGCCCGTTCGGAGACAAATCGAGTGGCATATGCCATTGAACGACAAAGTGACGGACTGTACACGGTGTGCAAGCTGGGTGCCTGGGTTGACCCTGGGAAGCTCGCCATTCAAGCAACCACAATATGCCGGCGACGCCTGGAGTCGTCCATATCTGTTTCTAGGTCCAGCAGTGGCCCTATGGCTCTTATAACGCCGCAGATACATAAGGAGAACAAGAAGAAACGACTCGCTATCGAAGAGATACAGTCTATGGTCAGCAAACGTGCGCGGGCTCAGTCGGTAGTACCCGTCGGCACATCAGAATCAAATCATAACGTCTCGCCTCAATTCGATGGATTTGTCGCTGCGAGTCCTGGAGCAGAGGAGACGTCCAAAAGTGACCTAGCAGATACCCAAACCCAGCCGGAGACGGCACCTGCTACCGCTATCTGTGATACCACACTTACACAATCCACAGCAGCGGACATATTTCAGAATATCAGGAACCAGTACGTCGAGGCGTTATACCATTCCATGGGCTCATTGGCATACTTTGCAAAGGGACCGCTCTCCCGCGCCCGCGCCGCTTTTCACTTAGACTGCGACTCCAACCTAGAGATGATGGATCTTGTTGACTTCCTGAAGAGTCTGGTGATGACGACAGTTGTTATCGACAAGAAGTTCCGTGAGACCTTGCCGGCTCTAGTTTCGAAGTTCAAAACATTCGTCGAAGACTCAGACCATGGGGAGGCCAAGACAAAGAAGCGCAAGCCCAAGAAGATGAAGTTAGGCAAAGACGGTCTGTATCCGGCGGAGGAAGAACACATAAGGTTCTGGTGGAACAGCCACAAGTCTGCCGATCCAGAGGAGAAGTCGGCGACTGGAGAAGAGATGAAGTATCATATTTCTTGCTTGCGGAGGCGTGAGACCCAGCTACAGATGATCATCATCATGGAGATCCTAGCACTCGAGCCTCTGGCCAAACCAAGGGACAACGCGGGTGACAGTCAACTGCCTGGTCAAGAATCTCAAGGCACAACAGAAGCCCCGGCAAAGAAAAGGAGCAGGCATAACTATCCTGTACTGCTTGACGTTCACGCGGACCGTCTGTGTATCTGGCAATCGACGACACTTGATGAGGTCAAGGCACTGGCAGAGTCCCAAGACCAGGCTACTAAAGCAGAGAAAACCAACTCTGACCCTCTGAAAGACTTCTGTGTCGACATCATCCTGCCTTTGTAAGTCTGTGCGCCCCAATTCTTCTGACTTTGCTAACGGGATCCAGCTTTTCTGCACGCTTACCGGAGATATGTGACTCCATCAACCGTAAGCTTGGAGGCCCAGTGATCAATGAGCCGCTCAAGCCAAGACAATCCAAACAAACCACGCAACCCAAGGCCAAACCCGGTGCACCCATGAAAAAGCCTGCCTCGCTTCGACAAGGCAGAGAAAGGACGTTAGAGAGAGTTTTGTCGGATGAACATAGAAGACGTAGTGTGTCTCGGGGTCCAACCAGCAATGCACTCGCCCAAATGCGTTTAGCAAGTGCCACGACTATTCCTGGGCTGAAGAAGGAAAATAGTGACTCCCTTCTCAGCATGATACCCAAACGAGGAGAGCGAGAATCATCACTCAAGCCGCGTACCAACAGTCTCTTCTCACGGAGCAGCAGCACAAGTAGCCTCCTGACGGAGGATCAGAAGGCTAGGAAGAAAGCTCTCGTCGATGCCGAGCTGAAAGAGGCTATCTCCGCGCTTAAGCGGCCGAACCGTGCACTGGCAGGGAAGGAGATCGTACAGGAAGCAGAGCAGCGGCGTGCTTCCACGAGCTTGTCGCAGCTCAAAAAGGCAAGGAAACCGGTTCAACGGATGCCGGGAGTCGGTTCAGCCTACCCCGCCGTTCAGGTCAAGGCGACACCGGCAAATAACCGTTTCAAGGATGTCATCGCTGCCGAGAGCCAACACGTTGAATCACTACCGGAGCTTGAGATCATCAAAGACGAAGACGACAGAGAAGACCGCGTACCCGCCAGCAGCTGCGTTCCATCCTCTTCTGGAACCAGACGCACGATTTCCACTCCGCTCCCGGCGATCCAGGCAACACCAGCACGAGGAAGCGCAAGTGCAAACTTGCCCTCGATGATGATGGCCCCGATATCCCCGGTCCTAACACGGAAAGCTTTTCTCGCACCTGCGGGACCCGCCATCATCGCCGAGTCGTCTCCGGCGATAGCAGCCTTGTTTGAGACACCCCTCAAGCCGCGCTCGGCTATGGGGCATCTCAGCACCCCTGTTCGACCGTTACGCCTGACAGGATCAGTCACAGCCACGCGTCGTCCCAGCATGGGCACGGTGGCGACTCCTGACAAGGTCTCGCGCGGGAATGCTGTTCTGTCTGTGACAGCCACTCCTGGAAAGATCGTGTTGGAAGCCACGGATCGAAACATCACTGCCGCCCCTGCAAGGAGTCATCCCGATAGGATGGTGGCCGCCAAAATGACACAGTCAGAGGAACGACGCATGGAAGAGAATGAGCCTGTCAAGAAGACAGAGACGGTGTCCATATACCAGCGCCTGGGTTGGGATGATGATTATGACCTTGATTGAGAGACGAGCTTTTGGGTATGGAGTCTGTACTGTTATGCATCATGTTTGGGGGTTTGGCATTATTCATTGATTGGCATTATTGTTTTCAAGTCACTCCCTGGGGAATTGAGCGTAAACGGAAAACATACGCATCCATGGGCGTTCGGGTATTGTTAATAGAAACATGGTGAGAGTGAGGAGAATGCATGACGGTTCTACGGTAGCTTGCACGACTCTCGCTGGGCTAGCCCCGGTTTCCAGCTTGGAAAGGTCTCGCGGAGTCTGTGGATATTGAAAGGTTCATCAACATTAGCATGATCATTGTATTTCGGCATAGTCAACTCTGGTCGTTCAATCATACTTTCATTATTCCTATCATTACGCAGAAATGCTGCCTGTCTATAGCCCTGTCCTGACCTCATGGATGTTTTACTACACAGCTGCCTGATACGGATGCAAGGAAACCATACTTCCCCTCTCAATCGTCCCCCTTTGGGTAGTTTCCTTTAGCCTACTACTCCGTTGCAGTGCGGCTCACGACGTCGACATGCGTAACAACGCCCTTGAACGCCTGGGCCTGCAGCTAATGACATCAGGCCCGTCATCCTAAAAACTCATACACATCCAACTCGTACCAGAACAAGGCACATAGCCTATACTTCAACACTTAACATCGAAACCTCGTCTGCCACCTCTGCAAACGCACGAGATGGAAAGCTCCATTGCTCGAAGTCGTTCTGGACTTGGCCACCATCCAATTTCACCATCGAGAGACTGCCACGGATCCAAGTTCCAGCTTTGAAGACTGGCAGCAGGCAACATGTAAAAGGATCCATCTACGCCTCCTCGGGAATCCTTTCCTAAAAGAACCCCTTCTTCTTCTTGCCTTTGTCACCTTTCTCCTTTTCAATGCCGGCGAGGATATCGTCAAACGTAGCAGCTGCCGTGCTCTTATGGGCGGCTTCAGCGGCCTCCTCACCAGCTGAGTCCTTAGCAAGCTGGTTGAGGCCGTTGCCAATCGATCCATTTCTCGGGACGTGATGTCTGGACGAAGTGCTGCCTGGCCGAGAGCTTGATCCGGAGCCTCCTCGAGAGCGAGAGCGGGGTCCGTACTGCCCATCGCTTGTGTGGTAGTCTGAAGGCAGGTAGTTGAGGGGAACGGGACCGACCGCGATGCTGGAACGGTGAGGATGCCCGCTAGCCCGACTTAGAGCGGCGGGCGACGCGTTGCGTGAGCCGCGAACTGGTTGAAGTGGTGGTGATGAGTGGTAGGGTGAGCTGGCGTCGGAGCGAGGAGCCGATACTGGGCTGGACATCGGGTCAAGGTCTTGAAAGACGGCACGGGGAGGCTCGAGCGGCGACAAGGCAGCTTGAACAGGGTGAAAGTGTGCGGCTTGGGCTGCTGTGGTCGAGTTGACAGGTAGGGTATTGTGCGGAGCCATAGCCGCCTCGGCTTCCCACTGCTTGGCTGCTAGCCAACAGTGACTGCGGTGGTAAGTTGCCTCGACACTGAACATGACCACGTCGGCTGAGAGCTCGACAATGTTTTGGCCTCCGGCAACTTCGTACCAGACTTTGCGAACTTCACCGACGTCCTCCATCCACGGGAAATTGCCTTGCGGCGGCTGGCAGAGGAAGTATTCCACCCCCTCGGTATAGCCTAGTCCAGGGGCATCAACAACGAGCATGGGCAGAGCTTGGATGACGACATAGACAAATAGCCAGTAGCCAATTCGTTGGTCGACCAAATCTTGGGGACTGCAGCCCTTGGCTTCTTTCTGCTCAAACTCCTTGAACGCGTTGAGAAAGCCAATGTGCTTGATCTGGTCCGTGTCAATGTTTCGAGACTTGATCAGGATCAGCAGCAACTCGTGCGGCTGGATGTTTCTGTCAAACTGGGCTTGGGCCTGTGGAGGCAGTTCATTGTAGTCCTCTCGAATGGCTGTCATACTTGGCAACTTGGGAACATCATAAGGGACAGGAGGCAGTACTGGAGGCGCTGACTGGTCGTATTCGGTGAGCATTCGACGAAGGGCGGATACTTTGGGATCAGAAGACGCCTCGGAAGTTTCTGACACCAACTGGTCCATCACTCTCGGCGTGATGGACTCGCGGTCGACAAGCAGGTCGTACAGGCCGCACATATCGGAGTATAGCGTCTTGAGACACATGCGGTGCAGTCCGCTTTCTGAGAACGGATTCTTCTTGCTTCTAGCCTTTGGAGGCCAACTTCCGAGGAGCTCCTTGTAGTAGCCCAGTACGAAACTGCGAATCTTGAGGTAGTTCTTCTGCCATTCCTTGAAATGGACATCTTGGTATTCACCGTAGGTGGTCGAACTAGCGACGCCGGCAAACAGGCTTGGAACTTCGAAGGCCTCAAGACGGATCTCGATGTTCTTTTGCCGGTTCTTCAGGTCCAGGTGGGCTCTCTCAACCCGAAGACGCGTACTTGTAGAGACCATGTCCCACAGCGGCGATCTCAGCGCGCAGATGCCGTCATACTTACCGACAGCATGGACAAAGCCCTCGGTATATAGTTGCGCTGATCTCATGTGTTCGCCAAGGATCAATGCCTCGATGGTCTTCTCCCGGCTATGTCTGATGTCGCCCAGGTTGTATTGCTCAATGCACGCATCAAATGCAACATCCACGGGCCCACCGAAACTGGTACCATCGTAGCTGCTGAACCCGAAATCCTTCAAAAGAGTCGCAATCTGCAAGAGGGCCTTGAACACGTTCGGGTTCTTGGAAGTATATACCAGTGGTTGCCCAGTCAGAAATGCAAACATGTTCCGCGCTGAAACCAGACGCTCGACGTCAGGGCTACCACTGGATTCCAGAATGTCCAGATAGATGTTCGCTTCACCCGGGGCTTGTGCTCCTCCAGTAGATGTAAATTGAAGGTAGTCCCCTTGAGCCATGAGATTCGCCTGGCCACCATGACTCCGCTCTCGGTCCCTCCCACGAGAATTTGTAATGTTGGCGTCCGCCTGGATCATCTCATTAAAAACTCGGGATGGGCTGATAACGTAAGAGGTGACTTTGAACGATGGCCCGTAACGGCTGGCACGAGACCCTAAAAAGACATAGACATCTCCAGCTTCGTCCCATAATTCAGGAATCCTCTCGCCATTGGTCAGAAATGAGGTGTTGTAATCCATCTTGGTACTGGGGCCTAGAATCCAAGCTGATGACTTCCTCCCCGTATCCTGCGAACCGGAACCGGATTTCAACCATCCTCTCTTCAGTTTCTTCCCGGACTCTGGTTGATGAAGGCTGGTCATGCTCGAATCTCGACTATGGCTAAGCATAGTGACAGGAGTGGAAACGACTCTTGACGAGTCTGGCTGGACATCTCGGCCAGTCGGAGGTTGTGCGGAGTTGCTGCGAAATCGAGTGTTGGGTATCCCCGAAGCGATTGAGCTTGGCTGCTCCCTGTACGCGTTCCTGTCATGAGAACTGCTCCTAGCAGTTGCTCTGTTTTTCCTGAGAACCGGCGCAGGGTGTTGTACATTGTCAGCAGGCGGCACGGTGAGGTTCGATTGTGGATACTGTGGTGCCAGAGGTTGCGGATGTGGTCCATAATCACCGTTGTCTCCTGGCGATATTCTTGTCTTTCTCAATATATTGGGTAGGGATGCAAGGCGAGCGTGATGTGGGTAATCAGGCGGTGGTGGAACATAGCCGAGAGCTGGATCGGCAAAGCCAGCGTCGGAGATTCCGTATTCGTTCTGGTTCGGTGGTCTGTAGTCACCGACCGCAGCAGGGTGAGCAGGGAGAGGCTTCTCCCAGGTGATTGTCTGGTTGGGAAGGTGGTCTGCAGATGGGGATGTGAGCGACGATGAAAAGTAAGATCCCAAGGCCCCGAGCCTTGACTTCCGCCTCACAACCTTCTTCTCCTTCTCCTTCTTCCCTGCCTCATCATCCCCAGGCCCGAAGAAGGATGGAGTGGAGTGGGTAGTTCCAGCACTCGGGCTATCGAATACCTCGATATCCGTAGTGCGGAGCGACTCGCTCTTCTCCGAATTGAACGAGGGAAGGCGCAAGGAAAACATGCTCATTCGCTTACTCGACATTTTGGGCAGGATGCTCTATTGAGGAAGAGCAAGCCCAGAGTTTGTTTGCCAAAACAGTTGGGTCGGCTGCCCAGAGGATATAGAAGCTGCAAGGTGCGGTGAACCCTGAGAAACGACCCTGTCAAACGTAGACAAGCTTGGTGTGTGCGCCAGCGGGTGGAGCTTTGGGTGACGACTCGTTGAGCAAAGCCACGGTCTGGGTCAATGTCAACAGGAAGCAAGCAAGTGAATCCTGGTTTGGCAAGTGAAATGCTGCGGAATCCACAGCGCAAGTCTGGTGAAGGTGTATCTGATGTTTTATAAGGGCGGGATGCGGGAGGGTTGGAGTAACATGCATATTAAGTATGCCATAACCCCCAAGTTGAGCCATCTCCCAGAAGAACGGAAATCAACGCAGATAGACATAGGCGACCTAGCCACTAGACTAGGTCATTGTCCTTGTATCGACATGGTAACCAATAACCGTGGCCACGGACACCCTTTCTTGGGGGTCGAGGGCTATTCTCGGCGTGCTGCAGAAAGACCCTGTGACGTTGGTCAAGAGTGACGTTTCAAAACTCAACAACCGGGGTAGGAGCAACGGTCCCTGGGAAACTGGTAGTCGGACCCCTGTTTCCTTTTTGCTCTGCCCCAATGTCAGTAATTCTTCTTCTCCAATGAAGGGGTCCAACAACCGAGATGCAGCTAGGCGCCTTGCCCGCTGGGCCAAGCTACAGTTGACACCACTCGACAAAGAAATGCCCCTTCAAAGAGATGCAAAGCCTCGTGAGCAAGATTTCGAATCCTCACAGTCTCAAGGGAGTCATGCCCATCAAGCTGGAGCAGTATTCCATCATGCGTAATGTAACACGATGCTCA
Organism: Coniochaeta pulveracea; assembly: GCA_003635345.1. Lineage (NCBI taxonomy): Eukaryota > Fungi > Ascomycota > Sordariomycetes > Coniochaetales > Coniochaetaceae > Coniochaeta > Coniochaeta pulveracea. The sequence continues at coordinate 9,148 of QVQW01000016.1, read as the reverse complement.
TCATGTCTTTGCAAGCTTGGCGGGTATTGTTGACTTGGATCGATTGACTGCGCCCTCTTCGCTTCAAGTTTATTACGACGTTGGAGGGGCACAACAGAGAAATACACGTCATCCTCTCAGTAGGACACTGGCAGTAGATCAGATGGTCCGTGCGTGAGTACGTAAGCATGCCATGAAGGGCTGTGGAGGCCTTTCTACCCCTTTATCCCAAATAGGTACCTACCTTAACTATCTAGACTAGAACATATAACATGGCAGAAGGCAGCATGATCGAGACTTGAGCAGATGAGATGAAATTATGGACTGTTTTGTGATTCTCCAACTAAGCCCATACTGATGTCTTTCAACTCCTGTAAAGAAAAGCAAGGGGTATCATCCCATCCTAAACCTAGCGCCAACAACGCCAAATGCCGTATCCAAGTTTCCAACAGCGTCTCATGCAATCTTGTATTTCTGTTCCATCGTGATGACAGTCTCCCCTGCAGTTATCCAACGCGTTTTGGTATAATTGAGCCGTCTTCTGCTTGCGAGGTAGAGCACCAGGTACATGTGTCCGGCAACAGAACCCCAGCAGTAGAGTCGCACCCATGTAAAGGCCTCATCACGGCGACACCAGATCCCCCAGCCGGCAGCTCCGATTCCGACATAGTTCGTCAGGAACCCCCAGGTCATGGACTTATCGTCTGAAGACCAGCCCGAACAGTCGACCAGCCAGTACCCGCGCTCGAACGGCCGCAGCTCCCGCGTCTGTATCTTGCGCTGTTCGAAGCGCTCCTCCAGCTTGACGTCGCTGGCTAGTTTCTCTAGCCGGGGTGTTACCACGTCAGAAGCACTCAAGTCCGCGCACGACACTCCCGGTTCTGGCGCACGGATTTCCAAGCCGTCCGATGTCCTCTGAGTCTGTCGCCTTTGGGATAACAGGATTGTTTTCGCTTTATCTTGTCGAGGTCCAACGTCGCTGGAACTCCTGATAAGTGAAGACCCAACAGCCTCGTTGATCAGCCGCTTCTGGCGCTTGTGTATAGGCCGCTCTTCATGTTCAGTCCCTGAGGCCGGTAGGAGATCTGCCACGGGAAGTGACAAGGAACGGGAGTGGGAAATTGCCGGTGCCGAGGACGGTATCACTATGCTACCTCCAGCACTTGCAACCGTTGCCGAAAGGTGAGTCAGGGTGGGGTGGGGAAGAGCAATGGATGAAGCCACAACCTCGGTCTCCCCAAGAGCGGACGGCGGCAGTTCCTGTCTTGCCCGTTTTCGTACAGCAACTAAGGGTGACTGGGGAATGACAGAAGACTCCGAGGTTGAGGACGGTGGCAGCGGTCTCGCCAATGCTGCAAGCGGTGTTTGTGAGGCTGGAATCGAAACAACCTGTCTGGTCGCTACCGGGGAAGGTGAGGGGGCAACCACTGAAGGTACTGCCTGCGAGCTGCTCGACTGACTGCTGTCCCATGCCTGCAGGTAGTGCTCGAGAATCCTAGTCGGCGAGCAGTACTGGGCAATGCTGATGTTGTTGTCCGGGATGGAATCAGCAATAACACTGGGAGGAGCTCGCCATGACGATTGGGAATCCGTGATCTCCTGCTGCACATGTCCCTGAGACCTCCGTAGACGCGGTGAGTACAAGTTGTGGTCCACACTTCCGAACGAGACGTTAGAGGCGTTAAACCCAAATGACTGCTGTGTCATAAGAAGGTCTGCATCCTGCCGTCTCTTTTGGACGCCATCGGTACTCCCAGCGTCTCCCTCAGTCCCCAAGACACCAGGACGGCCTAGTCCCAGAGTACCTATGTCTGTTCGTGCATCAGTCTCAAAGGACAGATATGCCGCAGCAAGAGCGCGATAGTCTGCATCGTCCTGTGCCTTGCTTGGTGCAGTGGTGTGAACAAGGATTTCCACATCGGGCTTGGTGTTGGTCATCGTGATCCCTGCTTAGAGCAAACTGCAGTAGCGGGAAGAAGCAACTTTATTGTTGGCCGAAGCTTGGGGTCACAAGTCACGATCATTTTGTACTAAGAATCATATATAGGTGAATGAAAGCAGAAGACTGATGCACAACTCTGTCCTGGCGAGGGCAGGAGTGAACTTAATACATGACGGATCACTGTTTGACAATCTCCAGTGAAGTGAGATGTGGGTTTGAACGAGGAGCCTATTTCAGTACAGGTAGCATTGTCTCCAGCAAGCAGTGAAGCTACTGCAATTGGTAGGTACGTACCACAGTTGCTGTTCCCCGCAAATTGATCATCACCCTGCGATTGGTCACTCCTATTGGACTGCCGTGGCTGTTGGAAGTTCAGGTTGCTACTCCTTTACCCAGCACGGGAACACTGTCCAGGGATTCTTACCGTTTCGGAAAATCAGCTTGCAAAGTAACTTGAAGTCACTGATTGAATCCAAGCCATATATATCTAGCCATGGCTTCCCAGACGAAGCCCGATCTTGGCCGCGTCCTGGTGATTGGCGGCTGCGGTTTCCTAGGCCACCATGTTGTCAACCAGCTTGTCGAAAAGTACACAGCATCCGTCTCCGTGATCGACTTACGCTGCATACGAAATCGTCGAACAGAATCCGACGGTGTCAAGTACTTCGACGCCGACATCACCGACAGCGCCAAGCTGCAGTCTGTATTCGAGGAGATCAAGCCCGACGTCGTCATCCACACCGCATCCCCACCCGCGCAAGCGTCCGTCAGTGTCACCCATGAACTGTTCAAGAAGGTCAATGTGGACGGTACACAGGCTGTGGTCGACGCATGCAGGAGTACCGGAGTCAAAGCGCTCGTCTTCACCAGCTCTGCGAGTGTGATGAGCGACAACGTGAGCGACCTGATCAACGCCGATGAGAGGTGGCCTGTTATTAGGGGGGAGAAGCAGACGGAGTACTACTCTGAGACCAAGGTAATGCCATACTCTCTTTGCAAACCGATATGCGCAAACAAAGCTGCAAACCGGCCCTAACACCCAACCACAGGCGGCGGCCGAACAAATAGTCCTGGAAGCCAACCGCACCGGCCCCTCCAACCTCCTCACAACCGCCATCCGACCCAGCGGCATCATGGGCGAAGGCGACACTATGACCATCTACCACCTGATCAACATCTACCGCTCGGGCAAGAACAACATCCAAGTGGGCGACAACAACAACATCTTCGACTTCACCTACGCCCCCAACGTAGCGCACGCCCACCTCCTCGCCGCCCGCGCCCTCCTCCTCACCCACACCTCCTCCACCGTCCCCCTCGATACCGAGCGCGTCGATGGCGAGGCCTTCATCGTCACAAACGACAGCCCCGTCTACTTCTGGGATTTCTGCCGGGCCGTCTGGGCTGCGGCAGGTAGTGATAAGGGCGTCAAGGGAGTGTGGACGCTGTCGAAGGACGTGGGGTTGGTTCTGGGATTCTTGAGCGAATGCTTTTTTGGGTTGATCAGGAAACCGCCCACGTTCAATCGGCAGAGGATTGTCTACAGCTGTATGACGAGGTACTATAACATCACCAAGGCGAAGAGGAGGTTGGGTTATAAGCCGTTGGTCAGTCTGGATGAGGGCGTGAGACGGTCGGTGAAGTGGTTCCTGGAGCAGGAGAAGGAGAACGAGAAGAGCTAGGGTATCCGACGTGTCGTTGTTGGTTGATAAAGGTGGTCGGTCAGTTGTACAGTTGCTGCTCCTTGATGTTCTGGATCGAGCTCAGGCCTTGTATTAGCATTTATACCCGAATATACGAACGGCTGGCACAGCGTCTGAAATCCTTCCCACTTGTGTATTACTCGGAAATGACCTCTTGCATACGGACGAGTATGCGGAACGTCGGAGGCAACATCATCGTCAGAGCAATGCACTTTACTGCACTTTACACTTCTACACCGAGGAGTACACTTTCACCGTGCGGAATATTCGCAATTCGAGGTGGTCAACGATGTGTGGCAATGATTCGTTCCATTCTCCGCCAAGCTCCATGTTGATACAGTGTCAAAGTCATAACCTCATCAAGCTAATACTACAATCCTGTTCCGATTCCCGACACACATCTATTTGTCCTGAGGGAACTTGCGGAACATATCCATCACCTTATCAATCGGCGCAGCCATGAGGCCCATCACGGTCTCGAAGGGAGGACGGTCAGGAGAGCTGGGGTGTGACCGAGTAGGCACGAACATCTTGGTCCGGTCAAAGCTCTTGGCCATGTCCACCGAGTCACCATCGGGGAGGGCCTTCTCCAGCGCGACCAGGTCATCTCTCTCCTCCTCCTCGATGTGCTGGCCGAGGTTGTTCCATAGCTCCTGCAGGGTGGGCTTGAACTCGGGTTGGTCAGGGGTGAGTTTCTGGAACTTGTAGAGGGCTTCCTTGACCTGTTCCACTATGTTAGTGTGGCTGTCTGAGGTGATGAGTCGACATGGGAGAACGATGGAGGACATACGGCACGGTGCTGTTGGCGGTCCTTCTCGGCCATCTCCTTGCCGTTGAGGACGTGCTTCTCCATGGCAGGATATACAACGATCTCCTCGCCGATGGAGTGCCGGGCGAGCTCCCAGGTGAACTGGTTCTGATACCGCACCTGCTCATCCGGATCCTGGGACTTCATAATGGTCTCGAAATACTGTTTCAGTTCGGCATGATCCTTCTTGATGGTCTCAAAAATGCCATTGTCGACAGGTGTCGCTGAGTATGCCCGACATGCAAAGGCTGGAGCGTAGATGGAGGTGAACTGGGACTTGGCGATGTGCCGGGGAGCTGTCCGGAGGGACATTCTGAGAGCGGCGGCGGCGGCGTTCATTGTGACGGTACTGGGGGTTGGTTTGTGAGGATGGGATAGGGAAGTTGGAAGAAGCTGTTTACAGAAGTAGAGCTTAGAGATTATGGCGAGACCCAAGGGAGCGATGGCTGGCTGGTTATTAGAAGGTCACAGCATACTATCAATGCTGTTGTCGAAGCATGACGCAGTATAGGAAATAACAACCCGTCCAATGAGAACCGTCATATTAACAAAACGTAACGACCGTTCCTGAGGCTATTGCATCGTGACGTCGGTATACCGTCGTCAATAAGCTTTCCCCCCACAAGAGCTTCAGCCTCCAACGGCACTCTTACGTGATGCGCAAGACATCCCCGCCTCAGAGCATAAGCAGAGGACAACGAATGCACCGGTGGAAAGTGTCCGGTCACAGGCTTCAAGCGATCCGGGGAGAGCATAATGAGCTCATCTGTGAGGGGAACGGGCGTTGTAACACCACTCTGAGAAGAGGCGACGATCACTTCCCGATCGGCACTTACACAAATGCTACCAAGCTCCACGCTAAACATAATTACTCCATTTGGATAACGACTGCACTCATCATGGACTTTTGTGAAGGGTACCATGTCACTCTATCAACCGAGCAGCGGTACATTCCATGGCATCTCGACAGTGTTAATCAGGAAGGACATGGCGATTTTACTATGATATCCCAGCGAACACTGCAAGGGGCAGCCATTCCATCTAACAAGATGTGTACATATGAACGTGTTGACTTGATTAGTTGGATTACTGAGGTAGGAGCCAGTCCCTGAACCTTGATCTCTGCAGGATATGCCATGCCAATCTCTGACCTTTCAAGCAACCTCTTTGAAACGCCGACGCTATGCCTTTTCCCCCATAAAAGTGTGAAAACGAACCCGGCTTGGCCTGGCGCTCATCCCCAAAACAGATAACACTTCCTCCTGGCACATTCCCTCTCCTCCTCCTCCCTCCTCTCCTTTTCCAGTCTCTCCATGATCTCCTGTTCCAGCTCAACAAGCCACAGCTCCACCTGAGCCGGGACACCCTGACCCTCCTCCTTCTTGGTAATACCGATGAAATGCCCCATCTTCTCTCTCTTCTCGTCCACGCTCATGTCCTTCCTCCAGTACACCGGGCAGGGGTATCTCAGCCAGTACTTGCTCTGGTGATCCGTCTGGTGGTAAAACTCCGCTACGGAGTCGAGTTGTGCCTCGGTCATCAGGTGGTAGGTGAGGACGGAGGTCGGGAAGTCGGGGTGGACGACTCCTGTGCCGACCTGGACCAGGGGGGCTAGAGGACGGGCCATGAGGGTGAATAGCTCTTTGAGTTGCGGATCAAGGTCGACGATGGAGCGGTAACGGCGGGAGGTTGCAGACGTGGTGGTGGAGGGAGGATCAGAGGAGGTGGGCACGGTGATGCAGGAGATTTGATAGTCGACCATGGCGCGGTACGTGGGGAATTTGTTGTAGAGGGTCTTGTACCAGATGGTGGAGTGGTAGTGGGTGTCGTAGGAATACTCGTAGCGAGGATCATAGTCCTGGCAGTAGCCATTGTCGAACTCGTGGTGGTAGCCGGAGGAGAGGTCGGAGGACTTGTAGAGGTCGTCGGTGATGTGGTAGGTTTCTTGGGGTTCGTCGTACATGTCTTCGTCCATGTAGTCGTCCCGCTCGTGGTAGTCTCGGTCATAGTACTCTTCCTCACAGTCCATAACGACGTCTTGGTCGCGGTAGTAGTCGTCGTTGTAAAGTTCCATCTCCCTGTCATCCTCGTGGACACTGGGGATGTGGGTGGTGGTTTGTTTCTGCTCCATTGTGGTGATTAAGGAGACCTATGGCCTCAAGGGGAAGAACTGAGCGTCGATCAGGGGTAGAAGTAAAACTTGTAGTAGTGATCTACCAGAGTGAAAGTCTCTGACTTGGTAGATTACGTTGTATGAATGAATGAGTGACTGGGCTGATGCGGTCCTGATTGACTATGACTGGAGTGTCGGACTGCTCTCTTGTGGTAGAAAGATCCTGGACCTGGAGAACAGACGCAAATGCTGTGAGAACGGGAGAAGAAGCCGGAGTCCGTCTATACTTTATATACCCTCCCGCGAACATGAGACGCCACAGTCTCTTCTTGAAGCCTCTATACAAACAATGGGGACATTAGGAAAGACAATAGGTGTTGTACAATGAACGGAACATGACACAAGCAAATGACTCCTCTGACTCCCGGTTACTTGGGTTGGTATTGCTGTCCTGCAGCTGAGACCGAGTCAATAGGAAACGCTGATAAGTATTTCGGTCGGCTTCCCCTGAATGGGTCGGTTTTCGGCTGCCTTGAATAATGGTAACAATCCACTCCTATTGTCTTGCAACCAGTCGAACTTCAACTGACCGTCAGATGCGCCGCGCCGGTGGGAGAAATGTGACATTTTAAACTCCCTAGGCCCCTTTGTGCGGGAGCTACCCCGGCTATTGGTGCTTTGGGACTCGAGCCAGCTCTTAGTTGATGGAGTCTTTATTGTGTATTTTGGTAACTTTTGATGCGACTTTGAGCCTCTGGTTGATTTTTCTTTCACGGTCTGTTCACCGTAGGAGACCAAACTGGATCACCTTAACGGGAACCTGATCGAAAAGTAATTCCGAATCACCCAGCTGTGGTGACAATAGGCAACTCAAACCTAATAATAAGAGATCCGACACAAGATGATTCGTATTAATTCAAGACGCTCAAGCGCCAATAACCTCCATCAATCGATACGGCTGTCAGGTCTGTTCTCCCCCCTGTTGATGACAATGTCGTTCTATAATTCGACAGTTCATCCACATGGCCGTCTGGTCAACTTGCCGGTCGGAGCCTCTGCACTGTGACTGTTTGACCCGCTACAACCATTTCAGCTTGGCGATATGGTCCGCCTTCTTTTTGCTCTGCTTGACGAAACCCATGGTCTTCAACTCGGCAAGCGCCTGGTAGAATCGGACCAGAGCCTCACGCTCACCCAGGCCTTCCTTGCCTTCTCCTTCATCGTCTTCCTCGCCACCCACGATCGCATAGAACGCTGACCACAGATCAGCAACGTTCACAAGCGCTCCAGCCTCGACATAGAGATGATATAATATGGCGGTAGCAGGTAGCGTGCCCGCGATCTCTCCATCCGCAGCAGTGCAGCATGCACAGGCGAGGTAGTCGTGTGGTCGAGACAGCGCCCTCTCGATGCTCGTCCCTGGCCGGGGAATGAATACGTCGCGATTAGGGGACTTGGAATCGTAGACCCAGATTTCCTGGAAGACTTGGGTGTCCAAGGGTCCGCAATGAATGGCCTCCGTCAATAGATCCACTAGCTGATCGATGGCGTCGGTGAATGCCTTGTCCTCGGAAGTAAGTTTGGCAGTGTCTTGACTGAGTTGCACCTTTTGAGCCACCACTGTTGTCCGTAGTACACGACTGTGAGCACTGTATTTGCTTCGAAGGCTGTTACCCTCCTTTTTAGAGCGGGCGAGCAAAGAGGTGACTTCCTCGCCAACCTGCATCAGCGAAGCAACCATGTTTGCTGCCTCATCTGCCCAGCCCTCAAGCCCCAGCTCGAAGTCACCATTCCTGATAGAGTCCAAGGTCTTTGTGATGATGGATAAAATTCGCTCGGGCTGCAGGCGGCGGATGGTGTCGAGGAAGGATGGTCCCTCTACTGTCAAGTCGATGCCCTGGGTCAAAGCAGTCGTATAGAGATCGATGAAGTTGCCGGGTTCGAGGCCGGTGCTCTTCAGCAGATGCAGTGACCTAAGCAGCGACAGCACGAATTGCCTTCTGCGTGCCAACTCCGCAATCAGTCGCTCCTCCAAGACTGCATCATTGTCCAGGAGTCCCTTTACATATGCCAACCTCCCGGCATCCACCTGAGCCTCGACATGCATCTTGAACGAATCCAGCATTCTTAGGGCCTCGAACTGCTCGGCCTGAGTCGTGGTCCCCTTCTTGTCACCCTCGAGTAAGGCACTCAGCGGGTTCGCGTAGAAGTGACACATATACGCATATTTCAAGCTCGCAATAAACCCCTGCACACCGACAACCTGCTCTTGTTGTCTCTCGATGAGACTCCTCAACAGTCCAGGCCCCAGCCTCAACGCAACCCCCTCATGTGCAACCCCGGCCTTGAAGACACTCTCCAACACCTCCCTCGCCTGCACCACATCAAACTGCCTGCCATAAAGACACTGCGCCGTCGACTTCAGCAGTCTCGCCTGAAACAGCTCCACGCTCGTCGCAATCCCAAACAGCAGGGTAAACCTCAGCCTGTCCCTCCACGAGTACATCAGCTGCACCAGATCACTCAACAACGCCGAGTCAAACGCCTCCGTATCCTGCACCGCCACAAACACCCTCCTCTCCCCCTTCCTCTCCTTCAGACAC